>JADNSB010000002.1:121342-428842 GCA_019695575.1 Angomonas ambiguus | reverse complement strand
GGTCGGGGTAGTCCCGCTTCAGCTGCTGTAGGGCCGCATGGAGCGTCAGGTCCCCTCCTCCGAGGTCAAAGCTGTCGCCACCAAAGACAAAGTGGTCGTGCGCGCCCTTGAACTGATACCGGCCGTCGGCCTGTCTCTCCAGCACCGCGCTGTGCTCGACAAAGCGATTAAAGTAGTCCGCATCGCCTTCCAAGTCGGTGATGTAAGAGATCAAATACCGCACGAGAGGGGTACAGCGCATTGATGATGATGATGAATAATAATACCGTATTATGATTATTATTTTTATACGTAGGTGGGTGAATAAAAAAATAAAAAAAAGAAGAGCTCGTCAACGTCAAAGCTTTAGTTGGTTTCGGTTGTTTCGCTAAATATATGGTAATGGAAGGAAGGGTGGTGGTGGATTGGGGAAATAATAAGAAAAAAAATGAGAACCCACTTGTACTTTAAACAGGGATTGGAGTTAAATACGAGAGAAAGAAAGAAAGAGAAAGAAAGAAGTTTGTAAGAATAATTTATTTATTATTATTATTATTATTATTATTATTATTATGATTGAAAATAAAAATAAAAAGAATGAGAAAAGCAGTCCTTTTCTACAAATTAGTAAAATACGGGTCGCCGTCTTATCAGAATTACTGCAATCTAAACATGGAATTAGTAATAGTATAACAAAGAAAAAGAGAAGCGAGAGGTAGATTTAAAAGGACAGAAAAAAAAAAAAATTGACTCTATTCAATGATTTTTGAGTAAACTTTTTCCTTTTCTTTATTTTTTACATGATGCTTTTGAGCTTTTTATTTTTATATTTATAAAAGCGTAGACTCTACTCATTTATTATTATTTTTTATCCTTTTTTTTTTTTAAGCTATTTAAATGAAAAATAAATTAATTTAATTTAATTCTTTTTTTTTTTATATTGTTATTAGTTAGTTCGCTCATCCAATTATTTGTATTTTATACTTTTTTTTCTTCCCTTTCTATTTTTGTGTGTTGTTTGTTTGTTTGTTTTGCTTTTCATTTCAAAGTTGCGCGAGCGTGCCTCACAACATGAACAAAGAGGGTGGGGGAAGGAGAAAAAAGAGGAAGAAGAAAAAAAAAGACATCGCCTCCCTCCCCTCTCCCTTCATCACTCTTTCTCCTGTGCCTATGAAGAAAGAAACATGTATTTTATTATTTATTTATTTACTTTTGTGTGTGTGTGCTAAAGGTATGGGATCCTCCTTATAGTTTCGCAGCCCGCTCAAACACAGCCACAGGGTTCTCCGGTGCCTTTGGTTGTGCGAACGGTCCCGTCTCTTGCAGAATATGCTTAAAGATACCCCACGTGTACAGCTGCACATAGTAGCCCCAGGAGATCATCCGTGGGTCATAGGTCAAGTGCGCGCGACTGCGGGGGTCGAGGCCGTCATCGAGGGACTTGGCGTTCGTGTTGTCATACACCCACTCCACCATAATAAAGCTCTTGAACTCCGTGTTGAGCGAGAAGGAGCGACGCACCGCCCTCCCCCACTTCTCAACGAGCTTCCCCTTCTTGTTCGATCCCACCGGCTCTGGCAGCTGGGTGAGGAAGTGGGCACAGAGGTACGGGGCGTAGCGGAGGAGGTAGTAGCGGAGGTGGTAGTACAGTTCACTATCGGTGAGCGTAACGTCACACTTGGCGAGGCCTTTAGGATGTGGCTTCTTGCTGGTCGCCATGTAGCGGCGGAGACTCTCTGTCAGCTGATTCCAGGTAGGGCCGTAGCCCCCGGCAGTGACGCAGGCCTGGTAAATGAGAGGGAGCTCTTCCTTAGTAGTGGGGTTGTACAGGCGGGTGGGGTACTCTCCTGGTGCTACCGTCGTCGCCGTGGTAGTTTCAGAGTCAGCGGTAGTCGTGGTAGGCACCAGAGCATTGCCGCCCGTAGATCCCTTCCCCGGCATCACCAGCGCCACAGGACTGCTCACCGCACTGGGGGTGGCGCTGGGGGTGGTGGAGGCCACCTCCGCAGGGGCGAGTTGCCGTTGATGGCGGTAGTACTGCTGTGTCTTGAAGAGCGCTTTAAGAATAATATTCACTACAAAGTCTACAGGGACAACATCCGCGATGCATTCCTTTTTGATCACCACCTCCCGCACGACACCGAGGGCGGCGGTGAGGATGAGACCCCCCGCCGCCGTCAAGGCGTCCACCCAGCCAGGCGTGGGCTCGAGGTAGCTGGCCCCAATAATAGAGGGGCGTACAATCACCAAAGGGACGTCATCGCGGTACCGCAAGATGAGCCGTTCGCCTAGACTCTTGGTAAAGGTGTAGGTGTTGGTGAATCCAAACTGCCTTAGCAAGCCCTGGGAAACCTTCTCCACCTCCTCCGGCTGAAGACCTAAAATGTTTTTTACCATTTCCTCCGCGTCGCAGTCCAGCGGGTACACCTTCTCCTCATTGACGTTCTCTCTGCCATTGCGGGGGTAGTTGACGTAGCACGTCGACACGTGCACCATGGCCTCTAACTTCTTCATCTGCTTGGCGAGGGAGAGGACACGGAGACCACCAAGGGTGTTCATCTGCACCGCACGGTCGAGGCGCTCATTGAAGTTGACGGTGGCGGCGAGGTGAATCACAAAGTTGACCGACTCAAAGAGAGTTTGACGGTCCTCCTCGCTGATGCCGAGGTGGTCGAGGGTGATGTCGCCATTCACCGCCTTCACCTTTTTCTTGAGCGCATTCCACTCTCCCTCGCCGATCGTGGCACGAAGCGGCTCGAAGCACGGGGAACCCAGCACCTCCAGGTCCAACCGCTCCTGAGGGTTCAGAAACTTTTTAAACTTGCGTGATTTCTTCCCGCGCATGAGAATATAAATCGTCTCCACGTCGGGGAACTCCTTGAAGATTTTAAACAAGGCCACCTTGCCGACGAAGCCGGTACCTCCGGTCAGGAAGAGAGTACGGCCGGTGTAACCACTACGAATGTCCATCCTCTTTACTCAAAATTATTATTTTTTTTAATATTATTTTATTTAATATTTGTTATTATTTATTTACTTATTATCAATAATAAAGGTGAAAAAAAAAAATCAATCTAACTGACAAGCACACGGAGGTGAGAAAAAAAAAAGTAAAAAAAAAAAAGGTTTACGTAGTAATGGTATATATATTTATACTGTAAACCTAAAAATTAATGGCTAAATTAGTGAGAAAAATAACACCTCGCTTTCTATTATTACTAAATAAAATACAGTTATGTGTGTGGATGGTGATTATTTTTCTTTCCTTTTTTTTTTGTATATGATTAGTTATTCCTATTAAATTATATTTTTTTTAGTATATTTTTTATGATTGACAAAAAAAACACAATAAAAAAAATGAGATTTTAAGAATTAAAAAAAAAAATTTATTGACCCCTATTTTTGATAGAAAGAGAGGGAGAAAAAAAAAATGAATAAAAAAGCAAAATTCATGTTAGTTAGTTTGTTTTTTTTTTCTTCACACTAAAAAAAAAAATTAGCCTCATTTCTCTTGATTTCTCTTTTTTTTTTTGTTTTTTCGTTGTTGTTGTGTTTGTTAAAAAATTATAACTTTTTCTTACGACTGTAATCATAAATGTATGCTGCATTAAACTCTCTATGATGTTTTATTTATTTATTTCCTCTCAGCAAACTCTCCTCTCCTCTCCTTACCTTTTCTACAGGAGGGAACAAAGAGAGAGAGAGAAGTTACTCTGAAATTTCTATAATACGGGCAAGCATGGCAGCCAGCTGCAACGGGGTGCCCACCCCTTCCGCTATGCGCATCGTCGTCTCTCCAATAATCTTCAACACGGCCACCTGCTGCAATTCCGTCTTATACAGTTTCACGTTATGTTGGGCCACACGGAAAAAAGTGCCGATAAGGTCGGCGGGCGCGTACCCTCTGTGCAACAGTCGCTGCATCTCCACGTGTGCTTCCTTGATGTTTTTTTTCTGAATCGCATTGATGAGTACCGTCTCCACCAACACCGGGTGTGGTTGATCACACACCTTGAACACGTTATCAGCGCTAATATACCCGTACCCCACCCACGTCGCCTGGAGAGTGTTGATCGCAAACCGAAGGTCCCCTTCAGCGAGGTACACCAGTGCCTCTAGTCCATCCTCCGAGTAGTGATTCTCCCCTGCATTGGTCGTATCACTGCTCATAATCCCCTCTTGGCGAAGAATAGACACAATCTTTTGAATCACCTCCACGTTGCTGAGTTTCTTGAAGCGAATCATGGCACAACGGGATTGAATAGGCTCTATGATTTTGTTACTACTGTTGCACGCAAAAGCGAAGCGGGTGGTGGCGCTGTGCAGCTCCATCGTACGACGGAGGGCTTGTTGTGCCGCTGGGGTCATACTATCCGCTTCATCTAGAATGACAATCTTATGCAGCGACCGCGGTCCTCCACTGCCACCACCGGCCGTAAGCGTCTTCTTGGTTTGTGCGAATAACTTGATCTTCTCCCTCACCACATCCAATCCACGGTCGTCACTGGCGTTGAGCTCCAACACCGCCTCCTTGAGCTGCTCCTTGGAGCCTCCTAGTAGATCCATGGCGAGGCACAGCAGGCTGGTCGTCTTGCCCGTGCCTGGAGGACCGCACAGTAGCATGTTGGGTATATTACCTTCCGCGGCGAGGAGTCGTAGCTTATCCAAGGCGTCGGTGTTGCCCACCACCTCAGAGAGTGTAATCGGGCGATACTTCTCTACCCAAGGTATCGCTTCTACAGACATGAGGAGGATAGGGACGCTAATTTATGAATTGGTTTTAGTATTATTATTATTATTATTATTACTGTTGTGGTTAAAAGTTGTTATAATAATAGAAAAGAAAAAATCTCTGCTCTGTTATTGTTGTTGTTGTTGCTTTTATCTCTTATTTTTTTCTTTTCTGACACTAGCATCAAAGACGAGAAAAAAAATGAACAGAAAAAGAAAAGACAGAATAAGTAAAATACGTTAACACCACACTCCGCACGAAACATAAGAATAAGGAAAAAATAAAACTTATATATACACACAAACATATTATTTTCTGATGTATGGTTCAGTTCAAAAAAAAAAAAAACACAAAATAACAATAATATTTTACTGGAGGAAATGTAAAGACGGGGACAATGATGCTGTCAGAAAGCAAATCATAATAATTTAAGAAAAAAAATGTCTGTATCATTGTTTCCGTCTTTACATTCGATCACTTAACTGTACAAAGAAAGTAACAGAAAAAAAAACTCTAGGCACTAAAGCGCGAATCAATTTACTTATTTACTCTTTTATTCTCATAATAATAACAATAATAAAAAAAAAACAATAAAGTAGAACGCCAAACTAAATACATTAGAAATATATATACAAAAAGAAGTGTATGGCAAATAAAAATAAAAAAAGAGCTTTCATCTTTAATTTCCATTCTTCCTCCCTTCTTTTTTTTTTTTTTCGTTTCCTTTTTTTTTAACAGTAATAAAAAAAAGAAAAAGAAAAAAAAATAGAAATGATGATGGGAGGAGATACATACATTCCCAGGAGAGGTTGTACAAAAAAATTGACGTTGGGTGAATCCAATCTTTTTTCTTTTCGTTTTTATTTTCTTTTCCTCTTCATTTTTTTTTTTTACTCACAGCAGCTACAACGCATTACGGAAAGAAGAGCTACCACCACCGACGCCGCACACGACACAATCATTAACATAAACCCTGTAGCGTACTCCCACCCCTCCTCTTTTAATCCTGCGCTACACCATCCAGAGGAAAAAGCATCGATTAACATACCGAATGCGGTCGCCGACGCCGCGGCTGCCAGAAACCCGTACAACGCCAACGGGTACCGAACGACGGGCTCCATCAAAAAGGTAAACAAGGCGAGAAAAAAGTTGGCCCCGCAGAGCACACAAGCCACCACCGCCACCGCCTGCACCGCTTGTATGTTCAGCCGGCCCTTCTTACACAGAAAAAACTGCGTCGCCATATCTCCCGTAACCGTACTACCACTCTCTTCAATCTTCGCCTTCCATAGCGTGAAGCTTCCGCTGCTATAGCCATTAGGCGAGGCGGATGGATCCTTCAGTGTCGCCACATCCATCAGCACGCCGACGATAGCCAACGCTAGCGCGACTATGGTGGCGATGAGGGTAATAATACGGATAGAGAGAATACACCCGGACATTTATTTATATATATATATATATATATGTGTGTGTGTATGTAATAAAAGAGGTAAAAGTAATAAAAAACTAAAGAACTAATATTATATAAATATATATATATGTATATGTATAATAAAAAAGAGAGGAAAACTATTAAAAGAAAACCACAGAATCGAAGAGAGAGAGAGAAAAAGGGAAAGAGGAGAAAAGATGATCGTAATATTCCTTTACTTTTTTAGTATTGTTATTATTATTTGACAAAGCTTTCACGAACATACACACTTGTGTATATATAATTTTTTTATTATTTAATAATTGTATTAAGAAGTGAAGAATTTGATAATTACAAAAAAAAAAACCTAATTTCTTTTATCCCAACATACCTAAAAACCGAAAAAAAAAATGAACTAAAAGTGCCGGCGATAAATAATATGTTTTGCTTTTTTCTCTTTTTCTTATATAATTTTATTTTTTTTTATTATCTTCGTTATCATTTTATTTTTATTTATTTTTTTGATTATTTTTTTATTATTTTTCTTCGCTTTTTCATCTGTAATTCTTAATTCACTAAGTAACTTAAGTTTTGTTTTAATGTTTGAACCCTAATTATTATTCAATATAACACACCCCTATATGTAAAAAAAAAAATCCTTTCCTTCTTTTATTTTATTTTTTTCATTCTTTCCTTCTTTCTTCACACATTCATACAGACATTCATTCTCTCACACACAAAGAGAGAGAGAGAAAGAGAGAAAAAAATAAAAATTAAGTCAACGGGTGTTTATTTATTTATTTACTTTATTTTTTAGTAGACACGCTTCGCAGGTGGGATCACCTCCAGCTCACTGGTGAGCATCTCCATATGCACCGGTCGGTAGGCCAGACGAACATTACTGGACTTATCGTCAAGATACGCTAAGGTGTGCTTCATCCAGTTATGATCATCCCGCTCGGGGTAGTCGTCGCGGGCGTGGGCGCCACGGCTCTCCTTACGCACCACCGCACCGCTGATGGTGAGCATCGCGTTGGTCAACAAGTTACGGAGCTCCAGGGCCTCGATGAGGTTGCTGTTCCACACAGGGGACTTATCATCGACGTAGGCGTGACTGAAGTCGCGGTAGCACTCCTCGATAATCGTCTTCCCCTTCGCCATACTCTCCTCCGTACGGAACACAGCCGCGTACAGCGCCATCGTTTCCTTCATGCGCTCCCGAATACGAGCAATAGGAATGTCCCCCTTATTGTTCAGAATACGGTCCAAGTCAGCGATGGACGCCTCCCCCGCGTCCTTCTTCAGCTCCGGCTGCTTGCGGCCCTCCTTGGTGAGATTAAAGATGACCGTGTTAGCACAGCTCTTACCAAAGACCACAATATCCAACAGAGAGTTGGCACCGAGGCGGTTAGCGCCGTGTACGCTAGCACAGGCGCACTCTCCTGCCGCCAGCAGACCGGGCACAATAGCGTTGTCGTCGCCGTTGCGAGGACTGACGACCTCACCGGTCCACAGCGTGGGAATACCTCCCATACTGTAATGCACCGTCGGCACAATAGGAATAGGCTCCTTGGTGACGTCCACGCCAGCGAAAATGTGCGCGGATTCGGAAATACCGGGCAGCTTCTTGTGCAGGGTGGCGGGCTCGAGGTGGTGGAGCTGGAGCATCACGTGATCCTTCTTGGGACCGCATCCACGGCCAGCAAGAATCTCCATCGTGATAGCACGGGAGACGACATCGCGACTGGCCAAGTCCTTTGCCTTGGGGGCGTACCGCTCCATGAAGCGCTCTCCTTCGCTATTGATGAGGTAGCCACCCTCGCCTCGTGCGCCCTCGGTGATGAGGACACCAGGGCCGTAAATACCGGTAGGGTGGAACTGGACAAACTCCATATCCTCGGCCGGTAGACCCGCACGGGCCACCATCGCCGTACCGTCGCCGGTGCAGCTCTTGGCGGAGGTGGTGGTGAAGTACACACGTCCATACCCGCCGGTGCACAAGACCGTATACTTGGAGCGGAAGCGGTGGATCGTGCCGTCGTCAATACTCATCGCCATCACACCACGGCAGCAACCGTCGTCCATGATGAGATCGAGGCAGTAGTACTCGTTGTAGAAGTTGACGCCGTACTGGAAGGACTGGCCGTAGAGGGTGTGGAGCATGGCATGCCCGGTACGGTCGCTCGCCGCGCACGTCCGACGCGCCTGCTTCCCACCGTAGTGAATCGACTGCCCACCAAAGGCACGCTGGTAGATGAAACCGTCCTTAGTGCGCAGAAAAGGCAGACCCATACTCTCCAGCTCCGACACTACACACGGCGCCTCCTGGCACATGTAATGAATCGCATCCTGGTCTCCCAGCCAGTCGGAGCCCTTCACCGTGTCGTACACGTGCCACCTCCAGTCGTCCTCCTCACAGTTGGCGAGAGCGGCGTTGATACCACCCTGCGCGGCGATGGTGTGAGAGCGGGAGGGATACAGTTTGCTGATGCAGGCGACATCGTAGCCGGAGGCCGCCACGCCCATCGCCGCACGGAGACCAGAGCCACCGGCACCGACCACTACACAGTCGTAATTGTGGTCAATAATAGGGTAGGCACGACTGAGGCCTAGACGCGCAAAGGTACGGCGGAGCATTGATGAAAACTTATTTAATTATTTATTTATTTATTTATTTTAAATATATATATATATAAGAAAAAAAAAAGAAGTTCCTAAGTAAAGAAAAAAAAAATCTAATAAAAAAAAGAGAACGAGAGAGAGAGAAATAAACAAAAAAAAAAAGTGGTTCATTAGTGGACTTTTATAGAGAATCAATTCAATCTATTTATGGAGCGGCAACTTTTTACATTTTCTTTTTTTTTTATTTTGTTCCCACTTTCGCGCTGCATATGATAACAATCTTTCAAAAAAAAAAAAACATATCAAAAAAAAAAATGAGAAATTTTTTTATCCAGAACTATGAATAATGATAATATGATGATAATAACAATAATAATAAAAGGTGTCTGTGGAAGTGTGTGGATGCGTGCATTGTGCTAGATGCCTCCTTCATTTAATTCAACTTTTTTTTCAAATCAATAAAAAAAAATTGTATAATTATTATTACAGGAGAAAACAAAAACCGGTCAATTTAATATACCCGTTAGAACGATAAGTATAATAGTTTTTTTTTTTAAAAAAAAAAGGAAGCAACGACTACGACGACCGCTTCACCGTCTTCTTCCTTGTCCTTTTCCCCTGAGGTGTATCGACACTAGTAGAGCCTACGGTATTGTTCAAGCTGTTAGGGCCGCTGGAGCCTTTACTAGTAGTAGTATTATTATTCGGAGCAGCAGCAGCAGCAGCAGTAGGAGCGGCGGTGGTAGTGGTGGTAGGACCGCTAGAGGATGGCCGCCTCGGTGTGGTCGGTCGCCGATGTGTGATGGTGGGAGGCGTGTCCGACGCTACGGCGTTCCCAGTTGGGCTGCTGTTGCTCGTCTCCTCCGGCACTGGGCTAGGTTCCGCCGTATTGGTGGCGGTAGAGTCGATGGTAGGACGGCGGGATCCCCCGGCCGGTGCACTACGCCCTCTGGTATTGGGCCGTGTCTTGCGAATAGCGGAGGCGCTGAGGGTGTTGAAGGTCTCTACCTCCTGTACGGTAGAGGAACGACGGACCGGCGGGGCTTGCTCTTGTTCCGGAGGAGGGGAGGAAGGCGCTGGAGTGGGGGTGGGAGTCTTTTCCTTTTCCTTTTCTTTTTCCTTTTCTTTGAGTGGATCTACCGTTGATGCAGCCGCATTCTGAGTCGTAGGAGGAGGGGTAGTAGTAGCATTAGTAGTAGAAGGTACTGGAACTGGAGCTGGAGCTGGGGAAGGGGTGGGTTCGACGCGGACCTCATTCAGTGTACTATTCAACGACGTACGACCGACATCACGTCTCCGTGCATTCCGTCTATTGCGCTGCATCGCCTTTTGACGTAGTAGTTCACCCTGTTGCCTCGCAATCGAGGAGGCCACCGCACGACTGCCTAGGAGGTGCCCAATCATTCGATCAAAGTCAGGGAACAGGGCGGCGGTCATATCGTCCACGTAACGGCGGAAGACTTCACTCTGCGCGATAAAGATAAAGTTGGTGTTGCCAGAACGCTCGAGGTCGGAGAGAGGGAGACGGACGATGGGCATCAGGTAGGCCAGTAACGTACAATCCTCCTTGGTGGGTGTAGTGCCAAATAAAAAGGGATGTTCCCGCTCCGCCAGAAAACTCTCCAACGACTTTAGCTGTTGTAAAAAGGCTGTATTCCGCTGCTCCCTGGTGAGCTGGCCAAGGTCGTGAAACTTCAGACTGTGCTGCACATCTCTGCGTAGTTTGGAGAAGAAAGGTAACGACACCCACAGCCGCATCGCCCACCACGGCACCCCCATCGCCTCCCCTGCATACTGACTGAAGAGCCCTGGACTGTCAAACAACATGCCCACGTTATACTCGAGGTGCAGAGAGAACTCCAACGTACGGGTCAGCGCCTGCGCGACGGCCCACGACGTCTTGTCCGCCGCCTCCTCGGGCGACGGTAGGTTAAACTTCTCCTCGAGGTACCGCGTCAGATGAGTAAAGTTACCCACGACGACCTCTCCCTTGTAAACGATAAAAGGAAGAGGACGGCGGATCGACTGTGTCCGCTTTGCCTGTCGTCCCTTCTCCCCCGCCACTCGCTGGGCCTCGGTTTTACTTTCCTGAGGGACGTCCTCCACGGCGGCGGCACCCAATGCGCTCGGCACCCCACGCAGTACGTTAACAATGTGAACGGAGTAAGGGATCTTATGCAGTCGTAGATAACCCTCTAGCTCGGTACAGGCAGGGTTAAGAGAGGGACTCAGCGCCCAGCGGGGCTGTATAAACAGATGCACCTTGCCAGAGTTGCGCTCCACCGCGTACCGTCCGCTAGGGTCCTCCTCCTTGATCCACGGCTTCTTGCTGCGGGAGGTGACGGAGAGAATACGAATCGTTGTCGACGGTGCTGGACCGCGGTCGGAGGGCGCCACCAACTTTACGCGGTTGGTGATGCCCGTTTCGTCAAGGATCTGTATGGCACGAGGACCGCTGGTGATCAACTTTGGCTGTACTTGATGCGCGCGCTTCAAGTCCTGGACCGAACGATCCGCGAGGGTCAGCTGATAGAGGTGGTAGAGCTGGGAGAGACCTTTAATAGCCGCCACCACCGCCACACACTTCATCGCCGTCAACCACGGACTGCCAGAGTCAGACGACATGCTGGTAATAATAAAAAGAGAAAGGTGTGTATGTGTATGTGTGTGTGTGTGTGTGGTAATTATTAAAGTATTCTTTTGTTATATGTTGTTGTTTATTCTTTTTTGCTTTTTGGGGGGATTTTTTTACAAAAAAAGGAGAGAGAGAGAGAAGGAATTATTACGGAAATAGGAAATAATGGGTAAAGATAAATTATATAGTTAGATTGAATCCCAACCATTACCTTTTTTTTTTTACTCGTTTATTGGTTTGTTTGCTTGCATGTTGATGTTGTTGTTTTTTTTTAAAACAGACAAAAAAAAAAAACAGAAGCCAAACTCGTTATAATAATTTACAATACACTATCGACAAAGAAGGATATGTAAAAAAGGGATAAAAAAGAAGAATATTATTCTTTTTTACCCTTTTTATATGTTTCACTTTTTTTTCCCTCTTTTACCGCTACAAAAACCTACAAAGAGATGCCTCACACTAGAGCTGCCCTCCTCCCCTTCCTCTTCTCTCTGACACACACATATATATTATTTAATAATATTATTACGATTATTATTATTATTATTGCTATTTATTTCTATCACTATCGCTACTACTACTACTACTACTGCGGCTGTTGCGGTCGGCCTTGTTGTTGCCCTTGCTGTTGCTCTTGCTTTAGACGTTGTTCTTCCAATTCTTTCAAGCGTTTCAAGTTATTATCTTCCTCAGGGTTGTGAAAATCTTTTCGAATATCCTCGTCGGTCGGCTCAGGACCCAATCCAAGTAAAGAACGGAACAGTGGAACGAAGAAAGTGCCGTATCCATTAGCGCTGTGAGTGGCGGACATTTTTTATTTTATTTTTTATTTTTATTTTTATTTCTCTTTTTTTAAAGAACAAATAAAAAAATACCACAGCGAAGGACACAAGAGAGAGAGAGAGAGAGAGAGAGAGAAACAGAGATACTTTTTCAAAGTCCTATACTTGAATAGAACCACACGAAAAAAAAAGTGTTGTTGCCAGCCTACTTATTAATTTTTATTTTTTATATTTTACTATCATAAGTATTATTATTGTTATAGTCTTTCATTTTTCTTCTTTTTTAAGGGGGCAAAGTATTTGTGTTGTTAACTAAAAGTAAGTTTAGATGAAAGATATCAAACTAAAATTATTTTTAATATAAACTTTTCTTTTTTGTCTTTATTTATTTTTTTTTATTTTTATTATTGCTATTATTGGTTCATAATTAATTTTTTTTTTGCTTGTTTTTTTTAAAAAAAATTCTAATTATATATTTTTGATTATATAATACTATGTAGTTTTCTTCTTTTTTTTTTTGCCGAAACTCTTTTTTTGCTGTTTAAAACAAAACAAAAAAAGTATTCAGCTCAAAAATAGAGAAAAAAAAAAGGACCTTTATTAATTAATTTTTTTGGTTTTTTTTTTTTTTCGTTCCTTCTTTTCTTTTTTTTTTCCATAAAATTAATCACAACAATTAAAAATAAAGGTTTAAAAGAAAAAAAAAAAAACAATGTAAAAAATTTCTAAAGTACAATGAATATGATGATGATAGTGATGATAACAGCTTTTACAGTTCGCGTTCCTCGTCTTCGTGTTCTTCGTCGCCCGCAACGGTTTCCTCCACGTCGGGCACAGCGACCTCTTCCTCTTCAGCGGCACGAGGAGCGTCTTCCTCCTGAGCGGCTTCTTCCACCTTTTCCGGAGCGGCTTCCTCCGCATCATCCCGCTCCACGGCGTGAAGACTCTCTTCCTCTTCGTCCTCTTCGCCTTCTTCATCGCCGGCCATCGACTCCGCAATCTCGCTCTGCGCGACGGCAGTGTGGGCCAGTATTTCGTCGAGGTCGGGGAAGAGCCGGTCCGTCAGTCGGGCCAGGTAGTCAACCAGCACTGGACTCTGAGACACGGCGAGGAACGCCTCACTGACCTCGGCGTAGCTCTTCATGTTTACAAACGGGATGAACACCGCGTAGACGTGGCAGTCGTAGGTGGTGGGCTCGTCGCCAAAGAGGAACGGCTTATCCCCAATCTGCTGCTCAATCGCCTCACAGTCGCGAAGGAATTCGTTTTCATACTGCTCCTGCGTGAGGGAGCCGGCGGTGGTGAGCTTGAGGGAGCTGCGTAGCTCCTTGCTGAAGGGGCGGATGCCGAGGCGGGCAAAGACAGTGGGAATGCCCAACGCGCGGGAGATGACAGCGGCGCCCAGCTGCGGTTTATCGACAAAGACGATGCGGTAGTAGGTGGGTACAATAGAGTACTCCAGCATGTTCACCAGAGCGGTTCCGAGGGCACGGTCCGACTTGTTGAGTTTGTAGTCGACGCCAACGTGGTATTCGGTCGTTAGGTATTGGATAATACGGCCCGAGTCAGCGAGAACGAGATCGCCGTGGACGATGAAGGGCACACAGTCGTTAGGGGAGCCGTAGGTGTCCATGCTGATGTGCGCCTCGTATTCAATACCAGCAAGGCGTAGGAAGGCCTCCAGCTTGGAGCACGGCCCAGAGACGGACGGCGCCCACGGAGAGCGGGGGAACATAAATACATGCAGTTTACCGTCTTGCTTCATTTCCTCAATTAACGCTAGACGGCGACGGCGGGACATCCAACCAGAGAGTCCCTTGACCACACGGTACAGACTGTAGGCACCGACCGCAGCGCCTACGCCGAGGGCGCCCTTCTTTTGATTCTCGGTCATGTTCTCGGTCACGTTCTTCACCTTACCGCCGAGCTGGTTCTGGAGCTCGGTGAGCTGCGCCTGAATAGAGGTTAATTTTTCCTGAACAGTCGACATATTTTTTATTTTATTTTGTGTGTGGATAAGTTTCCTTTTTTTTAATAATAATAGGTTTCTTCTTTAAAAAAAACAAATAAATAACTAAAACTAAAAAACACTGGGGGAAAAAAAAGGGGGTGAGAAAAAAAAAGGGTATTTTTTCATTTCCTAAAAATGAAGAAAGAGAGAAGGAAACACCCAACACAGAAAATAGAAAACAAAAAAAAAGAGAGATTAGCAAAAACAATACTTCAATGTAGCGAGAAATGGAAAAAAGAGAGAAAAAAAAAGAACGAACAAAGTTAAATTTTCGTATTCTTTCTCTCTCCATTGTATCAATAAATATTCTGAATGAACTCTCTCCCCTCACACACACAAGCTGTATTACTATACACTGTAAATTCTTTATTTATTTATTTCCCTCCCTTTATACAGCACCAGTCGCCGCGGTAGGCGCCGCTGGAGCTTCCACCACATAACTCTCATTCCACTCCGTTTTATCCCGCCATTCCATGGCATCTAACGGACAGACCTGTCGCGTCCTCAACCACCGCTGAATGCAGTGATCGTGGAAGCAGTGCTGGCACTCTCCCCAGCGTATAGGACACTCCCACGTCGTCACCTCCGCGTTGGCTTGACAGTCCATGCACGGTCCCTCGAGGGGGTTACGGCAAATAATGCAGGTCGACACCTCTACGGTCCATTGAGAGGCGAATACAGGCGTGTATCGTATGAGCTGGAAGACCTCTTCGTCAGGAGCATAGGAGGGGGAGGGCGCCTGAGGGTTACTCATGATGAATAATATAAAGAAAAGAAAAAACTGGGTGTTGTTGTTGTTTTTTCTGAAGGAATATGTATGGTTAGTCTACCTTAAAAAGAGACTCTACTGAGATAAATGATGATGCTGTAAAGAGAAGGAAAAAAAGAGGAAATCGAGACAATAGTTAAGCTTCAAAATAAAAAAGAATTCATAAAAACACAAATATCTGAGCAACGAAAAAAAAAATATAGATTAGTACAAAGGTGCTACGCAGCGAACACTTAATTTTTGATATTTGTGGTTGTTTTACTATTTTTTATGTTTTTATTTTCCTCTCCTCTCTTCTTTTTCTTGCTTCTCGAGGTCCTCCACAATACTATCTACCATCTCTAGCGTCGCACTGGATTGCTGAATAAAGTCGTGCGCCAATGCCTCGCTACGATCCAAACTCTCCTCCACCCTCTCCAGCCGTTTTAAATTCCGCTGGTAACGTGCCTCTTCCTCTGCATCGCTCTTTGCTTTCCTCCACGCACGGTACATCACCGTTCCTACCACCGCCACCGCAATCGTAGTCGTCGCGGCGGCTATCAATGGGGGTATTCTACTACGACTCATTCAATCAATCTAACAAACGCTAAGAAATAAACAACACCACTACTATTATGAGTAACAATGGATAGGAAATAAAAGAAAGAAAGGATTTCAATTTAGAAGGCAGAACCACAAAAAAAAAAAATGTTTGAGTAAAAGAAAAACAAGTATACGCATATATATAGAAACGAGCGAGAAGCATCAGACTTGGGTGCCTATAAAAAGGAGGTTAACAAACGTTTTGAAGCGTTTTATTCATACACACTACCACAGCAACAATAAACAAACAACGCTAGTTTTGTTGTATTATTATTTTTTTGTTTTGTTTTTGGTTTTTGGTTTTGTTTTGCTGTTTTTGTTTTTATTTTTTTCCTATTCAGGACCAAAATCCACAAACTCCAAAGAAGGGCAGTCCGAGGGCCATTCCTTGGAGCACACGGCCGTGTTGGGCGCCGCTACTATCGTCAGCTGCGGAAGACCAGCAAGAGGGGTGAGGCTGGTCACGCCGCGGCAGCCGCTAAGGTACACCTCTACCAGACCCATACACGAGGCAAGAGGTTCAATCGACGTCAGCGACGTCTCCCCCGCCCTCAGTCGCTTCAACTTTTGAAGCGACTCCAAGCCCTCAAGGCTGGTCACTCCTTTACAGCCAGACACCGTCAACGACTCCAGATCCGTGCAGGAAGAGAGAGGAGCGAGTGACGTAATGGCGGTCTCTGCGGCGTTGAGATAACGGAGCTCGCTCTTTCCTTTAAGCACCTCCAAACTGTCCACTCTAGTCCCACTGATATCCAGTATCTGAAGTGCCTCGCAGAGAGAGAGAGGCGACAGCGATCCAATGGCGGACCCCCTCACCCGCACCTCCCGCAGGTCGCGGTGACCGTTCAGGGGGTCGAGCGTAAGGAGTTGCGGACAGTCGTTCACCTCTAATACACGCAGCGCCTCACTCGTCGACAGCGCCTCCAAACTGCTGAGCGGGGAGCCGCTGGCGATCAGCCCACGAAGGGCGGGCAGTCCCTCTAGTCCTTGCAGTGTCGTCACCCCAGGGCATCGGTCGAGGCAAATAGTCTCTAACGACTCACAGGAGGAGAGGGGCGCGATGGAGGTGAGCTCTGGTGCGTTGGCCAACTCCACGTGACACAAGAAAGGGAAACGAACGAGAGAAGAGAGCGACACGACTCCCTCGGCACGAATCGTGATCTTGAGGAGAGGGATGTCGTGCTCCTGGGAGGAGGGAGAGGCAGGAGAGGGACGTAGAGCGTTAAGGGAGGCGCGAAAGGGGGCAATATCTCTCTCATCCTCGCATTGAAAGATGCAGTGAAGCGGTCGACGGTGGCGTCCCTTCAACCACCACGCCTGAAACGATAAAAGAGTGGCATCGGTGGTGTGCACCACGCGGTACTCCTCCCCGTCCTTGTCGTTTTTCAGATACAAAGGACAGAGAGAAGTGCTCGTCGAGTTATTATCCGGAGGAGGAAGAGAGAGACTGATGATGTTGTTGGCGGCTGCGGTGGGTGGGCTCACTCGATCCCCTACTAGTCTTTCCAACGTCAGTCGAGTGGAGGCGCTCATCGTGAAGAGCTCCATGGGGATAGTACGGAAGTAAGGAAACACGGCATTCAACACAGCGGAAGTACGGTCGGTGCTGGTGCTTGCTGCTTTAGTCTCCTCAGGCATCTTTATTTATTTATTTATTTGTTTATTTTTAGTGTTCCTTTCTATTGTTTTTTCTCTTTTTTTTTTCAAAGTTCTATTTTCAATATGGGAAAAAGAGAGAAGGAGAAAAATAAATTAGAGAGAGAAGATAAAAAAAAAAACGTTCCATTATGATAAAAAGAAAATACTTTTAGTATGTCCCCTAAAAGAGTCGGGAACACATCGCGCGTAAATTAAATAAAAAAAAAAGGAGAGCGATAGACAGAAAAAAAAAAAGATAAACAGCCGATAACAGGAGGAGAGAATTATTTGATTACTCCTACTCTTATTCTCTCCCCCCTTTTTTTCTCCCTCATTTTCATTTAGTCTTCTCCTAAAAGGTACCGTCGCTCGAGGTGTTCCCGAAAATACCGACTCTGAAGTTTCTCCCCCGTGGAGCGCACCATCAGCTCCTCCGTTTCATACAGACAGCCCACCTCCCATATTTTCTCCCTTAATTGGTCAAAAATAGGGTCCAGCTTCCCCTCGCGGATCGCCTCCCTCACCTTTTCCGCCCCCAGTGTTTCCTTCATGTGATGCATCAACTGGGCAGCAAACATGGAGCCCAGCGTGTACGTAGGAAAGTACCCAAAGAATCCTTGAGACCAGTGCATGTCCTGCAAACAGCCAAGGTCGTCGCGGTCGCCGGGATCCAGGCCGAGGTACTCCTTCATCTTGCGGTTCCACACCCGCGGCACCTCCTCCACCTCCAGCGTCCCTTCTATCAAGTCCCGTTCCATCTCATACCGGAGGAGAATATGCAGAGGATAACTCACCTCGTCGGCCTCCAGTCGCACCAGCCCTGGCCGCACGTACTGATGCCACTGCTTTAAACAGTCGGCGTCGCTGAACACAGTCTCCTCTTGGTGCTGGGAGAAACAGCGACGGAGGTGGGGGAGCAGACAAGCGGCAAAGTCTCCACTACGGCCAATCATCACCTCAAACAGACGGGACTGACTTTCATGCATCATGAGCGATCTTGCGTTACACACCGGCTGTCCTAATTTCTCCCGAGGACCGCACTCCCTTTCATACCGGGCGTGACCGCTTTCGTGTATTGCCGCAAAAAGCATCTTGGTATAGTTAGTTTCCGAGTAGTGGGTGGTGATACGACTCTCTTCCTTCATGAGAGAAGTAAAAGGGTGCGGACTGCAATCCACCCGACTGGATTCAAAGTCAAACTGAAAACACTCACCCAGGCATTCCTTCACCAGAGACAGCTGCTGCTCTTTGGGGATCAAAAGGGCGAGCTCAGGGCGGTCTATATCCCCTCGAAGGGTCCTTGCCTCTTGCGCGGCGAGGATATCAGAAAGGAGAGACGGCAGCCACGTCTTGATATCCTCGAACAGCTCCTCCACCGCTTGCAGAGGGAGACAGGGCTCGAATAAGTGAAAGAGCGCTTCGTACACACTAGAGGCCTTCACCCCTGTGAGCGCCTCTTGATACTCGGTGCGCCGTACCGCCTCCTCCCGCATCACCTCCACCATTTCCTTCAACACTGGGAGGTACAGGGCAAAGTTATTTTCCTGTCGTGCCTTGGACCACACGCCGGTCGCCTTGGATATCACCTGTGCTTTTTGTTGAAGGAAGGCTGCAGGGAGGGCGGCCTCGCTGTGATATACCCGTCGCACCTCCCGCAGATTCGCACGCTCCACCGCGCTCGCTCCTTGCTCGATAAAAGCCACCTCCAAATTATTATTAATATTATTATCGTTCACATGATTATGATCGGAAGGGGTAGCGACGGTCGCCCACTGCGCCACCTCCGGATCTAAAAGAAGAGACTGAATCACACGCTTGAGCTCCCCGACTGCCGCCCCTCTCGAGGGAGCGCCTTTAGAGGTTAGATTGACCCGAGTATCCCAAGTGCTAAGGTGAATAAAGTGCTGAAGACGGTAGACTTTTTGAAAGCGCTCCTCTAAGCGACGGTAATCCTCCATGAATGCCGCCACACTACTACAGAAAATACACTTTATTTATTTATTTATTGTTGCTGTTGTTTTTCAAAAGGGAAAAAAAAATAGTTTAATCGTGAGAGGGAAACGACACATATACTAAACTAGATACAACCGAAACGTTTGAAGGAGAGAAGGCAAAGAAATAAAATGCATAACTTACAGCAGGAAAAAAAAAAACAATACATACTGAACACATTGAAGCCTGAGATAGAAAAAAATATACAAATAAAAAAAACAGTAAAAACAGAAAGGGGGAGAGAGGAGCTACAGAGCGCCTCCTTCAGTCCTCCAAAAACCCCCACCCACGCCCATTCACTCACCCTAAAATATAAAATAAGTAAATAAAATAAATAAAAGGGTTCCTGTGTGGGTTTACAAATACGACAACAACGCCTCCCCAAATGCCTCCGTAGAAAGAGGTGTGCCGTTATCCATCATGGACGCCAAATCTGCCGTCGCTTTCCCTTCGGCAAAGCACTTTTCCAAGGCGTTGTACACCTTTTTACTCACCTCGGGCCATCCAATATACTCGCAGAGCATCGCGGCGGACAGCAGCAAAGATGTCGGGTTGGCCTTTCCCTCTCCTGCGATATCCGGCGCCGTACCGTGCGTAGCTTCAAACACGGCACAGCCGGTCTGATAATTAATATTCGCGCCCGGTGCGATGCCGATACCCCCCACCATCGCCGCGAGCGCGTCGGAGATGTAGTCGCCATTGAGGTTGAGGGTGGCGATCACGCTGTAGTCGTGCGGCTTCAGCAGCATGTTTTGTAAAAATGCATCCGCGATACAGTCCTTGACGATTAACTTTCCTTCTTTTTGAGCCTCCGCAAGGGCCTTCTCTGCCGCTGGCTTTCCTTTTTCCTTCTTGATGGCCTCGTAGGTCGGCCAGCAAAACACCCGGTCGCCAAACTCTCTCTCCGCCAGCACGTAGCCCCACTTTCGAAACCCCCCCTCCGTGAACTTCATAATGTTACCCTTGTGCACTAACGTGACAGACGGCAGTCGGTGGTCGAGCGCGTACTGCAGCGCCGACCGAATCAGCCTCTCACTGCCTTCCACCGACACTGGTTTAATTCCAAACGACGACGTTGACGGGAAGCGGACTTTATTGACGTGAAGAGTGTCCCTCAAGAATTCATACAGCTGGTTGGCCTCTGGCGTGCCTTGCTCCCACTCGATGCCGCAGTAAATATCCTCTGTATTCTCCCTAAATACCGTCATGTCCACACTCTCCGGGTGTCGGACAGGGCTCACAACGCCTTTATACCAGCGTACTGGCCGCTGGCAAACATACAGGTCCAACGTCTGCCGCAGCGCCACGTTAATCGATCGCATTCCCTCTCCTACAGGGGTCCCTAGCGGCCCTTTCATACTCACCACGTGTGATTTTAAAATCTTCACTGTTTCGTCCGGGAGCGGTGACCCACACGACTCCATCGCCTTCTCTCCAGCGAGTACCTCACGCCAGTGAATCTTACGGTGAGGGTAGGCCAGCGATACGGCGCGGTCCAGCACGTGCTGGACTACCAGGGTGATCTCTTTTCCAATGCCATCGCCTTCAATGAACGGAATAATAACCTCCTCGGGTACCTCTAATGTACCGTCTTTTCTTACTTTGATGATATCTCCCATATTATATATAAATATAAATAGATAGATGGATAAATATATAGATGAATATAGATAGTTTTAGTGTGGTACTTGGATTACTATTTTATTTATTTTGTTATGTTTTTAAAACGATAAAGGGTAAAAGAAAAAGTGGATTATATATAATAATTATTATTATTATTCTTATTATTATTATTATTGTGTGTAAAACTATGCGAAGTGAAAGTGAAAAGAGAGAGAGAGAAAATGAGTGTAGTTGACAGTAGTATGTATACTCGTTTTATTTTACTTTTTATTAATTGATTTTTTAAAAAAAAATGAATATACAATATATATATATATATATATATATATATATTTGTATAGGTATAGATACAGCAATGATAAAAAAAATAAAAAACTGCTTGTCAAATAACAAACAGTAATAATAATATTGAACTTTTGAACCGACCACAATACTTCAAGCGTAAAAGTAAAAAAAAAAAAAAACTTTTTCTTTCACTTTTTTTTCCGCTTTTATATCAGGATCTTCCTCGATACACACGTCTCGATAAAAAATATTTTTTCTCATTTTTCTTATCTTTTTTTTTTTAAATAAAAAATTTTCTTCCCACTTGTTTACTCTTTCATTACTCCCAAAGAATAAGCATTGTCCGCCTTTCTCATCGCTTCAGCGGCAGCTTCTTTATTCTTTTGGTCTTCATCCTTATTATTATTATTATTAGTTTGCGTTGCTGAAGTATTAGGAAGTGACATATCACCTTTTGGGTCGTGAGGCGTGTAGGCATTATCCGCCTTCCGCATCGCCTCTGCAGCATCGTCGTTAATGTTGGACATGGAAAGTCAATAAACAAATAATAATAAATAGCTTTTTTTTTTTGCTTTTGCTTTTTTGTTTTTTTGTCTTCTTTTTTTTTTTACATATATAGTGAAAGAATAACGGAAAAAAGAAAAGGAGAAAAGGAGAACAAAAAATTATTAAATGAAGTTTTTAATTTACTTTATTTTTTTGCTTCGATAGAAAGCCAAAAAACTAATTTAACTAATTATTATCATTATATTTATATATTGAATTTTTTAATTCAAAATGGTGTGGACTAAAATAAAATAACGATGTCAGAGATAATCTTTTCTTTTTTTGTTAGTATATTTTTTGTTTGTTTGCTGTTGAAGTTTGTTATATATTTTATATATTTTGATTCGAAAAATAACAAAAAAAAAGTATTTTGATATATTTTCCAATTATTGCTTTTATTATTATTTATTATTTGATGGCAAAAAGAGAAACCGCAAAAATTGAAATAAATAAATAAAAAAAAAAAACTGAACACAGAAATGAAAAGAGAAAAAAAATCGTATTGTTTTCATTGTTGTTTATATTTTATTTTATTTTTTAATATATGTTACCTTCTTTTTTTTCATTGTTAATTATTATGTATTATTATTATTATTATAAGTAATGATAACTAATCAAAAATAAGAATTTCTTTTTTTATTATTTATTTATTTATTTTCAATTTTTGCTTTCGTTTTACAATAGTGTTTTTGATGATGTTGTTTGTTTGTTTGTTTGTTCACTTTAATTGTTTCAATTTTTTTTAAAATTATTTTATTTTATTTTATTTTATTTTTTTCTTGTTTGTTTGTTTTTGTGTATTCAACTGCACTTAAACAGTGAAACACACACACAAAAGGTAAAAAAAAAATAGTAATAATAATAATAATAATGAAGAAAATTAAAGAAAAAAAAAAGAAATAATCATAAATGAGACGTGAAGGTCATAAGTGATTCTAAGGGATGATTGCTATCAAAAAAAAAAAAAAGTAAAAATAAAAATAAAAATAAAAGAAATTATAAACAGTAATAACGACGATGATGATGATGGTGACGAAAAAAAAAATAACAATAATAATAATAATCGTCATCATCATAATAAATAATAATAAATAATAATAGTGATGAAAAAATTTCGGAAAGCACAAAAGAGTGAACAAATGGTGAAAAGAAAAAAAGGAAGAAAAGGAAAACAGCGATAAAATGTTTTTACTCATTCCCTTGTTTTATTATTATTTTTCCATTACTATTATTATTATGATGATGATAATCCTAGAGTACTTACTCCTAATACTAATTGATTTTATATTATCTTTTTTATTACTATTTACTTCTTCCATTAAAATAAAAATAAATAAAACAAGGAAAAAACTCATTCTCATCGTGTTTTGTTTTGTTTTTACTGGTCCGAAAATTTACATTTAATTCTTTTTCTTTTTCTTTTCTCTCTTTTTTTTTTCAATTATTATTTATCATTATTATTACTACTACTATTATGATTATTAGGACTATTATTATTATTATTATTATTTAATTGTCAGTTTGCTAGTTTATTTGTTTATAGGGGTTTGGTGGTGGGTTTTTTTGTTTTTTGATGTGGCCGCCGCCGTCATTGACGACGTCCTATATGTAGTTATATATTATATTTACTAATTTTATTTCCTTATTTCCTTATTTTATATTTTATTTTTTCGTTTACTGAGGCACGCTGGCGCTAGGGCGGGGTGTGGTGGAGTTGGATAGCGAGCGTCCGTCGCCGCGACTGAGGTCTTGACGGCGCTGAGACATGGAATCTCGTCGACTCCGCTGCGGTCGTGCGCCACCCTTCTGCGAGGACTGTTCGTCTCTCGTGCGCACCGAGTGATGGGAGGTATTACGGCTCGGTGGGGCCTCACTGTACGCCTCTAGCTGTGCCTTCTCCCCTTCCAGCGCGCTCAGCACCAACTCATCCAAGTCCGGGAACGCTAATTCCGTCATGCGCTTCACAAAGTTGGTGAGACTTTCGCTAGCGACGATATATTCAAAGACGGCGTTGACCTCCGCGGCGTCCTCCATGGCAACGATGGGCAGCAACCAAGCATACAGCGCACAGTCGAACGAGGAAGGGTACTCATCGCTGAAGAGGAACTCGTGACGGGAGAGAAGCGTCTCTATCGCCTTGGCGTCCTTGGCCAACTCAAACTGGTACTGCTCCGTCGTCAGTCGATTATACCCGCTGGTATCGTTGGTTCGCTCTATATCCGCCCGCAGACGACTGAGGGCGATGCGCGTGATAAAGTCTGGCGTGTGATGCATCTCGCTGTAGTAGGGGCGGATCAGCTCTGGTTTCTCGACGTGGATACTACGCATGTAACCTCTCACCAGACTATACTCCAACGCCTTCATCACCGCCACTCCTGTCGCGTACTGATCGTCCGTGAGGCGGTCGTCCAGGAATACGTTAAACGTGCTGGAGAGAAAGTCGATGATCGCCTGCGGGCCGGCGATACGTTGATTATCGTAGACGATAAAGGGCAGATGGCCATTGGGGGACACGGCGGGGTCGGAGATGCAATGCGCTTCGTAAGGGATCTTCGCTACTCGGAGGTATGTCTCAATGCGAGTACAGGGAATGGAGATACTAGGAGACAGGGGGGAGCGGTGATGAATGTAGAGGTGCACCGTCTGTAGCTCACGGGTCTGTACGTCGGTGATGGCTTGATTCAAGCAGTAGCGGTTGTATAGCTCGACGCCTTTATAGATGGAGAAGACCGTAAGGGCGGCGGCACCGACGGCGAAGGCGCTCATAAAGATTTTGTTTTGCATTAGAGAGGTCGCCACGGCGGAGGCCTTGCTGACCATCGAGGGCGCCGCCGCACCGGCCGCGGGGGCAGCACCACCACCACCAGCCGTCGCCACAGAGTCCGCCCCGCGAGTGGCACTCGGAGCAGCAGTGGCCGCAGGCGCGGAGGAGGGGGAAGCGCCAGGAGCGGTAGCGCCTTGTGCGCCCGTCTTGGCAGGAGCAGCGCCACCAGCACCACCAGCACCAGCAGCCGTCTGTCCATCCGACTTGCCAGAGGTCGCAGTGGCAGACTCCGCCTCAGCCTTGGTAGGGGTAGCAGCGGCCGGCACAGCAGCAGCGGACTTCCCGGAGGTGACAGGAGCACCAGCAGCAGCAGTACCAGCAGTAGCAGCAGCAGCAGCCTGTCCTCCCTCGGCCTCCGCAGCAGCAGCGGCAGCGGCGGCAGTAGCAGCAGCACGACGCTCTGCGAGTGTCTGTTGCACCGGCGGCATTTTGCTCCGATACCCAGCCTTCAGCTCCAGTTCCGCGGGCGTCAGGCGGTTCGGCACCTTTGGTCCGTACTTCTCCGTCATCGCCTTCGTCATGGCGGTCTGCGAGGGGAGTTTAGCACCAGGAGCGGTTTCAATGACAGGCGGCATATACTGAGGGCGAGGCGCCTCAGGGACATACGGGGCACTGACCGCAGCGGGAGTGGGGGCCGCCTTCACGGCAGGAGCGGCGGTGGCATTGGTGGCCACCTGCTGGGCCGTGTCAGCCGCTGTCTGTGCGGCGGACTCCTTCGCGAGCGCCCACAACTCCTCCGGCGTGCGGTGGTTGGGGCCTTTGGGGCCGTACTTCTCCGTCATGGCGACTGTAACGGCGCGCTCGGAGGGTAGTTTAGCACCAGGAGCGGTCTCGATGACGGGGGGAATGTTCTCCACTGGGGGAAAAGGAGGGGCGTCTGGGGCCGGCTCGTTGGGGTCCAATACCCGTCGGTTAGAGGTAGGGCCTGCGGCCTCTGCGGCCTCCCCCACTGCTGGAGCTAGCTGTGTTACATCAGTCGTCACCCCCTCACCGCCGGCAGCTCCCTCGGCTGCCTCTGCCTCGGCCGCTTCTCTTTCCTCCGCCTCCTTGGCTTCCTTCTCCTTTCGTTCCTTCTCCAGCTCCCACAGCTCCTCCGGCGTGCGGTGGTTGGGGCCTTTGGGGCCGTACTTCTCCGTCATGGCTTTAGTGACGGGATACTGCGCCGGAGCTTTAGCACCAGGAGCGGTCTCGATGACGGGGGGAATGTTCTCCACCGGGGGAAAGGGAGGCGCTTCAGGGGCTGGAGCATTGGGGTCCAACACCCGTCGGTTAGCAGCGGCATTGTTTTGATTCGCTGCCTCTTCCACCGCCTGCACTGCCGCCGCCGCCGCCTCCGTAGACTCCTTCGCTGCCTCCTCCCGCATCGTCTTTAAATAATCCGCTCTCTCCGCGGGCGACATGGCCCACAACTCCTCCGGCGTTAAATGATTTGCCTTCTTGGGGCCGTACTTCTCAATCATGGCTTTCGTGACTGGAAGGGAGTCTGGGAACTTACCGCCGGGCGTGGTCTCTACTACAGGCGGAATATTCTTGACTGGGGGAAAGGGGGGCGCTTCAGGGGCTGACATCGTACGAAGGAGAGTTGTATTGAATCAATAATTAAATGAATAAATAAATAAATTAAATATTCGGTAAACTTTTTTTTACTTTCTACTGTTTCGTTTAGTTTTGTGGTGTTTGATAATAAAGGGCTTTTTATTCTTTGTTTTCTTTATATATATTGACGATGAAAAGATACGTGTAGTAGTAATAATGGTAAATAATATAATGTAATAGAAATAAAAAAAACGAAAGGAAAATGGAAAAACTATGGTGTTCTTTTCTTTCTATTACTATTATTACTACTGTTTTTGGTATTCTTTTTTTTTTTTTATAATAATAATATTCTTTACAGAATACTTTTAGGTCGTTGATCGTATTTAAGAAAAATGTAAACAGAAAATTTTTATTTTTGAAAAGGGGTTGTACTTTTTGATTGGTTTGCTTGTTGTTTATTTTTTTGAAGTTTTCTAATAATAATTACTGATATTATTTATTTTTGATTGCGAAAATAAAAAATAAAAAAGTATAATAATACGTATAAAGAGGCAATAAGCACTAAAACGTTTGATAAGAGATGATAAAAATAAAAAAAAGAGCTTAAAAGTATGTATTTATATTTACTTTATTCTAAAAATACAAATAAAAATCTTGACGTTAAGAAAAAAAAAAGAGAAAGAGAGAGAGAGAGATTTAGCAAAAAAAGGAAACAGTCATCACAAAACAAAAATGAAAACAAAAAAATATTCTGAACAGAAAAGGTAAAAAAAAAAAGAAAATACGCAAAAGGAAATCACATCAAATAAGAAATTACTCTTTTCGTTTCATTTTATTTATTTGTTTTCTAATGTGTATGAATGTGTTTCTCCTTTTACGATTTTCTTTTTTTTTTACTTTTCTTTTCTTTTCTTGTTCAAATAATAAGTTAATAGTTTATAATAATGATTGTATATATTTTATTTATTTATTCTTTCAATACTTATTTCTTTTTAAAAAAGGGAAAAAAATGTAAAACTACGTTTTCTTTTTTTTTTTTGAGAAATACAAACTATATTTATTTATTTACTGCTTTTTGGTTTTGTGTTACTATTCTAATGAGAGTGTTGTTGTTGTTTTTTCCTTTTTTTTGTTGTTACTGATTTGCTTTTTTTGCTTTTCTTTTTTCATTGTTTTATTATTATTATTATTATTATTTCCCTTTTTCATCATACACTTTTTTTTTATTTTAGAAAAACGAATTTAAAAACAAAAAAAAAGCTTCTGAGAGGATAATAAAAACAGTAACAATAAATAATATTAATTTATCAATTTCTAAGTTTTAAAGTTAATATAAACACAAAAAAGAAAACAAGGAAAGAAAAAAAAAACAGTACAGAGAGTTTAAAAAAAAAAGTTATAATAACGATGTAAAAGAAGGAAAAGGAAGAAAAAAAACTTTCCCTTTATCTTTTCGCTTCTTTATATATATTATTTATTTATTTATTTTTGGCTTGTTTTTTGTTTTTACCTTTTTTTTTTACTATTGTGTCTTTATATATTTTTGTTGTAAAAAATTATAATAAAAATAAAATAAAAAACATCGCTGATCCAATCCTCCTATGACTTACGCAGGAATAAAGCGCTGGGTTTCGAACGGGGCCTGAAGGTCATCAATATCCGGGAAGGCGAGGCGCGTCATGCGGTTAATATAATCCCGAAGCGTCTTGCTGCTCGTCAGGTAGGAGAGTGCAGGGCCGTTGGGGCCCATCTCACCAGCCACCTGCAGCCATGCATAGCACGAGCAGTCGTAGGTGGAGGGAACGTTACCGAATAGAAACGGACCCGCGGAGAGAAACGCCTCCAGTGATTGCATATCGCGAAGGAATTCCATTTCGTACTCTTCCTGAGAGAGTTCGCCGTAGCGGACGGCGTTCAGCACCTTAATGGTCGTCTTACGCATGCCGCGCACCAGCAGGTTGGACAGTACGGGCTCCAGCAGATACTCCTTGGAGAACATATCCGCCATATATTTCGGGTAATCCACAAACGTCGTTCGGTTCAATCCATAATTGATGGAAGTCTCCACCATACGCCGCACCATCAGACCCTTGGCGTGCTCCTGGGAGGTTAAACGGTCGTCCATCGTGACGTTAAACTGCTCCATCAAGTACTGAATAATAAACTCTCCGTCGGAGAGAACAGTGCCGTTGTGGACGATAAAGGGCAGACGACCGTTCGGAGAGAGAGAGACGTCGTTGGTGAAGTGCGCAACATACGGCAACTTCCCCAACCGCAGAAACGTTTCCACCTTTACACAGTGAGGAAAGAAGTTGGGGCCATGCGACCAGCGAGGATGCAGATAGAGGTGGACGACGTCTTCCTCCAGAGAGCGGAAGTGTTGATTGATCTTTCGCTTTTGGATGGTAGAGTACAATAAGGAAAGAGTTTTGATGGCAACTGCGGCTCCAATGGTGCTGCCTGCCGCGATACAGGCGGTGGTGTGTTCCTTGTAGAACTGCTTGGCCTTCTCCGCTAACTGCTCCACCTGCTGTTGAATCTTTTCCATCTTTTTTCTTTACTTTTTATTTATTTATTTATTTGTTGTGTATTAATTAATTAAATAATTAATTAAATGAATAATTAAATGATGACGATGAAAGTTTTTTTTTTGTTTAAAGAAAAAGAAAAGGAATGGTAACTAAGGATGAAAAAAAAAGAAAAAAAAAATAGACTCTTTTTTCTAATAAAACTGTACAGAGAGAAACAAGAAAAAAAAAGAATGCAAAAGAAAATAAGGAAAGAGAAATAATAATAAATAAACAAAAAAAAAGGAAATAAGTAATAATAACAACAAAATAACAAATAAAAATAAATTGATGTGGAATATTTGTTTATAAGTGTCACAAACAAAATAAAAAGCATAGAGACAACAAAAAGCAAATATAAAATAAAAAAAGACAAAAAAAAAAGTAAAAAGTAAAAAGTAATATACAATATGTTACAGATATAATACCAATAATAATAATTTTAAATTAAATTGAATTTATTATTTAAATTAATATCTATTTTACAATAAGGAGGGGGAGCGAGAGAGGGAGAGGGAGTAGTCCCGTTGAACCGTGCTGCAATACCCTTCCACCAACGCCATCAATTCCATCCAATCCTTTTCGATAGCAGAGGGAATACTTTTATCTCGAAGTGGCGATAGCGAAAACTTTCCTGAGCCTTCTTTTTTTTCTTTATTATTATTATTATTATTATTATTATCAGCATTATTATTATTATTATTATTATCAGCATTATTATTATTATTATTATTATTATCAGCATTATTATTATTATTATTATTATCAGCATTATTATTATTATTATTCGTGGTGGCAGTGGGAGTGGTGCTTATTCTTTTCTTCTTCTTTCTTTTTTTCTTCTTTTTCTTTTCGGCTTCTGTTTCCGTTATTTTTGGATTTTTATTCCCTTCACTTTCTTTTTCTTCTTTTTTTTTTATTGTTGTTGTTGTTGTTTTATGATTTATTTCAGCAGTAGAGGAATCCACAACAGAGTTCACTACTACCGTTCCTTTTACAATAGAAGACCTTTTATTATTATTATTAATATTATTATTATGATTATTATGATTATTTTCTTCAGAGAGGGATGGTACGACTACTTTTCCAGGAACGACGACAGTCGGCACTGAATTATTAGTATGATTATTATTATGATTATTATATACAGGGGGTCTACGAGGCTCTGGGCTGTCTCCTTCTTTATAGAATAATAATGAGGAGGATGCTGTGGTTGCTGATGGGGATGGTAGTGGAGGGGGTGCACGGGAAGGTCTTTTATCCATGTTAACTTTTTCTTTTTCGTTTTCTTCCACTTGTAACGAATTATTATTATCATCCCTATTATTATTATTATTATTATTATTATTATTAATGATAGGTTTCATAATAATATTAGGATGAAGGGGTAAGAGTCTTACGGGAAGTGGTCGTGAGAAGAGAAAAGTATTATTTTTCTTTTTTTCTTCTTTTCGTTGCAATTTCGCTTGTAAACACAATAAAGCGGATGGGAAATTATTATTATTATTATTATTCTTTTTTTTACTCTTTTTATTATTATTCATATTATTAAAGTGGGTATAATAATTTTCAAGTTGGTGATAAAAACACAATCGTACAATAACGACTTCACAGTTCTTTTTTATGGTTTCGATTGCATTATTATTATTATTATTATTATTATTATTATAGTTTAATACTTTCGATGGATCAGACAGAATTTTCTTTTTTTTATTCTTTTCTTCTGATAAAAAAGAATCCATTACGGATAAATCAGAAAATTCCTTTTCATTTTCATTATTATTATTATTTAAATTATTATTAATATTATTATTATACTGTTGTACTTCTAAGGGGTCTGAAAGGCTAGGCAGTTTTTTCATCTCTTTGATGAATAATATATCGTTTACTAACAAATTCAGCAAATCTTTCGAAAGAAGAATACTTTTATTTTTATTATTTTTATTATTATTATTATTATTATTATTATTATTATTTTTAGGATGATAAATATATTCGACCTCATCCTCCAAATCCTCGTCCAAAAACGGCACGATTAACTTTAAATTAAATGAAAGCAACCCTCCAATAATTATATTATTATTATTATTATTATTACTATTATTATTATTATTAGGTGGAAGGCACCTCGGACCTCCTCTCTCCAAGGTATGCAGTGGACTGCCCCCTATCACCGATAGCAGCTGAATAAAGTCTTTAAATAATGGTTGACTTCGCTTATACCATAATATATTTTTAACTTTATTATTATTATTATTATTATCAGAAAAGGAAGAAGAATGAAAGAGCGGTTGTATTGTGGTTTGACCGAATAAATGGATTAATTCTATTAACGCGGTAAGGCAGTGTTGCTGAAGAGCGAGTCGTATTAACGCACGTGTTTTTAATTGTAATAATAATGTCAGCGGTTCCTCTGGCCAGCCACCATTATTATTATTATTAATTAAATTATTATTATTATTATTATGAGGAGGAGGAGGAACTAAGGAGCCGAGAGGATGTTGAGAGAATAAATCCTCCACGACAAAAAATAATTGATGCACAAATTGGTAACGACGCTTTAAAGCGGAAGGCTCTAACAACTCTTTTTCATCCTCTGTACTATTATTATTTAAATTAGGATTCTTATGATTATAATAGTGCGTATAGAGTTTCTCTGTATTATTATCTTCTTCTCCTATAGACTTCATCCACCGCTCCACCGCAGTCGCCCCTCTTTCGAAAATTAAATATAAACAATAATGCTTTTTTAATTGAATGGATAATAATCCACAAAGAATAGTAATAAATCGTTCTATTTTCTCCGCCATTTCTGCTTGAACAGCAGTCGTAGGTGTATTAGTATTATTATCATTATTATCATTATTATTTGAATTATTATTATTATTATTATTATTATTTAAAGAAGGTGATGAAGACGTTGGGGGGCTACTACTAGTATTAGTGTCTGTATGGCTGTGAGAGTTATCTTTTATTGAATCATTTACCAGCCGAAAGACTTTTTCTTCTTCATTATTATTATTACTATTTAAATTATTATTATTATTATTATTACTATTTAAATTATTATTATTTCGTAGTACGTCTTCAGGAAATATATTAGTGACAGTATACTGAGAGTATTGTAATAAATCATACACAATGGCTTCTAAATCGGCTAACATTATTATTATTATTATTATAATAATTATTAAAAAAAAAAACTTTAATTACTATTAATTATAATTAATTATTATTAATTATTATTGGTATTGTTATAAAATGGGTAATAATAGTATGTAAATATAATTTATATATTTGTGTGTCGCTACTTGGAAAAAAAATATTGTCGTTAAAAAAAAAAGGAAAGAGAAACAAACAAAAAAGAGAAAATAAGAATATATATTGTATATTTATTTAATTATTTATTTTCATTGTCGAAATACATATTTCAAAATAAAACAGATAAAATAATAAATAAATAAATAACTATATAAATAATAAAAGCACAGCATAATAATAAATAAACATGGAGAAAACAAAAAAAATTAGCATTCACCTTTTTTATTTATTTATTATTTATAATAATTTCTCCAACACTATCGCCACGTCGCCATTATTATTTTGTAATTCTATTAATATTTTTTCTTCCCCAATCGCCATCGCCGTCTCTCCTAAAATTTCATTTATTTGCTGTAGCGGAATTGCATACAAATCTTTTAATTCGGATAGAGACAATCTATTATTATTATTATTTAAATTATTTAAATTATTATTATTATTTTCTCCTCCACTTTGACGAGGGCGACGCTGACGAAGCGGTGGGGGAGGTGCATACCGACTGTCTGCCTCTGCCATCATATTTATCGTTTGATTCGTATAATTATTATTATTATTATTATTATTTAAATTATTATTATGAATCAAATGTTTTGGTAAGACGTGTAATACCGTTTTCTTTTCACCAAAAATAAAATAAAAACACAAATATTTTAAAATAAAAAGGTTTAATACTTTACGGGAGACATTTTCCGTAAATCGATCCAAATAACAAATAAATTTATCTTTCCAATTATTATTATTATTATTATTATTTTCCTCCTCTTCTTCTAATAAATAAAGATTATTCGTAAAACGACTGAATAATAAAGAAGCCAATAATAATAATAATCGAGTCCACAAAGGGAATACTAAAATTAACTCGGAACCTTTCATATTATTGTTAATATTATTATTATTCCTTCTTCTACTTTTTAAATAATTATTATTATTATGATGATAATTATTATTATTGTTATTATAATTATTAGGGTTAGCCGCCTCCCCAGGCTTCTCCAGCGTCGAGTACAATAATTTATTATGATATCCAAGCAATAACACCAGATAAAAATATCCATTTCGAAAAAAACGTTTTATTATTATTTTAACACTATTATTGTTATTATTGTTATTATTGTTATTATTGTTATTATTATTATTATTATTATTATACCGTTCCATGAAATTCATTTCACTGATATATCGAACGATAAAGATGGACAAAACCACCATGGATGCTCCTCCGCACAAACAGTGCAAATACTGTAAATAATAATTATGAAAATAACTTAATTGCAAAGTCGACGGCATTTTATTATTATTAATATTATTATTATTACTATAGAAATAAAAATAAAAAGAAGAGGTACGATCGACTTCCTCCAAGGAGGAAAGCGATATCGGAGAAATAACAAACGTGTGCATCAAAACTAATGCAAAAACAGTACTGTGAAGCCAAATAGTAAAAAAATAATAACTTCCCCATTTATTTTCTAACTTTTTCAACACCAAAATAAAAAGAATTAATTTAATAATAATTTCTATCGCGTTAGTTCCTAAAATACCGAAAGGAAACGTTTCAGAGAATAAATGCAGAAAAGAAAACCGAACTGTATTATTATTATTATTATTATTATTATCCAAAATATTATTATTATGATGATTAAACTTTTTATTATTTTCTATTTGCATTTGTAACTGTCGTGACCACTTTGGGAGAAATATCCATGTAGAAAGTAAAGAAAAGAGACATAAAAGACCTGTCAGAGGTGCATGCTTAAATACCTGCATTTATTATTATTATTATTATTTAATAATAATTTAATTTAATTTAATTCTATTTATACTTTTATTTTTCTTGTATGGACGATATGAATAAAGAGAAAAAAAAGAGAGAAGGGAGAAAAGATAATTACAATAAACAGTTTATATATATATATATATATATGTAAAAAAAAAAAATAGATAGTACTACAGAAAAAAAAGAAAAAAAGGGAGAAAATAAATAAATATACAAAAATAAAAATAATAATATTACAAAAAGTATATATCATAATAATAATAATAATGTATGCAAATAAAAAGAAAAAAAAAGAAAATAGATAGAAATTCAATTCAAGTTGTCTCCAAAATAAATTTACTATTAATATTGTTGTTTTTATTGTTTAATATTTATTCACTTACTTTTTATTTTCTATATATATATATATATATTTCTGTTTACTTTTCTCTTTTTTTTTTTTGTGACTGTTTATTAATATTATTATTATTTACTAAAAATATTTATAATTGGTAATATAAATATAACTAAATAAATATAAATAAATATATATTCAATCTGAAGCATTCGTGTAGGGAAAAGGAATTAAAAAAGAAAAAGCAGTATTATAGGATTAATATAAAATTAAAATTAAAATTAATTTAAAAAAAAATTAAATAGAGTGTCGTTTACAGCAGTGTGAAAGGTATTCTTCCATACTGTCTGTACTACTATATAATAAAGCGTCTGGCGAAGGAGAATTTATTATTTCCTTTTCCTTATTATTATTATTTAATTTATTATTATTATTATTATGGAGTTCAACCGCTTCCTCTTCTTCTTCCTCTTCTACTTTTATTAATGAGGGAAGTAAACTACGAACCGCTTTATTATTATTATTATTATTATTATTATTGGATTTATTAAATAGTAATAGACGCGATTTTCGTTTTGAACTGGCAGGAGAGATACTTCCTAAATTATTATTATTATTATTATTATTATTATTATTATTATTATTATTATCAGAAGGAGAAGAGTTGTTATTATTATTATTATTATTATTATTTTGAATCACTTTCTGTGCTGTAACACCTTTCAGTGGACTTTCCGTATAGGCAATCACACGATAATAACTTTCTACATAATTATTATTATTATTATTATTTAATTTTTTAATACTTTTTTGATATCGCTGAATATTAAAACGAGAGGAGGTACGACGCAGTGAAGGCCATTTACTCGACAGATTCTTTTTGGCAATGTATTCACTATACCGTCGTGCAGGAGGGGGGCAAGGAGTGGAATAATAATAATTATTATTATGATTATTATTATTATTATTTAAATTATTATTTAAATTATTATTATTATTATTATCGGGAGGAGAAGGAGGAGGAAAGGCAGCGGCGGCGGTGGGCAAAGGACTATTATCTGAAGGACTCTGAGAAGCGGAAGAATTATTATTATTATTATTATTATTATTATTATTATTATTATTCATTTTCTCTCTCCACGTATGGCTCTTTACTACCATACACTCTTCTTCATCATCATCTTCACCTTCATCATTATTATTATTATTATTATTAGGTGTGGGATACTTGCGAGGAGAAGGAGTGCTATTATTATTATTATTATTAAAATAACTATTACTATTATTATTATTATTTTCTCCCAACCTTTCTGCTTCCTCTTGTTCTGCTTTAGGCAATACCAATTCTACGGAGCGTCGTCTACTGCCAAGAATAGAAGGAAACGACAGCGAAGAAAAACTATTATTATTAATATTATTATTATTTAAATAGTTATTAATATTATTATTAGTATCAGCAGGAGAAGGAGGAGAGGGACGAGGGTTGGGATAAGAGTAGCGTACGGGAGTAGCGGTATTGAAATTAATAGGCGTCTGTAAATATCGTATAAATCTTTTATGATTATTATTATTATTATCATTTAAATTATTATTATTATTATTATTATTATTATTATTTTCTGTGGTGGTATCGTCTTCCTCTTCCATAAAATAATCTAAGCGTTTTAGTAAAATACCTTTTTTATTACTAGTTTCATTATTTTTATTATTTTTATTTTCATTTTTATTATTATTATTATTTACATTTGTTTCTGTGGCACTCAGCGAAGGAATTAATTTCTTTGACGAATCACTCAACTCATTATTATTTAATTTATTATTATTATTATTATTATTATTATTATTAGGATTCATCTTTTCTCCTTCCAAAATAATATTATGTACGCGTAATAGCGATTGATAATTATTTCTTCGGACTAATTTAATTTTCTTTTCTTTTACGACTTCTAAACGTTTAGGAGAGGGAGGAGAAAGATATAAACCCTCTTCACTATCACTGCTGTTGGTGGTGCTATTATTATTATTATTATTATTATTATTATTAGTATTAGTATTATTACCTTCTGTAGATGGGGTTGATGGTAAAGGGGAAGAATCCTCTACTTTCATTTTATTTATTTATTTATTTTATTTATTCTGTTTATTTATTTAAAAAAAAAAAACAATAATAAAAGTGGTCGTTATTTTAATAAATAAATTGAAAAAAATTAGTTTTTTTAAAAAAAAGGAGAGAAATAAACACAATTTCTAAAATACTCTCCAAATCACTAAACTAAATAAATAAAAATAAAAGTGAATAATAATAATAATAATTACTATTATTATTATTACTTATCGTTAGAATTTAAAAAAGGGTAAAAAGTTAAAACGATAAGATCATATAAAAACAAAAAAAAAGAGAAATATTTACTGTTCTTTTTTTTCTTTTATATTATTATTTTTCGCTCTTTCCTTTTTATTACTATTATTATTATTATTATTATTATATGTTATCCTTTTCGGAAAAAAAAATTCCAATAGGATGTATTTATATTTATATATATATAGACACTAAAAATAAAAAAATAAATATAAAAAAAAAAAAGATGTGAAGTTTTTGAAAAAGCGAATATCTATACGAAATATAAAACTGAAATGGGAAAAAAAAAAAAGCAGTATTTATTATTTATTTATAGATAAGTCTACCAATAAATAATTAATACGTGAAGAAGGACTTTACTTCTGACAAACTACAAAAAATAAAAAATTGCTTTTATTTATTTATTTATTTATTAATTATTATTATTATTTTATTCTACTGTTTTAAAATATATAATAATAATAATAATAATAATAATCTTTTTTATTATAATATATATTATTATTATTATTTTTGCTTCTACTATTTGTATTTATTTCTTTTTTCCTTTTTCTTCGGTTTTAAAATACAAAAAAAAAAAAAGAAAGAGAGGAAAAATAAATAAAATAGGGAGCAGAAAGAAATAACGTAAATAATATGTACACACATTTATTTAAATCAATAAAATGTATAAAGGAGAGAAAGAGGGAAACATTATTTCTATTATATATATATATTTATATTTTTTATTTTTTTTGCATAATAATTGAAATCTGTTGTTCTTTTTCTTTGGTGGGAAGGGGGAAAAATGAATAAATATATATATATATATATATATATATATATAACAACTGTCAATGTATCAAAAATAAAAGCACTTCAATAGAAAAAATAATAATAATAATAAATTAAACACGTATATTTATTGTAGTATAAAATACAAAAAAAAAACTATATCGTTGTTATTATTGTTAATTATTATTATTACCAATATTTTCTGATAAATATATATATATATTTATTTATATATTTATATATTTATTTATGTGTGTGTGTTTTTAGTACTGTACGTTAATAATAATAATAAAAGAAAAAAAAGTAACAATGAAAAGTGATAAATAAAATAAAATAAATAAAACAAAAATAAAAATAATACAAAAAGGAGAAAAAAAAAAGGCCATTAGAAACACAAAAAAAAAATCGCTTTTTTTCTCATTTTAACTTTTCGTTTGTTTTATTATTATTATTATTATTATTATTATTATTATTATTAATTGGGGGAGAAGAAATTACCATTATTTAATGATTGAATTAACGTACTAAAATTGATAATATTATTATTATTATTAATATTATTAGTATTATTATTATTATTATTATTGTGTATAGGAATAGGAGAACCTCCCTCGATAGAAATAGGAATATTATTATTATTATTATTATTTTGAATAGGAATAGAAATCGGAAATGGAATAAGTACCGTATTATTATTATTATTATTTAAATTATTATTATTATTATTATGGAGTGGAAATAAAGGATGTGGAGAGGCAGTAGCGGCAGTCATTGACGGGTGTGCAGGTGGAGGATATGTAGCAAGCAATACTGCATGATTATTATTATTATTGTTATTATTATTATTTACATTATTATTATTATTATTATTATTATAATGTGGCCGATTAGGATAAAGGTTATTATTATTATTATTATTAGGGATCATACTAATATGATTGGTGGTATGACTAAGAAAATGAGTTTCCTTTTGTTTTTTCTTTTGCAGTCGTGCTAAACGCCTTTCGTTACTTTCTGCTATTTTACATAATAAAGGAAACTCCTCTCTCTCCTCATTATTATTATTATTATTATTTAAATTATTATTATTATTATTTTTGGAAAAGGGTTTTGTGAGGTGAACTTCCTTGACACATTTTTGTGCACTTTCCGCAGTACGAAAAGTAATAAAAATAATATTTAACGCCGGTTCCTTCGACCAATTATTATTATTATTATTATTATTATTTAAATTATTCATATTTAAATTAATATTAGTGTTGGTCGTCAGGTTGAAAGGGCTTCCATTGCTAGTGGTGGTGCTATTCATTGTATCATTGAAGGAAGTCACACTAGAATAAGTTTTATTTAAATTATTATTATTATTATTATTATTAATAGTTAAACGATGCTTTTGCTGGTGGTTCTGATCCACGTGAATGACAATATCTTCAATCTCTCCAAATTGTTTAAAATATTCCCATAATTCTTTTTTTTCCACTTCACGAGGGATATTTCGAATAAATACTTTATTATGCTGATGTTGATGATGACTATTATTATTATTATTATTATGTTCTACATCATCATCGGCTTCCACTCCTTCTTCGGAGGAAGACGAAGAATTATAATCAGCAGAGGGATTAGCATACCGTAATGTTATATTGGGAGAATAATAGGATACTAATTTTTCTATATTAAATTTTTCTTTTTCTTCTTTTTCTTTTTCTTCTTGTGAGGATAACGAAGAAGAAGACAATACTATTCCTCCTTTATTATTATGATTATTATTATGATTATTATTTTGAATTATTCTTGCTTTTTCCTGCCAGTAACGGTGGAATTCCTGTAAAGCGAGCTGAGCTTCCTGCGCGTGATGGTAGCGAGCGAAGCCAATGCCTCTACTCTTTCCTGTATATAAATGCAATAATACTTTTACCGATTTCAAAGCCCCGAAAGGCGAACATAATTGTTTTAAAATAGTGTCTGTGATCATCGGTGGAAGACCGCAGAGAAATAAATTCTTTGGCGATGCATTATTATTATTATTATTATTATTATTTAAATTATTATAATTATTATTATTGTTATTATTATGGTGAATAGGAGGAGGAATAAAGGTATTATTATTATTATAGTTATTATTATTGTTAGGAAGAGGGGTGGGCATTACTATTTTATTATTATTATTATTATTATTGTTATGATATTGAGAATGATAATTATGTTTATTATTATTATTATTATTATTATTTTGGAAATAACATGAAGAATTAGTAGTAGTTGTATTAGTATCCAGCCGAGTAGAAGGCGAAGGATTAGCAAAGAGAGTCGTAGGAAGTAGATGAAAACTATTATTATTATTATTATTATTATTATTATGATTTAAATTAATATTATTATTATTATTATTAAAGAGGAGAGGGTCTGGAGTATTAGGGGAAGACGAGTCTTGTAGCGTGGGACCTAACGAATAAGCAAAAGGTGAAAAATTATTATTATTATTATTATTATTATAATTATTATTAATCGACAAAGCTCTTAGGAATGCTTCAATGTTGTTATTATTCGTATTATTATTACTACTATTATTATTATTATTATTATTATTATTATTATTATTATTATTATTATTCGTATTATAACTATTATTATTATTTTGAAATAACAACGAAATATTATTATTATTATATTTATTATTATTATTATTATTATTATTATTATTATTAAATAGAAAAGGAATAGAGCTAGTCGTAGCATCTCCTCCTTGAAAACTTTCCTCTCTAGTATTATTATTATTATTATTAAAATTAAATTCTCTTCCAGTATCGGATAGTGTAAACGAAGGCATCGCTGTCACACTATCGTTATTAGTATTATTAAATGTATTATTAAATGTATTATTAAATGTATAATTACTACTACTATTATTATTCTGATTTAAATTATTATTATTATTATTGGTAGTGGCGGTAGTATTCACTGTATCACTGAGTGAAAATAAGCCACTGGACCATAAATCAAAAGTACTCACATTATTATTTTTATTATTATTATTTAAATTATTATTATTATTATTATTATTATTCATTTCTTTTTTATTATTCTGACTACTTAAATCTTCAAAAGTAAACACACTTTGAGTATACCGCTCCATGGATAATATTTATTTGATTTATTTTTTCGTCGATGATAATTATTTAAATGTTTTTCTTTTTTTTTTCTCTTTTAACGGTATTTCAGGTATATACAAATAGAAAATACCTTTTTGTTTTTTTTACTTAGGAGAGAGAAAAATAAATAAATAAACGGAGACTTAATAATATTTTAATATTATTAAAATAAATAATAATAATGAGTATATACAAAAATATATAAATATATATATATATATATATTAAAAAATGATAAAAATGAAAAACGTTTTAGTCAAAAAACTTCTCTGAATAATAAAAATCTACAATAAAAACGAAAGGGTAAAATAAAAAAAAAAAGGAGCAATAATAAAAAAAAGAATTATTTCTTTTTTTTTACTTTTTTTTGGTTGTTTTTTTTTTAATTTGACTGTTATGAATAAATAACAAATAATTTTTATCCACTAATAAATAATATTTACTATTATTATTATTGTAGCGGATTTTATTTTTTTATTTATTATTTTTGATTTATTTATTTATTTATTTTTCAGGATTCAGTCAGAAAAAGGAAAACGTGTATGAGAGAGTATACTAAAGAAAAAAAAAAGAAGTAGTGACAATTTTATTTTTATTTTTTTCAATAAAAGGATACCAAAAAAAAAAAATAAAAAAAAAAGTATAGAAAAGTTTATATGTGGAGTTTTTTTAATTTATTTATTTAATTTTTTATTTTATTTTACTTTATTTTTTTTTTTTGTTTGATCCTTTCCTCGTGTATATATTTACTATTATTATTATTATTATTATTATTATTAAATTGAATGTGTTCAGTTTCTTTTTTATTATTTCTTTATTTAAAAAAAAATAAAAAATAGAACACGAAAAAATAAAATAATAATAATAATAATATTAATACAAAAAACTATCTACAAGAAAGAAGAAAAAAAAAGAAAATATAAATATAAGAGGGGGAAAAAAAAAATTGAAGTTCACAAATAAAAAAAAAAAAACAAGAAAAATTTATTTTTTATTTTTATTTTATTTTTTGTTTTTTATTTTTTTTTTTTTAGTTTGCCACTATGTATTTAAGTATGTTTAGTACTTTTTTTTTTATTATTTCGTTACGATTTTATGTTATCTTTTTTTTATTATTATTATTCTTTTCTTTTTTTCAAAAATCAAAAAAAAAAAATGAGAAAAAAAAAACAGAATATATACTAAAAAATAATAATCGATACTACAAAGAAAAAAAAAAAGAGATAGAATATAAAATTAATAAAGTTCTTTTCTTTTATATATTTATATATTTTTCTTTTTTTTTGAAGTGAATTATCGTTTTGATATATTTATATATATATATATAATAAAAAAAATATTTTTCTTTTCTCTTTTTGTTTTTTTTATTATTTTTTGAAGTTCTTTTTTTAACTGTGGATTTTTACTTCCGTTTGTTTTTTTTTCAGTGCTATTCTCTTTTTTAAAATGAAAAAAAAAAAATCTGTTTTAATATTATAATTATTATTAATTATATATTTATTTATTTAGTTTTTCTTTTTGTACCTTAGAAAAGATAAGAAAAAGGGAAGAACGAAAAAAAAAAAAGCAAATAAATATGTATATAATAATAATAATAATAATGTTAATAAACAGAAAAGGAGAAAATGAAAAAAAAATAAAAAAATAAAAAGATAAAAAAAAAACAACAAAAAATGCGTATAGCCGAAATAAACTAAATAAAATAAAAAGAAGTTTTCAAAAAGAAAAAAATTATATTAAAATAAATAAATTAAAAAACAAAAAAAAAAAGTATAATAATAATAATAATAATGACAATAAAATTTCTACACAGAAATATACAAAAAATTCACTGTTATTTTTGTTATTTTTCTATTAATATTAGTTATTATTATTTTCCTATTCTTTCAGTATATATAATATATAATATATTCTTTTTTTTAATATATATATATATATAATAATTATTGTTCTACTTTTTATCTTTTTTCGTCTTTTTTTAAAAAAAAATGTTCAAAATAATATATATATATATTTGATTTATTTTGTTATTACTTTTTTTTTTCCTTGAAAAACATAAAAAAAAAGAAAAAAGAGAGAAGGAAAAAATAAAAGACAATATATTAATAAAAAAAAGTCATTCACTGTAAAGAAGCACATTTTATTATATACACTGATAAAAAAAAAAATAATAATAATAATAAAATATTATTGTACAGTTTTTTTTTATTAATATTATTAATAAATAATATACAAAAATAACATTAATTTTATTTATTTATTTATTTAATTATTTACTTATTTATATTTCCGCTTCGCTATCCCACTCGCAAACCCATTTTTTATTTTCCTCTTTTTTATCATTCTCATTATTATTATTATTATTATTATTATTATTATTGGAAGATTTTATTTCAGATTTAACGGCTTTAGTGGATCTTTTATTATTATTATTATTATTATTTAAATTATTATTTCGTTTTCTTTTTCGTTCGGTCGATAACATAAACAATGGTAGTCCCTCTGTCGTAAGTGGCATTGAATTGTGAAAGGAAACCGATTTATTATTATAATTATTATTATTATTAGAAATATTTTCTCCGTCTCTTTTTTCTTCTTTCCTCTCTTTTTCACTTTCTATTTTATTATTATTGTTATTATGGGAGAGAAATATTTGTCGATTAGCATACTGAAATAACTTTATTAAATGAAAACATAATTTATTATTATTATTATTATTATTAAATAGTATAGCACACTGACGACAGTGATAATAACCGATACGACTTTTAAATAAATAAACGGACGCAATAAAATTATTATTATTATTATTATTATTATTTTCTTCTGAAGAATCAAACGGTAATAATTCTAATAGAATAAATGACAATTTTTCTTCCACCGTAATCAAAACCGTAAAATTATTATTATTATTATTATTATTATTATTATTGATAGTTTCTGTGAAATCAGTGTAGGAAACGTACCGTAGAATCTCTGAGAGTAATAATAAAGGCACTGAAGAATTATTATCATTATTATTTAAATTATTATCATTATTATTTAAATTATTATTATTATTATTTAAATTATTATTATTATTATTATTATTCGGTGTAGGATAAATTGTCTCCATGTGAAATTTTATGCCTAAAATTGAACTTTTATTCATTATTTTACGAATTTTATTTTTTATTTTCATCTCTTCGCTATTATTATTATTATTATTATTTAAGTTATTTAAATTATTATTATTAGTTTCCTCCAAGGAAGAAGTGATCCAACAAGAGCAACACGATGCAGAAACGGGAATAGTTAAACTGAATGTATTACTATGATAATAATAAATATTTTTATTATTATTATTAATTAAATTATTATTATTATTAAAAGGTTTCTCCGTTAAACGCCAAAGATTAAAAGAAAATAAAGGCACTAAACTATTCATTAATATTTCTAATCCATCCTTATTATTATTATCATCATCATTGATGTTTGTCGCGATATAATATTTATTATTATTATTATTATTATTTATTATTGCACCTCCTGTAAAATAAGAAAGGAGAGCCGTATGTCTCTTAACCTCATAGAAATAATTCCATAAAATCGAAGAAGAAAAAGACGAAGATGGCAGTGGTGATAATAATAATAATTCATCATTAATATTATTATTATTATTATTTATAGTCTCCTCCTTTTCTTCTTCCTCCTCAATATTATTATTATTATTATTATTATTAGAAAGTTTCACTGTAATAATAGAAAAGGAAAACACAGACGAAAAAAAAGAAGTGCAATAAAATTGAATTATTTTTATAGCGTTTTCCACCGTTAAATTATTATTATTATTATTATTATTTGGAAGGATAGGAAATATAAATATAAATAACGGAGGAGAGAAATTGTTCTCATTTTCCTCTTTATCTTTTTCTTTTATATTATTATTATTGGAGAAATAAAATCGAATAAATTGTATAAATATTAAAGGAAATATATTCAAATTTAATTCATTATTATTATTATTATTATTATTATTATTTTCTTTGAGAAAATACTGTACAAAGTCTAAAACCACTACACCGTTATTATTATTATTATTTAAATTAATATTATTTAAATTATTTAAATTATTTATAAAACGTACGTCACTATTTAAAGGAACATCCAAAGAGAAAAAGCAGTCCCAACCCTCCAACAGAGAAATACCATTATTAATATTATTATTATTATTTTTATTATTATTATTATTATTTAATAATAAAAGACCGTTGTGGTATTCTATTTCCTCTGACAATAATAATAACAATAACGATGATGCTGTGGAGGGGGAAGCAGAAGGACTGTATCTATTCTCTGATGATGATAATAATAATAATGATGATGATGATGATAATGGTGATAAATAATTATTATATTTAATAAACTGACCGTATCGCCAAGCGGCAGACCACTTTATTATGGATAATGAAGAAGATCTTTTATTTTTATTTTTTTCATTTTTATTATTATTATTATTTATTTCAATTTCCTCATAACGAGGCACTATTAAATATGTCATTGGAAACGCATTATTTAATTTATTATTATTATTATTATTATTATTGACGTGTTGATAAAAGGAGTAGCGGAGGGAGTGTAATAGTTCTTGTCTACAAGAAGAGGAAGAATAAGAGGAAGGATGCAACAGCACCAGCAGCGTCACATTATTATTATTATTATTATTATTGTCGTCATTTAATGATGATGATGATACTAATAATAATAATAATATTTGTTGTAGAATAACTTTCGTTAAATTTAAAGTGGAGGTAAAAATAATATCGGAATTATTATTATTATTTAAATTATTATTATTATTATTATTATTAGAAAATAAAAAAGGAGTAATGCTATCATCGACTTCTTTTTGATACGTAACACACTCAACAATTGTGATGATTCGTCCTTGATGATGATAATTATTATTATTAATATTATTTAAATTATTATTATTATTATTATTATTATTATTATTATTTAGGAAAGACCAAGGTGGTGGATGCTCTAGAAGGTGACTCCAAAGACCAGACCATAAAGGAGCTACCGCAATACATAACACTACGGAAGGCATTTGTTTTTATTTATTTATTTATTTATTTATTTATTAAATTAATTAATTAATTATCATTATTATCTATCTATTTATTTATCTATTTATTCGACTAGTGTGATGAGGATAAGAAACAACAAAAAAAAACACTACAAATTATTGTAAATAGATAAATAGAAAAAAAAAAGGAAAGAGAAAGTGAAAGTGAAGAAGCCCTTTTTCTTTTCTTTTCTCTATTTCATTCTTTCTTTTAACAAAAAATAAAAATAAAAATTATGATTGTTTATAATTTTGTTTAATATTTATTAAAGCAGATAATACAAATTATTTATTATTTATTATTATTATTATTATTATTTATTTATTTATTGGTTTTCCTCCTCTTCTAATAAGTATCTTGTCAGTACCTTTTCTCTATTATTATTATTATTATTATCCCATTCATAATAACACGCGCAGGAAAGTAAAATGGATTGAATTATTCTTTTCTGCAACAACGAAGAAATAATAATTCGACTCTCATTATTATTATTATTTTTATTATGATTAAATAAAAATACGTATCGAAATAAGTAATGCCACACTTTTAGCGAAACGCCAAACAGTACACGCTCTATACCTTCCAGACCAATATTATTATTATTATTATTATTATTATTAATATTATTATTATTAATATTATTATTATTATTATTAGGATTCGTTTCTAGAAGATATTGCTGTATTATGGTCTGTTCTCTCCTTTCTTCTTCCTCCTCTTCTTCTACTTTTGAAACATTATTATTATTATTATTATTATTATTATTATTCAGGGCTACGATTATTCCCATTCCAGTGATATAACTCACCGCATAGTATAACTCCTCCATCACTGGCAACTCCAGACGAGTCCATAAAAACTCTCTTTTATTAATATTATTATTAATATTATTATTATTATTATTAATTTTAATATGATGGGAAATAATAGCAGCAGAGGTGAACAATATACTTTCGCTCTTCACTACGCATTGCTGCAATAGAACACAGTCATCGCTGTTCGTGAACGTGGACAATAATTGAGAAGGATCATGAATAAAATAAATAATAAACAGTATTTGTTGAAGATAATACAGTTGAAGCGATTCTAATAGAAATAAAATAGATTCTTCTTCATTATTATTATTATTATTTAGAGTAGTACTAACAGTGTCTATCGTGAAGGACCACGCACGTTCTCCCTCCTTTAATACATAACGAAGTATTTCTTCTATAGGAACTACCGACGATAGTGAATTATTATTATTATTATTTAAATTATTCTCCTCATCCGAAAAAATATGTTTTTCAGAGAGGTAATCCAAAAAAGAAATGAATAAAGGAATTTTAATAAAAACCGTTTCGTTTAAATTTTTATTATTATTATTATTATTTAAATTATTATTATTATTATCTAAATTATTATTATTATTATTATTATTATTATTGCTATCGATAATAGTATAACTAATATTTCGATCCACGTCCACCTCCTCCGTTATCGCCTTGCTAGAGGGAACTGAATTATTATTATTATTATTATTATTATTATTATCGTAATAATCACTCACAAAAGTCAGAAGGGATTCTAAATAACAATCTACGCTATCCCTATCCTTATTATTATTATTATTATTTTCTTTATTATTATTATTATTATGATTAGATTGAAGAGTGTTTCGAAGGTTTTCTGAAACAGTAGAACTATTATTATTATCATTATTATTATTATTATTATTATTATTATTTATAAATTGAAGCAGACAGTCTGCAGAAGGTGCAAGAGGAAGTAGAATATTACAACTCTTTAACTCTTCTTTATGAAACTGCTTTAATATAGAAAAAATACTATTATTATTATTTATTCTATTTTTATTTTCTGACGACATTTCTTTTAGTGTTTGAAATAAATCGGATCGTTTTTGTTGAATTATTTTTGCTCTTTTTAAGAATAATTCACTATACGCCGTTTCTTTATTACGTACAATGGAAAATATATTATTATTATTATTATTATTATTTAAATTATTATTATTATTATTATTATTCATAATTTGCTTTGATAGGTCGTAGACACTTTCTAACAAAATTGTTTCCCTAATTCGATTAATTTTCTGTTCTAATTCATTTTTTTGACGTGAAAACAATTCGGATAAATGATAGAACTCTTTTTTAATCTTTTCATTGATATTATTGTTATTATTATTATTATCTTCTTTTTCTTTCAGCGATACACTTTCCATTATTATTATATATTAAGTAAATCTATTTTTGATGTATAAATATATGTGTATATGTATGGGTGTGTGAGCTTGAAGAGTAAAGAAAAAAAAAAATAAAAGAGAGAGAGAAAATAAAAATAAAAAAAAGAAAAGTTGAACATATCTTTCACTGATTCTATCACACACACACACACACACACACACAGTAATAATAATAATAATAACAATATAATAGAAACAGTAATTATGTTGTATTCAATAATAATAATAATAACAGCAACGAATATTAGCACACCAACTAACTCTCACACAGCAATTCATATATATTTAGAAAAATAATTAATTAAAAAAAAAGTAATTAACGGTATCCTGAAGCTACTCCATTCATGAGCGGTCGGTTAGTGCTACCACCACTATTGCCATCGCCACCGCCAAGGCTAAATCCTCGAGGAAAGATGTTGGATAAGAAACCGCCGACACCCCCGCCATTATTATTATTATTATTATTATTTCCCCATGGAGATAAAGAAGTAGAAGATGAAGAGGATTGTTGTTGCTGTTGGAGCTGAACGCTCTGCGCGGAGAGTTTATTCATTTCCGTCAAATGTTTTAATATTTCTTCTCTTGACATCTCCAGCACTAAACCCCCCATCACCATCTCACTTACTAAATAGTGTACCTTCTCCATGTGGAAGATGATATCTAACTCGCAGACACTTTCGAAAATACGATCCAACGACTCCACCAAGACTTGAATTAAATCCAAAATCGCGAGTTGACTTTCACTGCTGTCGGTGATGAAGATAAAAATTAACGTTGCGTACTTGCGATAGATGATTTTACTATCCGGAGTCGGCCACTCCGCCATAGACGACAATAAAAAGTTGCACAATTCATACTCGTTATCGTGAATGACAATTCTTTCGTTGACTTTGGAGAAAATTAACTTGGAAAGTAATAATTGATGCGCAAGACTGATTTGATTTTCGAAAAAACGAGCATACCGCACTTTACCAGCCGTGTTGATGATGAGCACCGCTTTAATCATAACGACGATGCTGATGATGATGGTAGTGACTACAATTAAAAAAAATATATAAGATAAATAAATAAATCAATAATGATGTATCTAACTACAGTTAGACCTGTAGAAGAGAAGGATAAGGAAAAGAAATATCTTGAAGAAAGAAGTATAAAAAAAAAAGGGAGAAAAAATGAGGTTAAACTTTTTTTTATAGTTTCAAGCAACAATCACGTCATCAAACACCAAAATTGAGAAAATACAAAATAAAAATAATAATAACAACAATAGTAATAGTAAAGAAAAATACTTTCTTTGCAAAGGGAAAGAGAAAAAAAAAATAAGCTGTTTAAAGTAAAAAAAAAAAAACGTTTTTATTATTATTATTATTATTATTTCAATCCTCCACCATATAAAAGGAAGGAGGAGGCGGTACGGCAGAATCTGGAGCCGTAGAGGATGCGGTGGACGGTCGTGTGGGTGGGGGTCGTCCCCTCCTGCCTGTACTATCCTCGCCGCCGGTAGTATCCTTCGAGGGGAGATGCGAACTTCGGCCACTTAACGGCGTACGAAATTTGGATTCTTCGATTAAATCAAATAATAAATCAGTGTTCTCGACCCGAGTTGACGACGACGGGGGGGCGTGTTGGTGTTGGTGATGATGATGATTAGTATAATTAGGAGAAGGGGAAGGCGGGGGGTCGAGGAAAGAGGCGAGGAGCTCACTACGGTCTGCATCGTGGGAAGGAGAGGTAAAAGGTGTCACTCCAATCAGCTGTGCCTGTCCTTCCTCCTCGTGAATTAACGGGGAGGGTGGTAGGGCACGTGGGGGGCGAGGGTCCGGTATAAGGGCAGCACTGTGGGTATAAGAGGCGGGTGGTGAAGGCTGCTGCTGGTGCTGCTGTTCCTCATCGGCGGTGGCCACGTCCATCGTAAATGCGGGGTAGGTGCTGCCGGTGGACGACTGAACCGTATGAACGAGAGGTTTATTATTATTATGATTAAGATTATTAAGATTATTGTTGGAAGGAGGAGGGGCTTCAGTGCCGGTGGGGTTGGTCTTGAAGACAAAAGTAGTGCGCTTCTTCCCTGCGGGTGGTGGAGGCGAGGGAGGGGCGGCCGGCAGTAAAGCACGGCTGGACCTGGAAGGACCGTCAACCTTCTCTCCAGTCCCACCCTGAGGCGTTTTATCCGGACTGCTGTCTACAAGGAGTCCCGGCACGGAGAGGGTGGCACTGCCGTGTGTATCCACCACGGTCGGCGCGGTTGGGGTTGAGGTTGCCGTCGTCGTCCTCCGCAGCAACGCAGGCTGCATATTCCGCAGCTCCGTCTGCTCCTCCTCCGACAGCTCCTCCACATCCCCAATCCGCTCGGCTCTGAACTCGCGGTACAGCTTGAGAATATAAATACCATACTTTCTCACCTTCGCTTTACCGAGCCCGACAATATCGTTGACGAACTGCGATACACTTCCCCAGTGGGGGACAGCGAGGGTGTCGACGAGGTTATTGATGGCCGTGACGCTCAGGACGTTGAAGGACCGCCCGTTCTCGTACTCCTCCGCCAGCTGACGGTTGAGCTGCTCCAACTCGCGCTTCAAGCTGAGCTTCAGGCGCTGTAGACGGGTCTCACTAATATACACCGCCGTGTGGCCGCCGCCGCTATCCGCCTCCCTCTCCTCCTCCAAGCGCTGTCGCTTGCTGGCGCGCTGGGAGCCGCGGAGAGGGGTGGAGAGAAGACTGTTCGCGGAGCCGATGACATGTTCACTGTGCCGGCCGGGCGTCGTAAAGTTACTGGTGGTGGTATAGTCGGTAGAGGAGGTATTACAGATAAAGGACCCCAGCGAGGAGCCGTCAGAGGAGGAGGAGCGAGAGCTGTCCGAGTGAAGACTCTCCCCGTCACTGCACTCCTCTTCAATAAACGGATTTCGTGTTTTTTTCGTTTTCGGTTTCGTCGTGGCGGATGACTTTTTTCCTTTTATGGTTCTGCCTCTCTTTGTAGCGCTGTCTGCGGGTGGGGAAGAGGAGGGATCCCACCGGCCGAAGGTGGGCGGCGTCTCGAGGGGGGTGGCGTGCGAGGGGACTGTCTTCTTCTTCGCCTTGGTAGCCTTTGCCTTGGGGGCCTTACCAGTAGGGAGCAAGGCACCCAGCGGTTTATCCTCATCACTGTCGACCGCCCCTGCCTGCCGCCGCGACGACGTCCACAGTCCCGCCACCTTGCCCGCACTAGGGAGTGGATCCGCTGCCTTGGTGGCCGTCCCGTCGGCGGTGGTGGTGCGCGTGCTGGCCGCCTTGGGCACCTCTCCTCGTACGGGTAGTGTCACCGACTGCTCGCCGCTCTCCAGTTGTCGCACGAAGGCCGCCGCCCCTCCCCGCACCTTGCTGCCATCCAACTCCACGACCCCGTACACGGCGAACTCGGTCATCTGCTCGAGTCGCTCGCGGAAGAGACCGATCCGCATCCCCTCCAGCAGCGCCCTCTCCAGTAGGGTCTTGCTATACGCCGCCCCGCCCTTGTACTCGGCCGTCGGCTTCACCCTCAGCCGTGCCTCAATCTTCTTCCCAATATCGCTGTTGACGCCCTTGTAGACCCCTACGAGCTGTTTGGCGGTGAGGGAGCCGAGGGTGAGGAGGATGCGGTAGTAGTCGGCGAGAATATTTCCAATCGGTATCGCTTTCGGCTCCCATTGCAGTTGTTGGCGACTGTAACAGACATCGCACAGCTGCAGTGGATCTTTAGGGTGTGCTTGGTTGTGGGTCAAACACAGCTGTGCGTCGACTACCTCGCCAAAGTGACCAAGCTGCTGCCGCCGCCGGCACTCGACGTCGTTCAAGGTGTAGCTCACCATCATATTAAGCGACTGGACGCTCATGGCGACATCCTTGCTGCCAGAGATGAGTCGCTCAATACGGACTCGATCTCCCGTAGTACAGAGTAGGATACACTCCGAGGGCAGTCCATCCCGCCCCGCCCGTCCGCTCTCTTGATAGTACCCCTCCACACTCTTTGGCATTGCGGCGTGTATGACGAAACGGACGTCGGGTTTGTTAATGCCCATTCCAAAGGCAATCGTAGCGCAGATCACTTGCAAGTCATCCCGGGTCCACTCCTCCTGCCGGGCATTCTTCTGCGCCGCCTCCGAGTGGTAAAAGGCGGACTTGATACCAGCAGCCGTCAGCGCCCTGGCCATCTCCTCACAGTCCTTGCGAGAGAGACAGTACACAATACCACACGACTTGGGGGGAAAGCGCTTCTGAATGAGGTCAATCACCGTCGTGTGAAGACTCTTGGAGGGAATGCGCTGAACCTCGTACTTGAGGTTCGGTCGGTTGAAGCTGCCCTTGAAGATGATGGCCTCATGCAGGGCGAGTGTCTTGATAACATCCTGCTGGACCAAATCCGTTGCCGTCGCGGTCAGCGCGGTGATGGGGGTGGAGGGAAACTGCCGCCGCAATAGACTGAGCTTACGGTAGTCGGGCCTAAAGTCATGGCCCCACTGCGAGACACAGTGGGCCTCGTCGATCACGAACCGGTGGAGTAGGTCCCTCTGTTGTAGCGAGAGTAGCTTGGAGATAAAACCATCGCTACGACCAAAGTACTCGGGTGTGGTGTAGACGAGGCTGATGGTGATATTACCGGTCGCCCACTCCGCGAACAGCTCCCGTCGCATCGCATCCGTCGTCTGTCCGGTAAGACTAACGGCGGGGATATCGTTGGCGGTGAGCGCGTAGACCTGATCCTGAATCAACGAGATCAGAGGCGAAAACACTATCGTAACTTTCGGTCGTGGTGGCATCAGAGCAGGGAGTTGATAACACAGCGACTTACCTCCGCCGGTGGGGAGGAGCACAAAGACGTCGCGCTCGCTCATAATGGCGTTCATCACCTCCAGCTGACAGAAACGGTATTCATGGAGACCAAACACCTCCCGCATCGCTCGTCGGAGGGCGGCACTCCAGGGAAAGTGCTCTCCGTCGTACTCTCCCTTGGGGTTCACCGGCAGCACCACCGCCTCGCTGTGCTGCAAGGCCTCGCGACTGAGCTCGACACCAGAGTGCTGCTGCTCGTACTGCTCCCAGCTGAATTGATTACGGTAGGCACCGCTGCTGTTACCACTGGTGGTCCCCTCTAGAGGCAGAAAGGAGTTGGATCCACCATTCACACTGTTCGCGGAGGGGTAGGGGTTCCATTCCTGGGGTGGGTATGGTTGATGATGATTATTATTGTTGTAATTTATATTATTCATATTATTATTATTGGGGTAAGGGTTGGTGACACAATCACCGCTGTTGAGGTGGTTGTTTTGGTAGTTACCGCCGTTCTGAAATAGCTGTGCCCAGCCCTCTGACATGGAAGGACCCAGCAGCCCTGCGTGAGGGGAGGGGGCCGCTGCTCCATTGTTACTGTACAGAGAGTTGCCACTGGTGTTGAGCGGGTTATGATGATGACTATAATTATTATTATTATTATTATTATTATTAAAACTATTATTATTAACAGTGGGTGGAGGTGGATAGAGAGAGTCGGATCGACTGTAGGACTCTCCCGCGGAGGAGGAAGCACGGCCTAGAGCGGAAGGGGTGGGCGATGCCGGTACTGGTCGCTTCAGCAGCACCGCTTGCGTCCCTCGCAGTCGACGGAAGGTGGCCTCCAGCTCCGCGATCTCAGCATCGAGTTGATCCAAGGACTGACTGTGGTCGTGTGCCTCGTCCTCCTGAAGTAAATAGTCGTCCCGTCTGTCCTGTGCCTCCCGCAGCGATGCCACCACCCCCCTCAGCTGCGCCTTGATGGCATCCAAGGAGACGAGAGGGGAGGAGGGGAGGGAGGGGGACGGCTTGAGGGAGGAGGTGCTGATATTGGCAGAGGGTGGAGGCACCGTTGCGACATGATGGCTATTATTATTATTGTTATTATTATTATGATTGTGATGGGGTGGAGGGGGTAACGGACGCTGCGGTGGCTCCCCAGCCATGGTATTAGTATTGTTGGTGTGGAAACTACTATTATTATTATTATTATTATTATTAGAATAAACAGGAGTGCTAGGAGGCAGGTTAGCTGCCCCGGTAGGACGCCAGTGAGCGGCACTGGAAGGATACAGCCTTGGAAAAGGAGTCGGTGGAATTGTCGATGCCTCTCGCTGGCACTGCTGTTGAATAAAAGGGTCCCTCTGGTAGTGTGGATACACAGGAAAAGGAAGTGGAGTACCGACGGAGGGCTGTGGGGCAGCCACCAGCGAGGGGAGCGCCTCTAGATACTGTGATAGATTTGTTTTAACTAACGGCGGAGGAGTGGCCATTGGACGTCACTAATAATAAATAATAAATAATAAATAATAAAAGGAGGAGCAGCAGCAGCTAATAAAAGAGAAAGTATTTTTATTTTTATTTTATTTTTTTGATGTTTTGGGAGATAATAATGAAGTGGATCTGGAATCTATACGAGAATCTATGCCCAGCGAACTCGTGGATAGTTCAATTGGTCTGTGGAGTGAATAAAGGAAATATAAAAAAAAATTATAAATAATACTTTACTTAAAAACGAAAAAAGAAAGTATTCTGCTTAATGGAGACAAAATAAGAGAAAAGGAAAAAAGAAATAGTGTGAATCGTTGACACAACGTGCAATACACAATCCATCCAAGAAAAAAAAAACAAGAAAAAAAATAAAAAAAAATAACATTCTGTATCAAAGATATTCTTTACACGAAAGAAACTCCGTCAGTAGCACCAGCAACTTTCGCTGCCCCAGCGTCACTTCCTTCATGATCGCCCCCAACGGAGCCTCCGCCTCCTCTACCACCGCACGATACAGCCCCAACAGCGAGCGGTACCGCAGCACAAGGCGAAGGGCGGTGGTCGACCGCATCCCTTTCAGTCGAGTCAGCATACGGTAGAGCAACGTCTGTCGCTGGAGGTGCTGCTGGAGGGCGTGCACGTAGGCAGGGAGGGTGGGGGGTAACAGCAGAGGCGGGGGCGATGAAGAGCCGGACTGGATCTGACACTGGATGTGTGACATCAGTCGGTACCCAATGTGCTGCAAGACTAATGCTGTCTCGGTAAAGTTTCGTGTTCGTAGCACGGTCGTGCGAAGGGACAGAGAGAGAGAAGTTACCGCGGACTGTATCCGACTCCACAGAGACTCCATACTACTCGTGTGACTGCCCGCCTCCCTCTCTCCTTCCTCCTTTTCCTGTTCACCTTCCTGAGAGGCGTTGGTTTTCTTTTTGGAATAATTATAATACGGATACTTTTTTTTTCCAAACCAGCCACCACCACCACCACCGCCCCCTCGAGAGGGTTTCCCTACGGTTGGTAACGGACCATCCTCAATGATCCACAGCACCTCTTGAAAAGGACCGAGCGCGAACACCTGTCGCTGCCCGCCGTAGCGGCCATCTAGAATCGAATGATTCAGATCCATCAGTGTCTTACGCTCCACCACCACACCCGCCGTGAACGTCTGACCAACAGAAGAAGGAGGAGGGTGGCTGTCACTACTGTTGTTATTGTTATTATTATGGTAGTGTACGGTGAGGTTGTACCAGTAGTCGCCAGAGGGTAAAGCCTCGCTACACAGCGGAGGGAGAGAGGGATCCTGACGGCGGAGTGGGGGGTAGGGGTCGTGTTGGCGAAGCATGGAAAGTACAGTCTCGTGTTTTTTGTGAATACGCTCTCGATGGTCGACTAGCAGTTGCCAGGATACTATTGGAGACCCCTCAGTGGCAGTGTGTGGTAATTCCTCTCTGCGCTCCTCCTTTTCTTTTTCTTTTACTTTTTCGTTTTTTTCTAGATTGCTTTCCTCCCCCTTCCACGGCACCTTCTCCTTTTTTTCCAAGTAGTCTTGCATCATATCCAGCGACTCGAGACCAAAGAGCTGATCCAAATCGTCCTCGTCCACGGGAGGGGGAGGAGAAGCCCTGCCAGGCGGTGGGGTCACCGCCGGACTATTACCACTATTATTATTCTGCTTCTTTTGCTTCAGAAACACGGACAGTGCTGGTAGAATGCGAAGGTCCCCGCGGCTGCTGAAGCCAGACAAGTTGTGTTCTACCAGCGCTGTACCGGTACCAGCAGTAGTAGTATCGTGATGACGGGTGGGGAGATCAGGGAGGGTCAGCGGCGGTGGACTGTCTGGTAATGGCGAGGAAGGGACCTGACTCCAGCGGAATACCGTACGGTGAGGAGAGGCACTGATGCTCCTGGGCGGGGAGACACCACTAGCGGCCTGCGAGTGAGGCGGCGGCGGAGGAGAGAGGGTGGAGGGTAGCGAAGGGGTCCCTCCTTCTCCTGCCGCAGCCACCGCAGCAGCCGATCGGTTAGGAAGAGGACTAGGCATACTCCCCTGTACGGGGTTGGAGGGTGCACGACGTGCGGGGGAGGGAGAAAAGGAGGGCGAAAAATAATCACCATTTCGATTGTTCATGTCGTTTTGATTCCTTGCAGAGGCGAAGTAGCTAAACGTGGATGGGCTACTGTGATGGTGCTGATGCTGATGCTGATGCTGATGGTGCTTACCTCCTCCTGGAGAAGGGGACTTGGGAGGAGGAGAGGCACTAGGACCACGTGGAGGAGGCGGAAGTGACCGCTCCTCTCCTTGTGAAGCACCTGGCATACTTTCCCTATCTTTTTCTTCCTCCTTCTTCTTATCAGCTTTCGTGGTGGTGGGTGGCAGCTCTTGAAGGTAGGAAGTACCCCCTAGTAGCAGGGAGCTGTCCTGTCGAGGAAAGGGAGGCACTGCTGCTGTGGCAGTGGTAGGGCCGTCTGCCCACCCCAGCGGCGGAGGAGGGCTGTCCGGCGGGGAGGAGCGCGTCTCCTGGCCGAACCAACTCAGCTCGTTTAATAACGTTTCGTTCTCCAGCACCCGCGAGCTCAGCTCGGAGATGGGAGGAAGACTAGCGTCCACGCACAGGGTGGAACCCTCCTCGGTAGCTCCTCTGTCCGTAGCCTCGCGGGACCTTTTTCGGTTTTCACCTTTAGTCGACTTTGCCTTTGATTTCTTTCCCTTCACTACCCCCCATCCATGGCAAATACCATCCAAATAGTGATACTGAGCGAATTTATTCCCTCTTCCTCTCTCCTTACCATCGTCGTTCACATGACTAACACCATTATTATTACTTTTATTATTATTATTAGTAATACGATCGCGGAGTAAAGTTTCAAAGTGCTCTCTCATCTCTCGTTGAAACGACTCTTGAGCGACGTATCGGAATGGAGAAGCTTTTATCCAGAATTCTTTCTTCCGCTGCTCTGCTGACGATGCCTCTCCTTCTTGATATAACTGCAGTATCGACTGCTGTAGCCATGTCAAGTACTCCCGGTGATGAGGGTAGTAGTGATCCTCCATGGCGACTGGCGCCAACACCGCAGGGCTGGCCACAGGAATTAAATAGTGTCGAATCAACTCAGCGAACGACTCTACTGAACTGTTTTTCATCTTTTTCACCTCCTCTTCTTCTTGTGTTTCTTCTGTTTCCACTGTATTGTGTTCGGCTTCTGGGTGTGGTGTTTTCTTCTCGCCCGCTGCTGCTGCTGCTGCTGCTGCAATGGTGAGGAATGTATCCGCTAGTCGATCATTAAAGGGTAACGGCGGTGGGCGGCCGGTGGTAGTAGTGGTAGGAGGGAAGGGGGGCCTCCTTCCTGGACTCTCTGGAGCAGTATTAGCATCCCATACGGCGCCTCCCTCGTTCATGCTAAACATATATATAAAAAAAAAAAAAGTGTATCTAATAATGAATCTATATATATATATATATATATATATATAATTGTATATTTATTTATTTAATTTCTAAAGTATCTTTCCTTTATTTTTAGTCTTACGAAAAGAAGAGGAGATAAAAAGGGAGCATAAAAATATACTTTTTGCTGTTTTCAGGCAAAAGTGGAGAAAAACTATCTTTAGAAAACAAGATCAAAAGATAACCATCCTACTTTATAAAAATACAAAAATAAAATTATGTCATTCACTCAATTTTCAGTATCAACTTCTTTACTTTTTTTTTTATAATTGTATATTTATATATTTGTTTATATTTTTATTTAGATATTAGTACGAAAAAAAATAAAATAAAAAGAAAGGGGGAAAAAGTAAAATTATAAGTTAAAAAAAAAAAGTGAAGAAAGAAGTAATAATAAAAAAAAGGAAATACAGCAAAAGGGAAAACCTTTAAAGAGAGAAATAAAAGAACAAAAAGAAACCCGAAAAAGTGACTGAAAAAAGATACAAAAAAAAATCTGCAAAGATCTTTTTCTTATCTATTTCATTTTCTTCTTCTTTCCGTTGTCAATTTATTCTTTTTATTATTATTCTCTTTCCTGTTAATGTTTATATTACGTTGGCATTATTCGTTTTTTTTCTCTCTTTACTTTTCCCTCTCTTTCCCTCTCTCACACACTACTAGCATCCTAGAGCCAGGGTGTGGAAGAGATGATGATGATACTTATTATGCACTTCATTCCTCAGGGCTTTTTTTATTTATATTTTATATTTATAATAATAATAATATATAAATCATCCCTCTTTTTTTTTTCTCTCTTACACGCGGGTGCCGTGGAGGCCATCCTTCCACATGTAGAAGATGGGGGTCTCGCCATCCCACTTGCAGAGCACAATCATACCACTGTCAGGGTCCTCCTCATTTCCCTCCGGGATAAAGAACTGGAAGTCGTCAATCTCCTTGAGCACCTTCTTGACAAACGTCTGGGCGTTGGTCTGGAAGGCCTTCTTCTCATCGGCGTCCTCGATCTTCTCCAGGAGCGCCTTCATGTAGGTCTTGATGTGCGCCATGTAGGAGGCCTTGTCGTAGCTGGTTTCGGTGTAGCGGTTGTTGTACACAACGTCAATCACGCGCTGCTTGCCATCGGCCACCTCACCCGTCGCCCCCTCCGCGGCATCCTCCTCCACGTTGGCAGAAATACCAAAGTCCTCGCCACCAACGTCAATGTAGCGGCCGGGGATGCGGTAGACAATATCGTCCTCTACATCAAAGGGGCGGTCGTTATCGCAGACCACCTCGGAGCCGGTGAGCACGTCCTTGAAGATTTTCATGATTTGGAGTAGTAGTATAAAAGAAAAAAGTGGGTTAGAAAGACTGGTGAATTATAAGAAAAAAAAGAAGAGGAGAGAAAGAGAAAAAGAAAGAGAAGAGGAGATGAATACGTTATGTAATAATAAGAGAGTCATATAGGAGAGAGAGAAAGAGAAAAGGGAGAATAAAAAAAAAAAGCGACGATGATTGATTACTAGAATTAAATTTAGAGTAGTTATACGGTATTATGATTAGAGATTAATGTTTATTTATATAGTGAAGTCTAAGAAGCCTCCACCTCCACTAATTTTTTATTTTTTGCTATTCTCTTTTCTTCCTTCTATTTTTCTTTTTTAGATTGCAAAAACAAAACAACAAAAAAAGAGAAAAAAAAAATCAGTTCCCAAAGACGGGCAGTAGGTCGGAGGTCATGGTGTACACGAGTGGCTGCCCCGAGGCGCCACAGGCCCCAAGGATGTGGGGAGAGTTGGGGTGAAAGCCCAGCGATAGCACCGCCCCTGTACCATAAGCACGGGACACAATCGCCCGAGGTCCCTCCACAGTCGCCGCCCTACCATCCCAGAGCGTAATCTCTCCATCCTTGCCGCCGGTCGCGTACAGCCCTGGTACCTGCCGGGAGCAGTGGAAGGTGGTGTCGCCGCCGTGCACAGACAAGTGCCAGAGCGGCTCGCCACTCTGACGGCTGTCGTAGCAGGCCCAGTGGCCACTACTGGTGCTCGCCATCAGCAGCGAACCCTCCGGCACGAACTCGACGTGCTCCACTACATCCGGGAGTGTGTACCGCAGGGCGCCTTGAGTAGGGGCGCGGCAGTCGCGCAGGACGAGTTGGTGATCAAAGGCACCGCTGAGGAGATGATTGGCCTCGGTGGGGTGCCAGTCCAAGGACTGAATCTTCTCCGCCTCACGGTAGGTGCCGAGGCAGCCGTCGGGCTGGTTGAGGTCCCACAGTTTGATGGTGTGGTCGGCACTACCGCTGGCTAGAATATTCTGCGCAACCGCGTTCCACCGGACACTAAGGACAGCCTCAGTGTGGGAGTGGGGGAGGAGATGTTTGGAGGTTTTTTTATTATAATTGTCTTCCACCTTGGCACAGCCACCCAACAGCACCGCCGGGGCGACGGCGTCCATGACGTCCAGGGCCCATATCTCAATGAACGGCAGCATTGTGCCCACCGCCAGCATTGACATGGTGCCGTCGGTGAGCCAGGAACTACAGAGGGGGAAGGCGGCGAGACCGGCGTCGTGATGCAGAAATAAGTTATCCTCCGGTTCGTCGTACGTGTACACCTCAAGACGGGGTTCGTTAGGGTCGGCTGCCGCAACACACAGCACCAAGTCCGACTCCTTGAACTGAATGTCAGCCGCCTCCTCCTCATCCGCGCCTTCGACCTGCTCCAGTACGGCTCTCGCTCCACCGCCCGCAATATCGCGCAACGTGTCGTTCACCTCTTCGTTGTCAGAGTCGTTCTGCAGCGGCGCCCCCTCCTCGGTGTCCTCCACGTACTCTGGGTGAAGCGTTTTTAACTTACGGCGTGCCTCGTCGGTGCTGTCGGTGGAGAGAATCGGAGTTGACTTCATTCCCCCTTTAGGAACCCAACTGAGCGTGGTAAGCATCGCGGGAAGCAATAAAAGGAAGAGAGTAGAGAAGAAAGAGGAGACCCACACTTCATTATTATTATAATGACGACGATGGTGATGATGATGATGATAAGAGGTAGAAAAGAGAAGGAAGAAAAAAAGTAGTAGTAACACACGTAATAAAAAAAAAAAAAACAGCTAGCTACCACAGAAGAACTGAAACACGGAAGAGGAAAAATATTTTATTTAGTGAAGTCGATTATAATGTTAAGTAAAAAAAAAATGTACTGTGATGCCAACAATGCTCTCGTTATTCTATGTGGTGTTCTCCTCCTCCTTTTTTCTTTCTCTTTTCCGTTTCGATTATAGATGAGATCGGTTTAACAAACGACGCGAATTGGACCACATCGTCGTCAGTTTTTGCAGAGTGCCCTTTTCCTTTTTCTGCCCTGTGGCGTCCGCTGACGTGGCAGAACCGTTTCCATTGCCATTGCCATTGCCGTCGATCTCCACCAACACGTTCTCTGGCTTGTGCTCCTCGCCACTGGGCTCCCGCGGCACTGTCTCCTCCTTGCGAGAGGCGGTGGAGCGAGCGACCTCCACTGTCAACATGTGTTGTTGCAGCCTCCTCAGCGTGTCCACCTGTGTACTGATCACCATGTTGGCGACCAGAGGGGGTATCAGACCCATGGGATGTAGCAGCCCGACGTACTCCACACAGCACAAATGCTTGGCAAGACGAAGACGAGGAGGGATCGGGCGTCCGTCTATCAGTCGGTCGGCGGAGGTGGGGGAGGGCTGCACTGGGCGGGCGATTACGGCAGAGAGAAACAGTACCGCCCGTACATACCGACTCTGCTCAGGATCCAGAGGCACACCGTAGCCCAACGGAGCAGAGAACGCCTTCATGTAAGAGGTGCCGTCGTGCCGCACCTCCTCCGCGACCACCATCTCCAGGTCACGGTGCTGGACCAGCATCACCGGTGAGCGTACGCCTAGGTAGTGGAGGGCGACCCGCCGCTGACCGCGCTTGAACTCGAAGGGGGAGGGAGTGGCTGGGGCGGCAGGGGCAGCGGAGGTGTGCAGCTGAGGAGAGAGCGCTCCGGTGCTGGGAGGATACAGCTCCCGTATAATGCGGCTCTGCTCAATCAAAGTGTCCCACCTCTTCCGCTTCTCCCCATCCATATAGCTGAGCGCATCCTCGCTGCGACACGGCATAATAGCAATGGCGCGCATCAGGTGGATCGGACAGCCTTCTACTGGAGCACTGTACAGCTCTATTCCTCCTTCCTTGTCCTCCGCCAACTTTCGGTACTGTAAATTAAGATCGGTCGGTGCGCCGTCACCGCCCCCACTGACCGTCGCTGAGGGAGAGGGAGAGGGAGAGGGAGGAGGGCGGTAGTAGGTAGAATGAGGGAGCGGCGAACGAAAGATGCGATCCACTTCGTCAAAGTCCACCGCGTAGTGATATAGGTCATTGTCCAGTCGCAGTCGATCGACGGGCTGACCCCCCGCTGACTTGGATCCTGCAGAGGTGCCACTGGTGCCGCTGAGGAAAGAGGTTACGTTATGGAGAAAGGTGCGAGGACTAGAAGAGGAGCTGCTCGTCCCACTGGTACTGGGTGGCTGCAGTCCTGAACCCCTGTTGGAGGGGACACCTCCTTGATCGCGTCTCCGGGGTGGTTTCAGCAGATACGCCATTTTTCTATATATTTATGTGTATGTATGTATATAGGGTGCTTATAGAGAATAAGTAAAAAAAGAAAGAAAAGGGGGAAGAGAGACGTATTAGTTTCCAGTACGTCGTCATTTTTATTATTTTAATTGCTCCCACATCGACGTCATTTCAACAAGAAAAGGAAACACACTTATGGTTCAAAAAAAAAGAATAAGAAATGTGAAGCATGATACACGGAATTCTATTTACATTATAGTGGTACAGAAGTAGTAGTTTACCCATTCGTAGAGGGTTTTTGATACACACGCACACACTCACACATACGGTAATAGTATTTGCAGTTTTGAGCCTTTATTCAATTATTATTATGAACTATAGTGGATTTCTTTCTTCTTTCTCAAGAGGAACCCTTCGCCTCTGGTAACGGGCCGTTATGACGTGGTACAATCGTCTCTAGCTGTTTCAGACGCCACTTTGAGGATTCATCGTGCGCCATCGTAGACGGTAACGTGATGGAAAAGGGATGCAATTGTTGACGGGCGGTGACGTGAGGCAGTGGGGCTCTCCCTTCAAACGGCTCAGCAGAGCTGTACGTGGCGCTGAATGCACTCCTTTCTCCCTCGCTCACCGCCGCCTTCTCACGCCTTTCTTGACGGGTGGTGTTCTCCCTCCGTTTATACTCTGCTAGCGTGCGCTCAATTCTTTCCCGGGCGGAGAGGGAGTTAAAGTCTTTATTCATGATATCGGCGGAGCCCATCTCGATGGGTTTGTCCAGTAGGTCCAGCTCGAGACCAAGGCCCGTCTTCTTTGCCTCTGGGCGTGCGTTCAGCGTCGAGGTAGGACTGAAAGGACTCCCGGTCTGCTTCCTCCTGCGGCGGTCGCCGTGCTGGATCGCCTCTTGGATCGCCTCCGCCACCTCCCGCTCCCCCGCCCTCTCTTGCCACCGCCGCTGCAGTTGTGCATCGTAGTTCTCCTTGGGTCGTGAGCGGTCCAGCTGTCTGGCGAGATGGGAAAGCATCAGTTGATCCCGTCTCTCCTCCATCACCCGCTCGGGAAGGGTATGGGAGGGAGGGGGTAGGGGGGCGGAGGCGGGTGCCTTCCTCCTCGGGTCTTCTTCCTCTGAAACGGTAGCCAAAGGGGCCTGAGCCGTTGGCCGACGATCCACGACGTTCGTGATACTGGAATGGCGGCTGTCAGTAAGGCTCCGGCGCTGAGTGCTGCCGACACTGGTAGTAGAGTCCATCAGGGTATCGGTGGCGCTCTGACGATGGAGGGTGGACCGACGATGGACAGCACTGTGGGGGGCCTCCTCCATGTCCTGCACAGCGGTGAGAAACGTGGTGGTGGAGTCCCGCGGTCGTCGGGTCTCGCGGCGTTGCGGTTTACTCTCGAGGAGACTACTGCTGTCTTCAGGGAGGAGCGCCTCCGGGCCATCCCGCAGGACCGGATTCAGCTGCTCAAACGTCTCTGGAGAGAAAGCGACGTCGGACGGGATGAGCACATCCCCGTCATCATCCTGTCCCGCGCGGACCGCCTGGGCGACGCCAATCTTTCGTAGCCAGCGCATTGGATAACTCTTCACGAGAGGGTTGCGGGTGTACTTGTGCTGGTCGATAGGTTTGGCTTTGACGACGGTAGAGCCCCCAGGAGGCGCCCGTACGGCGGGGAGGGTCTTGTCGTGTGTGGCGGGTAAGAGAGACTGAAGGGTGTGAGGGGCGGTGAAGGGTTGGGCCTGGACGTCGTCCTGGGCAGCACTCTCGGGCTCCTCCTTGGATGAGGGCACCGCCGCCTTCCGGATGGTATGGCCGTCCATCGCTTTTTCTGCTCCCTGTGTCGTTGCTGCCAATCCAGGAGGGGTGCCGTCAGAGGGGTCCTTAGCGGAAGACTGACTCAGCCGCCTCGCTTGCTGTAGTAACGTGCTGAGAAGTTCGTTCTGCCGCTGTGCCGCGAGCCGGGCTCCCTCCTCCGACGGCACTACCGTCAGCGCGTACGTCTCTCTATCCGCAATATCCCACGTATCCACACCGAACAGCCCCAATGTTTTGGCCTGTCCCAAATCTTTCTTATCCACCGCGTTTTCTCCTCCCCCTGTAGTATTAGTATTAGTATTAGCATTGGTGGACGCGCTAGTCTTTCGGCCCTTGTTCTCGCGTGGTAGACACAGCCGGTGCATCCGCACATTCCCATCCGCAGACCCACAAATTACAAATCTTTCCCTTCCTGGAGGGTCACTAGCGGCACCAAGGGGAGACGGGCTGCCGTGCATGGGGGACAGTAGGCCCACCTTCGAGGAACTGTTATCGACGACCGTACCAGTGGTGTTCTTGGTCTGTAACGAAGAGGTGACAAGAGCGGAGGGGGCTGGGGTAGGGGTGGTGGTGGTTTTACTGCTCAAGATGCCGACGGGGGCGGCGGAGGGTTTCGAGACGGGACCGACCAGATGCCCAATGTCAAAGATGACGCCTCCCACCGCTCGACTGGAGCACTGGTAGTAGGCCAAGGCGTTGATCTCATCGGAGGCCCCTTGATAGGCAAATAGCAGCGGAATACTTTCCTTCTTGGAAAAACGGGTCATGAAATCGCTAGCGGCGGTGGAAGAAGACATGGAGGCGGCCGACACATCTAACGCCAGGCTCGTCCGTTTATCCTGCCCTACCACCTGCGAATTGATATAACGCTGCAGGTCGTACACCCGCACGACACCAATGGTATCCCCGCATATCATGTAATTCTCCGACGATACAAAAATAACTTTCTTCAGTAGTGTACTGTGCTCCTTAAACAGCCGCAGTCGTCCCAAGAATTGATTTCGAATGTACGAGTAGAAGTGCACCACGCCCGTGTCCAGCACGCTGATGATAAGGTTTTGGTTAGAGTCGTTCACATACGTGAGCCCAATGACGGCCCCAACATCCGGGGTATTGTCTTTTTCAAAGTTACACAGTACTTCGTCCATGTAGGGGGCCCCACGGTCCACCATACGGTAGAGATACAAACGGTTATCACTGGTGCCGAGGCAGAAGTGGGTGTCTCGCACGATGCAGCAGGCGGTGATGGTGGAGTGCTGGACTGGAATCTTAACACTCATCGTGCTGCACTCCTCCGCCCCACTGGGGAGGATGGAGCCCACCTTAAACTTTTTAACGATACAGACTCGCCCACAGCACAGGAGCAGCCGCTGGCCTTGATGGTGAATGACGGAGACGTCGTCCGTCTCGCTCCGGTCCACCTCCTGCTTCACGGTTTGTAGCACTTTTTCCCCCTCCGCCACAGACATTGTTTCACCGTCGAGGGTAAAGGCCAGCCCGTTGCGGGCGCCCACCATCAGCCGGGTGCGGTTCTCCGAGGTCCACCCACAGCAAAGCATGGTCGTACGCGGATACATTGGAAACACCTGACGCACCTCCGCCGGGAGGTCGACCCCCTCCTTGAGGGTGCCGGTGTGGAGATCCCATACTTTCCAGCGGTCGACCGACAGGGTGTGAAGCTCCGCCTTCTTGGGGTGTATCACCACGTCCAGCACGGGCCGCGAGTGGGTGCCGTGGGGCTCTAGCCGTCTCTGCTCCATCCTTTCCTCTATACGACGACGGTTATCATCGTTGCGCTGCTCCACGCGGGAAACAAAATTGTGCTTCTTCAATTCATACCGCTTCTCCAGCTCCCCCGCCGAGGCCTCGCTGTCCTCCTCTAGGAGTTGGTTAACAGAGGCGACGTAGCTCTCGGAGGAGCGGCGACGGAAGGCGGGACTGTCTGTGTGGTGGGCGAGCGGGGGATCGACATCGGGGGAGTCGACGGCGGCCGCACCCTCCTTCTGTATCGCCTTTGCCTTCCCCAGCGACTGGTACAACACAGGGCCCCGGAGCGCCAGCACCACTCTCTCCATCTGTGGAATGTAAGACAAACACCCATCAGAGGAGTCGTCGGCGGAGGCGAGGAGGGTGTACGAGGCGATATCCATTGCGTGGTTCTCGACGTTGACAGGGGGGCTGATGACGGTGGCGGGCTTGTGGCCTCGGAAGTCGTAGATACGAATGGTGTGGTCGGCGAGTAACAATGCCACCTGCTGTTGTTGAGGGAGAAAAGCGACGCTGATGATGTCCTGCATCTCTTGAGGATACACGTGCAAGAGCTCGGTGAAACTTCGCCCAATCGACCACAGCAACACGCGTCGGTCACTGTGGGAGGTGGCCATGTAGCGGTAGCTGGCGCAGTACTCCATGAAGCGAATCGGATGGCGAGGGGTGTAGGGAATGGAAAGAGTGCTATCGCCAAACGTAAATTCACGCTCGCCGTACGTTTCTTGGCTCACCGTCAGACGTGACACCGTGCCGTCCTCCGCCACCGACATGAGGCAGTGAGAAAGGGGTATGTACGCGACACCCGTCACGCTACTGTGGTGCCCTTGCACGCAGGCCAGCAATCGCAGAGGGTGGTGGGTTGCCCCTGTCGCCGCCCCTGCATTCAGCGCCGTCCGCTGCACCTCTTCACTCAGATCGAACACCCCAAGAATCCCCTCTGCGGTACCAAAAAAGCACAGTGAAGAGTCATGATCAAAGTAAAAGGCGGTGGGGTACACAAACCCCTCAATCGACTGTACAGGGAAGTCTGTGGTGGTGGAGCTGGTGGTGCGCTGTGCGTCTTTCCTCGCCGTCATGAACGCCTCGAACGACATCCCCTCCTTATAGGTGGGGCGGTGGGCGCCTGTCTCCCCCGGCCGCATACCGAACCGCTGAATGTGCTCCGTACTGTGCTGCACAACTTTAGTCAGCGCCGTCTCTAGGGCCGGACAGCCCCGCATCTTTTTAACAATGGTGTAACTCGTAACATCGACGATGGTGATCTCGGCGTTGGTGGTGGCGACGAGGAGGAACTGACCGTCGTGCAGCAGAAACATTTGAATGACCCAAGAGTTACCGACGTTGAGAACGTTTGCGATGAATTGTCCGCGACGGGCATCCCACGCTTTCACGACAAAGTCTTTACTGCTGGTGTAGATTCTCTGCCCATTGGGACTCACGACGACGTGATCGGCCGACATGACATGAAGTTGATTCAACTCTTTCGAAAAGGCCTCCAAATCCGCCTGTTGATTCGACATACCCGCCTTCACTTTATTTTTATTCTCCTTCGCCCTCGAGCGCTGACCGCCAAACGAAAGTGAGGCCAGCTGAAAGTTATCCTCGTTGCCGTCGTCGCTGTCCGAGTGATTCACGTCCTCCCCGACGCCGTCGACCACTTCAGCCGCCCCTTCCTCTAAGGTCACTGTGTGGACCCGTACGTAGGTGGTATCCTCATACGTCTTGGTCTCTGCTACGGCGTCGTCCATGATCAAGTTATTGGTAAAGTCCGACCAGCGGATATAACTGTGGTCATTAGGGGGTCTTCGCTTTCGCTTTTTACTCCGTTTCATGGCCAACGCGGCGGCATAGCTCTTTTTTCCTGCGGTGTCGGTCGGAGAGGCGCTATTGCCGCTCCCAGAGGATGGGTGGAAGCGGTCGTAGGAAGTGGTGCTGGACCGCTCCAGTACCTGCGAGGCAAACCCCACCGGGTCCGCCACAGCCTCCATCAGTGAAATGGAGGAGCTCCCGTCGGTGCGGAAACCGTAGTAGGAGAGGTAGCAGGTGGGTACGGTGATCCCCTCGGAGTCGAGGGAGGCCATAGAGTACATCGAGGTGGTGCGTGGGACGTCGGGTAGGTCGAGGATAGTGGGGGAGGGCTCCGAAAGGGGTGTCGCATCCTCTCCCAGCATCTTTATTCTGCCTGTTCTGGAGGGTGGACTAGCAGAACGCCTAAAGTGGGATCCCTCTGTCGTACTACCCTCCGCGCTATTCCCTTTGATATGATGACTACTACCACTAGTACTAATACCCCCGGTGACGGCGGGGACCACTGTCGTCTCCCTGGACTTGGAGGAGGAGGAGGGGCCAGTGGGCTCTACCGGCGGTGGGTCCTCCTTCAACACCCACTGGTGAAATTCCTCCAGCAAGGATGCCTGTATCTCACACCGCTCCCATATCATCGGGTGCTTATGTTGGTTACACATTTGTTGTATCGGCTTCATCCACTGCAACAGCTCCTCCCTAAAGATGGCGAGTCGTTCTTCCTTCGCACGACGGCCCTGCAGGCGTCGGCTGACCGATGCCTCGGAGTGCCCAGAGCTTGAGGAGACGTTGGAAAGGGCCCGTTTGAGTGAAATATTCAATGGACCAGGGCAGTCCTCCCCGTAAGCCCCACTAGTGTTATTGTCGTCTTCGTCTTTCGTGGTGGATTCCTCATCGCCGTTCTTTTCACCACCGGTGCTATTCTTATGGCTGGCGGTGGTGGCACCACCATTGCTTCCCTGCACAGGCACCACCTCCGGTAGACGGAGGGCGATTCTATTAAGTAGTAACTCTACGAACCACTCCGTTGATAGAGCACGGGCGTCGGTCTCTTTTTCTGTTTCAAACGATACATTTTTATTCGAGAAACTTTTGCGTCTTTGAATAAAGGACGGAGAAGACTTGAGCAATTTCGCCACCAAGTCGCTCTTCTTGGAAGGACCCAGAGGTTGTAGAAGGTTATCCCGTACATTTTCAACCACAGAGGCACTTCGGACGGACCTAGTGTCCCTGGTACTACAGGTACTCGACACCATACTCTTTCGAGGAGGAGCGGAGGCGACATTCGTGAGCATCTCCGCCCCCTCCTCCAGCGCACTCTTCATCTTAACATAGAGCTCATTGACATTAGACAAGTTTTCTTCTTCATCTGTGGACAGCACCGAGAACCGTTCAAACACCTGAACGAGCCATTCCACATCCTCGGCGTACACATACTCCGCGCACCGTAGCGTGGTGAAAGGGACCTGGTTAGGGATATAGCGGGTACGGAGGTGACGATCCAGGCTGATGTCACCCCTCTCGCGTGCGGTGGGAGGTAGGTCGGCCTCTACCTGTAGGGTTCGTGCGATGCGAGCCCGCGCCTTGGCGGTCACTGCTGCATTGCCCCCACGATTGATTACTGCCGGAGTAGCCTGTTGACTAGGCATTGAAACTACACACACACGCACAACCTTCTCTCAATAAAGATTATTCAAGTGAGGAAGGGTTGTTGTTTTTATGATTGGTTTAATCGTTTTCTTTCTTTTGTTCTTTGTACACGTTTTTTTCTTTATTTACTTATGAACTAGAGAAAGAAAACAGTGTCAATACTAAAATCTGGGATATAGGGAATAGGGAAACAAGGAGAAAGAAAAGATATAGAGGATACAGTAAACAGAAAAGGAACATTAAAAAAAAAAATTAAATCCTTCCTTCACAGTACTACCTTAATGACTTTAAAAAAGTGGTATCCTTACAGTTTTAAAGTAAAGCAAAAATATGTAAAGATTATAGATAGTAGTTCTCCTGTTGCCCTCTCTCACAAGGTCAACTCTCAAAAGACGGACTCGATCCTCGTAGTTCCTCATGAACCCTCAATCTATTTTTTCCACTCGCCAATCTTTTCTTCATCCTTGTCTTGATGGCCACATCGTTGGAGTGCAGTAACAACACATCCAAAGCGCTCTTATTATACTGAAGGTAACGCATCTCGTTCTCCCCCCCACTGTAGGCACCGTGGGCAAAGAGGGCAGGGAGCTGTCCGCCTGCCATTGTAAAAGTGCCTCCGGACTGCTCCGTCGCTGACCGATGACGGGTGTTAATGAAGAGGGCTCGATGAACGGTATGAAGCCACAAGAAGGCCTGTTGCTGCTGTTGTTGCTGGTCTTTGTCCTCGATCTCTTGAGTAAATAAGAGAGGAAAGTGGGGGTCGCTATCCAGGGTCGTAAACGACAAGGGTGATTCCTTCTTTTCCTGTTGGTGGAGGTACGCCTCCGTTCGTTCGCCCAGCGACAGTATCAGTGGAAGGAGGGAGGGTGGTATAAGAGTATCCTCCTCCTCCTTCTCCTCCTTGTCTGACTTGGGGAGCTCAGCATCCCGCACCTCCCCCCGCACAATAGCGGCGGCCAGCAAAGAGGCCAGTCCTCGCAGGGAGACCACCTGGGGGACCACTTCACGGCGGTAGAAGGCCTTCCTCCACTGCTGGTCAATGAACCCTCTCTGACGCTGTTCCTCCCGTTGATGAAGCGCTACCGGGGAAGTCCCCTCGGGGTGCTTCGAAGGGGGCTGCAGAAAGTTGTTTCCGCCGTAGACCACCACTACCAAGTGAGGGCGCAGGAGGTGGGTTTGAATCCACTCGTGTAGTCGAAGTAACCACCGCTGCTCCCGTCGGCCGACCTCAAACTCCACCTCCCGGACCGCATGGCCGGCCTGGACAAAGTGGGACCGCAATAGCTGCTCGTCCTCCCTCCGATTGACCTCTCGTATGAGACGCTCGATGTGCTCCTTGACGGCCTCTGGCAACGGCGCCTCGTCCTCAGTGGTCTTGGGACTCCCCTCCGAGGGGGGAAGGAGGCGGCGATCCACCAGTACGCCGCACACCTTTCGCGATCGGTGAAAGCGGCGGACGTCAAAGCGACCGGACCACGCCACGGAGAGTTTAATCGCCTCTATGGGCAACTTCAAGTGTTGGGCAATCACACTACGGTACTCATCTCGGAGTCTATAATCGTAGTGCGAGAACCCAATAAAGAAGTCCGGGGAGACGTTTCCGTCCGGCGGGAGCGGTGGTAAAGGTTGCTCCAGTATGCGATGAATTCTGGACAGCTGCGCCGTGTATAGTCGGTCCAACTCCGTTTCACCAGTCTCTGCATCCACCGGCGCATAGTCCCAACCCATCTCGTGAGAGGTGATCGCTGCTGCCGCCGCGGTGCCGGAAGAAGAGGGAGAGGAGGAACCCTGCGGTGGTGCCGGTGAAGGGGTATTCTTTTTGGAGGTTGTTTTTTTTCTAAACTTTTTCTTTTTGCGAGGAGGGGGGTCGTTGGTGGTAGGGCGGCGGCTGTGGCTAGTGGCGTAGTACCGTCTGCTGCTACTTTCAGGCCTACTCCACAGGACGCTGCTACGATACGGACGACTCGGGTCGAAGTAAAGTCTCTCAGGAAGGACAGTAAGCGACGGGGCAAGACGATGGTAGCCACCACTGATCAAGGACCGTTGGGGGACATACGTACTCCCCAGTAAGGAGAAAACTCGTCTCATAGCAGGCGACTCTAAGGGAGTACTATGGGTGCTTCAGTGAAGAAAAAAAGAAAAGAAAAAGTAGAGTGGTAGTATTGAATGTGACAGAAAATTTACCACAATGTTTGTGGATTTTTACTTTTTTCGTTATTTTCCCAAACCTTTTATTCTCTCTGAATATTTTTTCAGATTTACTGTTACCCGACAAATTGGATTAAAGAAGTTTTATTAGTACTACAATGTAATTATTTATTTATTCATTTTTATTTTTTATTTTCATAAAAAGAGAAAAGTGATGCATCACACCTTTACAGTTTGAATGAAAAAAAAAAAAAAAGCAACTTGCAAGACAGCAAAGCAAACTCTTGAACCGGTTCACTCCCTGGAGCGTACTTGGAATGACTAATTTGCGATCTGTGAGATATTCATCTTAATATACTTTTTTTAACAACACAATAATTTTTTGTTTGGTTTTCCTTTACTGTTTTTATGCCTGTAGTGGTGGTGGTGGGTTTTCATAATATATATTTATTTTATTTACTCAATGAAGGAGGAGACGGCTTGAATCTTGTCTTTGGATAAGGTGGAATGGCAGGGAAGTGTGTCAGAGAGGCTGGCTTGCGGCCCTGAGAGGGAAGGATCGGAAACTTGATGAACATCCGCGGCAGTGACAGTTTCCTCCTCACGACTGCCGTCGATCACCGTAAATATGGTACCGTCCTGCATCACCACCACCCGTGTGCACAGCTGCAGGACGGTGGTGATACGATGGGCAATGATAAACACCGTGCTGTCCTTCAGCTCATTCTCCAGTACACGGTGGAAGATGAGGTCAATGTGTTTATCCCCGCCCGAGGTGGCAGGGTCGTCCAACAGAATAAAAGGCGGCTTCCGCAGGACGGCGCGGGCGAGGCACAGCAACTGTCGCTGTATCGTGGAGAGACCAGTGTCGGAGCGACTGTCCTCAGAGATGGGGGCATCCAGACCTCCGTCCTCCTCCACCTGTTCGCTGAGACCCACCGCATCCAACGCCTTCCACAGCTCCGCGTCCTGCACGTGGCGGACTGGGGTGACGGGGGAGAGGGCGGGGGACACCTTGCCGCTCCGCACTCGCCTCTTGCCTCGTTTGCGAAGGGAGGCGAAGATTTCCTCCTCCTCCTTGGACTGCGACTTATCCCCGCTGCCTTTGTTCGACGAAAGACTCATCGAGCCGGAGAAGAGATCCATCGGAGGAGGGGAGACCGGAGAGGCGGGGAGGCCGGCGTCAGGGGCGTAGAACCCCATCAGGAGGTTACTCCTCCAGGTACCACTAATGATCAGTGGATCCTGGGGTACCGTAGCGAACCAGCTGCGGAGTACGGGGTATGGAATGGTATCGGTGGAGGTGCCCTTCAGAAGCATGTAGCCCTCCACCACGTCAATCAGTCGTAGCAGCACGTTAAATATCGTCGACTTACCATGGCCGGTCCGCCCCACAAAGCCGACTCTTTCCCTCGGGTACACGGAGAGGTTAATGCCCTGCAGCGCCAGAGGTAGGGAGGGGTGGTAGGTGGCGGAGATGTTGACCAACTCCAGGATGGGTGACACCAGCTGCACCCCTTCGCCGTTGAAACCGCTATCGCTGGAGGAGTCCCCTGAGCTCATCGCCCCTTCCGTCCGTGTCCTTGTCTTTCGCCTTTTACCCGCGCACGGTCCCATTTGAGGGGTGTCTACTAACGTGATCAACGGTGCCTTTTCGTCTGCGTCCTGAGCAAAAGAAACTCCACTGTTACATCCGAAAGAGTCGAAAGCGGTGGGAAAGGTTTCAAGGTCCACCGGCTCCTTGGACAAGGGCTCGGAGGGGACGAGGAAGAGGTCGATGATGGCCTGCATGGAGACCCACTGTCCTTTAAACGTGGCGAATCGGCGGCACAGCGTCGTCAAGACCCGTCCGCTACGCAAACAGGTGATGATCGCCACACCGACGAAACTCGGAGTGGCTAAACTGCTCGACACCAACACCCCAAATGCCGCCGCTGCAGTACACATGAGTACAGTGAGCAATTGCAGACGAAGGCTCACCCAACGGTCTACCATGTACACCACCATCACACCCGTGTTGGTCGTATCCAACGCCCTGCAGTACTCCTCTCGAATACTATCCTGCATCGAGAAGCACCGCACCAAGGGGGCACCCTGCACCACCTCCTTCAGTATCGTCACCATACCACTCACCGATCGGTTGTTCAGCCGCCGCACCTCTCTCGACACCACCAAGAACCGCTGGGCCACCCCGAGGAAGAGAAGAATGGTGATGGGGAGGATGAGGACAAAGGCTGGATTAATAATCGAGTTGAACAGGAGGACCGCAATGAGCTGCATCGAGCAGCTGAGGATAATGTCTAGTGACTCGGGGAGGTTGGTGGAGGCGATTTCCATATCTCTCGTAAGGATGTTGGTGATGCTGGCGGAAGTCCTCATGTCAAAAAAAGAAACCGGAGCCCTAAACACGGACTGGATGGCCATGTGGTAGATACGTCGAATAGTTCCTTGAATCGCAAAGAACCGTAGTTGGATGCGGGGAATCACAAACAGAGACGAAAACACGCCCAATATAGCAAACAGAACAAAAAAGAAGAAGGTGGAGGCCATGGACGGCTGCCAGCGGGCGATCGCGAGCCAGTAGGCCAGCCAAATATCCATACTCAAGTGTAGCAACTGCTGAACGACGGCCGCCATAAACAGCCAAAACGCCTGGCACCCCATAAAGGCCACAAACAACCGGAAAGACTCTTTTTCACTCCCGAACCGCCGCTGGCCGAGGACGGCCTTGCGAGGGTTGGAACCGCGGCTTAGAATCGATTCATCCCCTGATAGCTCTACGTCAGTGTCGGTGGTGTGTTCGTTGGTGGTGGTGCTCACATTCAGGTCTGTTTCGGTCTCAGTGGACTCCTCAAACTCGTCATCGGAGGTGCGGTAGAGGGGATCAAAGTCAAAGTCATCGTCATCCTCGTTCATCACGCCGGGAATAATATCGGGAACCAGCTCCTCCTCCTCATAATCCTCGGCGTACAGAATAGGATAGCGTCGGTGGTCGGAGAGTAAACTAAAATTACCAAAGGAGCTGTTTTGCTCCTCGGTTGGGCTCCCCAGGTGTGGTTCGTCCCCGTCCTCGGTGGCCACCGAGTGTCGTGTGTCCTCGGACTCCTCCGTGTGGTCGCTCTGCACCTCACGATAGAGCGCCGTGTCGTCCCGCACATCCCCGTCGTCGGTGACGGTGAAAATACGGTGGGGTTGAAGCTGAGAGAGTCCCACGTTGGAGACCAACACCACAGTCTTGTTCTTTAAAATCTTCTGAAACACCTCCTTGATGATGTGGGTTTGGGTTTCCTGGTCTAGATACCCCAGCACCGAGTCGAGCAGGTAAATGTCCGCTTTGGCAAACAGAGCCCTTGCCAGCGCCACTCGCACCTTCTGTCCCATCGATAGCTGCGTCCCTTTATCGCCCACCACCGTCTGATCTCCTTTAGGCAATCGTTCAAAGTCCTTATCCAGGGCGCAGGCGTGCACTACGGTGCGGTACCACCGACGGTTGACCTGAGCGGACGAGGCTACTTTACCTGCCGTAATGTTCCCCCGAATGGTGTCATTCTGCAGCCACGGGGTAGCGGGGCAGTACACACAGGTGCCAAAAACCAAAAAGCCATCCGCCGCCTTGATCTCTCCATCCTCGTCGCTCTCACAGTCGACCGGGTGGGAAGGAGGGCTGCGGTCGGGACTGCTGTTGTACCGCTCATGCGGGGAACCAAAGAAGCGTCCACTGCCCGAGTCCACGGTGCTGTGCGAGACGACAGAAAATTCACTCGCGGTGTCGTCGTAGTGGGTTTGATTCCGTCGGTCGTGAGGGTCCACGCATCGGTTGATCTCACCCAGAATGGCCAACAGCAGAGAGTCTTTCCCCGAATCCAGCGAGCCCTGGACCACCACCATCTCCCCGGGTAGCACCTTCATAAAGACATCATTGAGGACTGGTATCGGCTCCGTCTGGCCCAAGTCGTGATCCCAGGTGAAGGAGCACCCTTTACAGACAATGGAGCCCCGACGGTACGGCTTCTTAAAGGGCTGTTCGGTCGTCATGTCCATCCACGTACCAACGAACTGGTCGGGCGCCTGTCGCAGCACCGCCTCGATCCTCTTCATCGAGAGATACCCCCTAGAGACGCTAGAGAAGAGAGACGGGAATTCAGAGATGGGGGTCCAGAGGATGGCAAGGGCGGCCAGCGCGGGGAGGATGGTCACTGGGTCGAGGCTCCCACCGGTTGCGGCGTACGTGCCGAAACTGGCAATCACCAGCAGCGCGGTGCTGGACTCTGAAATCATACCCGCCACCCCTTGCCACAGGTTCACCCCATACTCCCCCTCTGCCTCCTTCTTGCTGCACTCTTTGATACGAGAAGAGTACAGCGCCCCCATCAACATGGCCTTGACCTGACGCATATCGGAGAGCGCTTCGGTGATCAGAGAGGTGCGGTGGGAGGAACTGGGGACCCGATGGTGGGCGAGGCGAACCTTGGCCGCGGTGCTCCGCATCAGGGGTACTACGAGGGCCACCACCACCAGAGAGACGATCGCGGAGGCAATCCCTAGGTAGTAGTAGATGTACAAGACAATGGCAATCACCAGGAAGGGGTTACTCCAGGTGTAGTGAAGGGTCAACAAAGAGTCGCCAATACGGGTCGCCTCCACCGTGATGAGGTTTACAATTTCACCCTCGGAAAAGGGGCATTGAGCCAACGAAAGATTCATCACCTTCTCCAGCACCATTGTTCGAATGGCGGTACGTGCCTCCAACACACACTCACTCACCTGGTTCCAATACTCCTGATAAGTGATACACTGTACCGTGAGTACAATAAACAGCAAAAAGCACCACTTCAGAGCGGTGGCCACGCCGTTAGTGTTATCGAGCTCCTTATCGGTTCTAAACCCATCCAAGTACTGTGGTTGAAAGGAGATGGAGTAGCAAATCTTGGCGATGATGGGCACCACCAACAGGGAGCAGATATCATACAGCAGCAAAAGAGGTCCTGCGATGTAGATAAAGCGACGCCCCACAGGGTGCTCCATAAAGATAAAGAAGAGACTCACGTCCCTCAGTGCCAAGTGACGACGAATGTGGGAGGGTAAAACCGACCCTGCAGAGTTTTCGGTGCTCTTACTGCCCTCCGAGGATGCCATTTCCGCCAACGCCCACAGTCCCTCATACCCGCCCGTTTCCTCGTGCAGGGCGATCAAGCGGTCCTTTAGTAGCGCCCGGACCAGCCGCTCCCGTGTACGTCGAATAGTATGCGAACGGCTAATGTAAAACTGAAAGAAGGCTTTTCGCCCGATGAACCGTAAAGGGGTGGTGAGGGTCAGTAAAATTCGTTCGAGAAGAGATCGCTTCGGTTTTTGATGTCGGAGTTTGGAATTCTTCAGCTGTTTGGGCTCCACAATCACCACCGTTTGGTTCTCCGAGCTGCTCGTCTCCTCCTCCTCATCGTCCTCCTCCTCCTTTGCAAAGGAGATATCCGCGAGGTTCAAGTAGTCCTCTGCCTGTTCCAACGCCTCCTCGGTGGGGATCAAGGCATCCCCCGTCTTGGTAGCGTACTGGCCAAACCAGGCCTTGCGATTCACCCAATATTGCCAGGAGGAGATGTAAATATTATCGAACGCCGTCAGGTTGGTGGGTAGTGCAGGGAGGAAACGCTCATGACGGAGGAGCGTCGGCTCGAGCAGCGCGAACTTCAGTAGTGGGTTCAGCCAGCTGTACGTGATGCGAGAGAACCAGCTTGCCTTTTCATAACTTGGAAACGCATTTCCAGGACGGAATTCATCTTCGGCGTCCTTCATGGCGTTAATGTTGACACGATCCACCACCGCGTGGGTGCGCGTCTCGACGGGGCGCTTCATAGTGCCATAGTTGGTGGCACCGGTAAAACTAAAGTTGAATTCCGCTCTATCAGAAGTAGCAAAAGAATCGTTCATCTGCGTCAAAAGGGGAGAAGCGTCCGTCGCCAGAAGGGCCTCTTCCTCATCGCGGGGAAACACACGGCGAGGGGGGGACTGAGTTCGGTTTTGCGCCGTCCCTTGAAACGGCTTCGTTTCCTCCCCCTCCTCATCGCTGCTGTCGTCCTCCTCCGAGGCGGTACTGTCGTCCTCGTCGTCGGAGCTCTCCACATCTAGGAACAGCCGTGGACATCGATGACGTACGTGGCGGGTGGAGTGATTCATTAGTAGTCGCTGTCCTCCAGTGGCCTTGGACTGCCCCAGTCGCTCCCCTTCCCGCTTCTCCACAATCACCTTCACTATCCCCCCCTCATTCTGGTCCTCCTCGGAGGAGTCGGTGTCGGAACTTTCCCGGAGCGACTCTCGATCAAAGATGTTAGACCCCTCTAACACGGCGGGGGTGGCATAAAAGTCAAAGTCCAGGTGAAGTTTACTATCCCGGAGAGCGGTGTAGCCAGAAGCACTCGGGGTGGTCTCCACGTCGTCGTCCGTCTTCTTCTTCATGTTGGCCGTACCACGGGTAGTAAGAATACGACGACTGGTAGAAGAGAGATGGCCCCCGTGACAGAGAAAAGCAGACAGCCAGTCGATCAGACACTCATACCACGGGTCGGCGGATCGTGGCAGCAGCTCCCCACAGAGGGGACAGCGCACAAACCCGTCTGGCTCCCACAAGTCCTTCACCCCCATCACCGCATTCAGTACCCGTTGTAGATCACTAATACTACAGAGGAGCAAGACCGCCACGTAGATGATTTCAATCAACAGCGCCATGTTTTTATAATAGGCTGTCGTTCCGTAGAGGTACTTTTTCACATCGATTTCGCTGTCCATAATAGCCACCCCATTCATTCCATCCTTTGCATCCTTCACCTTGTAAAACCAGTGAAAAGCGGCATCGCCGGTGGAGTCGCGGACGGTAAGATAGGGAGTACCTTTTGCTAAAAAAGGGTCCTTCTCCCCTCTCCAATGCGAGAGCAGCAACAGCCAACCGTACACTAAGAAGGAGTGGGAGCCGTGATGAAAGTACCATATAATCTCTAGCAGGCAAAAGATAAAGCGGACAATGGAAAGGTGTCCTGTCAATCTGCCCTCGGAGCCGACCAGCAGAAACACGACGCAGAGGATACAGTAAAGATAGTAGCACAAGGTGAGGGAGAGGGGAGAAGAGTAGATCGAGGAGGCGAGAAAGGAGTTGATGATGCTGGAGACACCACGGGTACTGTTAGAGGGTTTTCTGCCCTTCCAGTGCCGCCCAGTATTCAGCGTGGGTGCCGGGGAAGCGTAGTGGAGGACACGGCTATTGTTGTCCAGCGGCTGTACCCCATCCGGTCCGCCCTCACTGCTCTCTTGAACCTCCGCTACTAACAACAGCGACACCTCATTGCGATCGTACCCCTTTCCTTTCTTTGTAACATAAGTGTGTTCGGTATTTTCATCGATTTCACTGGCATCCGCTTCGACGTCCTCCGCCTCCGCCTCGGAATCGTTGTTCTTTTTGTCGTTGTCGTCTTTTATGACGTTCTTCCCCTCTCGCTTCTTTTTTTGGGTGTTGGATAGCTGTTGAAAACTATCTTCTATGTTTACCTTCATGATGGAGTGCCCTGGCTCGAGAAAAAAAAGAGAATCATGCACTGACCATATGCTTTCTATGCTATATTTGATATTGGCGGAATCCGAAGGATTTATGCTATTATTGTTATTATTGTTATTACTATCCTTGGGAAAATAAAGACCCTGTGCCTGTAGTAATCGTTTCGACATTGGCGGGGAGGAAAACGTAACCGACCGTAGCAGCATTGGACTAAAAAAAAACGACAGCACTAATAAAATGTGCAGCAGATGGTAAAACAAACTGAGAAAAAAGTGCCATTTGGATTGATTCTGCAGAGAGATGAGGAACACGGATAAGTACTGGCTCGCGTTTTTCGGGGACTGCTGCTTATCCATCCACACACTCGGAGCGTTGAACCCGCGATTAGACGTGCTACTGCTGGTCCTCCTGCCAGAACCCCGACCCACAGAGCTGCTCCCTCCCGCACTGCTCTCCTCCCCTTTTTTACTACCCTTTACACTACTACCACCGCCAGCGCCCCCTTTGTTGGGATCGGGGCTCTTGCCTAGTTTCTTCACCAACTGCCTCGACAGCAGTGGAGACTCCTCTCCCGCAGACACCGGCGTCGAGCCCTCACCACCTTTGCTCCCCGTGACGGAGGGCCTTTGCTCGCTTCTACGGAAACTAGGGCTATTGGGGGTGGTTAGCTTACCTCTGGTGTTGGGGGAGGTGGGAGTCCGCTGAGTGCGGGGGGTGGAAGAATCCCCTGCGACTGGGGAGCGTGGTCCCCGGCGGGGTGGGCGCAGTCGCTCCGTTACATCCTCGGTGGACGAGCTGGAGTGATCGACGCGTCCACTCTGCTTCAAGTTTTTACTTCCTCTCCGCATGGGTGAAACTTTTCCTATTTATTTTACTTTATTAGCTTTAACGTATGTGACTATGATACCTCAAAAGTTACGAGGTAAGATTGCTGACAATCGATAACTTAGTTTTCTGAATAATAAAAAGGGGCAAGAAAGGGAGTATTTTGAAAGAGAAGAAAAAGAAAGTAGGGCAACTCTTATGAATGGTAAACAAGGGAAAAGATACATCGAAAATGTATCGATACATATATATATATATATTGTACATGTGTACTACACACTAGAGAATTATTACTTTACACAACTATGGCCAGAAAGAGTGGAAAGGGTAAGAGGAGTACCACATAAGTTGGTTCCCCACCACCACCCCACCCCTTCTTCACTTTACCTCATATTCCCCAGAATCCAAGGATGCTGCAGCAGCTCCTCCACGTTGGGTCGCCTGTCCGGCTCCCGCTCGAAGCAGCGCTTCATAAAATCTAAGCACCCTGGTGTGGCCTCCGCCTCTGGCAGCTCCGACGGCATCCCTTCCGAAGTCGCAATCATCAAAATAGCGGACGGAGCGTTCGGTTTGCTAGGCCACGGCGGTTTACCAGTGAGCATCTCCGCCACAGTGCACCCCACTGACCACACATCCGCCTTATAACTATACCCTGCATCATTCCCCGTCATGTTGACCACCTCAGGGGCCATCCAGTAAGGCGTGCCAATGACCGTGCGGCTCTGACCCACCTTATCGGTCACCCGCTTCGCTGCCCCGAAATCAACCAACTTGATCTGGGCGCCACTGCCCGGGGCGGCGGAGGTGTCTACCAGCACATTATCGCCCTTGATGTCGCGGTGGATGATGTTCTGGGCGTGGAGGTAGAGCAGCCCGGAGAGTAATTGCTTCGTCCACTGACGTACGACCTCCTCAGGGAGGGGTTTAAACTTCTTTACCACCGATGACAGTGAACCACCCCCAATGTACTCCATAAACATACAAATACTGGTCTCATTGCTGTCGTAGTAGACGCCCTTGAAGTTACACAAGTTGCGGTGTCGGAGACGCTGCATCATGTTGATCTCCCGGGAGAGAGAGACTAATTCCTTGACGTCAAAGGTGTCAGTTTTGCGGCCCAGCTCGACCACCTTCACCGCATAAAAAGAACCGTCCGGCAGCAGGCCGAGAAACACCGACCCGTACGTCCCTCTGCCGATGAGCGCTCCTTTCCTCCACTTCCGCAAGTCGGTGGCGTTGGAAGTTTGGAGCATGTCGGGGGTAATGCCGTCCGGGCCCAGTGTGGCGAGGGCGGTGCTGTACCGAGCCTCTTCCTCGACCGTGGGGCTGATTGTAGCGAACTCCTCTTCCTCGTCCTCTGGTAGAGACTGGGAGTGATGAGGGAGACGGGAGAGAGTGGGGTTCCCGGTCGTGGAGGGACGCACCACAGGCGGTAGTGTATCCAGCTTTGCATTCCCTGGTCCAGGAAGGGTGTTACTAGCGGATGGGGAGAGAATCGAGGTACGGCGGTCCCCGGCTTTCTTTTTGCCACACTTGGAGCAAAATTTTGCCGTGGATTTGCTAAAGGCGGTGCCGCAATAGTCACACACCGCGACACTCATTTTGAACAATAAAAAATATCCTCAAGAGAATGAAAAAAAAAGGGGGAGAAAGAAAAAGAGGGGCAACGATACAATAGAAAACAGAATGGAAGAAGAAAAAAAAGATGAGGAGCGAATTCGTAGAGAGGAAAAAAAAAAGGAAAGAAAAACAAAAACGTTTTCATGGGGAAGACTCCCTTAATGGGTTTTGGATCCCTGTCGGGTAGGGGGGGATTTGCTCCTCTTCGCCGTCCCTTCCTCTTCTTTAGCCGCACCGTCCATCTCAGCACTGCGATGTAAAGAGAGAAGCCGCTTCGCCTGCCGGACGTGCAACTCCTCAATCATACTACCATCTACCGTAGCCACAGACCCCTGCGAGCGCGCGACCGCCTCCTGGACCCGTTTCGCCCACGACACCGCCTCCTCCGACGGGATAAAAGCTTCGTTGGTGGGGACAATCTGAGAGGGGTGGATAAGGGTCTTCCCATTGAACCCCAACGCTAAGCAGTGCCGCAGGTCGCGGCGAAACCCCTCCTGGTCCGTCGGGTGGTTGAAGACACCGTCCAGGCAGAACATGCGGTGAGCGCGCGCCGCCAGTAGTACCTGACAGGCACTATTCCACAGTGGCAGACGACTCACCTGCCGGAGACTCTCCACCTCCTCGGTGGGAAGGCCATCGTACAAACCCCCGGCACCCCCTGCAGTGGTGGAGAGGGGTAGCTGCAGCTCCGCCGCTAAATCGTTGTACCCCATCACCGCACACTGGTACACCCCTTGACCGCAAATCGTCCCCGCCTCCAGAACGGACTTGGGAGACTCAAAAAAGGCCCACAGGGCGTGCTCGGGGTGCACCGAGTCCTTGACCATGGCATAGGTGGCAGGTGTTACCTTGGGGATCGCGACGCCCTCGATATACCGCCCGAGCTCCCCCACCAAGCTAAGATCCAAGAAGGCGTTACTGGGGTCGTAGTCGGGAGAGTTGATACGTACAAAGACTCGCTTGGCCTCACACTTGCCTTCTTTTTTATTCTGCTGTAGCTCCAACATAAACTTCATAATATGATCCCTAGCCTCTTTTTTTTGGGTGGGGCCAACGCTGTCCTCTAGGTCAATCACAAAGCAGTCGGCGGGGAGGGAGTAGATCTTCTCCATCGCTCTAGGTTTAATACCGGGTACAAACAGCACACTGCGTGGACACTGGCGGCGGTCCTTACTGACGTGTAAAGGGGCACCTTGACTAGTGAGCTCTGTATCCCCGAATAAAGCGGTTTCCCTTTCCCTGGCGAGCTCACTCTCCGTTTCGTCGAGGGCACGATCACGGCGGAGTTCATACGCGTTGATCTTTTTGGAGAAGGATTCAAAGAACCCTCTCTGATGAAACGATTGAGTGGCGGCTAAGAGACCCGTGCTGGTGGCCAGTCGTCTGGTGGCGGGCAAGAACATTATAGACTACGGGGAAGGAGGAGACAAAGAAAGAAGAATAACGTATCGAAAGGTACACCGCCACAACAACAAAAAAAAAAAAGGACAAAGGAATAAAAGAGGGAAAATGAATGCCAAAGAATAAGCACTGGAAAGAAAGTAGCGAAAAGGGATAAAAAAAAAGGGGGAATCGCCTAGTGGTATATAGAAACAGCGATAGAGAAATAGAACAGAATAGTATTGTATATGTTAATCCCGGTACGATAAACATTTCACACTTTTTTCGTTCCTCGTTTTCGAAAGGCAAAGAGGCAACGAGGAAAGGAAAAAAGGGGGAAGAAAACAAAAATATATATAAGGAATGGAAACGCTATCCATCCACAGTACAATGTAGTACCCCTTCGTATAGGGTGGAGAGGATAGATTCCAACTGAAATAGATCATAACGCAGTACTGGGTGGCCCCAGCTGGTGGAAGGCTTTTCCCACGCCTCTGTCTCCCTCCACCGCCGGACCGCCTCGTCCTCACTGATGCCTTCCTCCTCCAGAGCCGCCAAGACCGACTCCTCAAACTGCAGACTCGAAGGCTCCAACGTCTTGTGTTGTCCTCCGAGGTCTTGCATCAGTTGTTGGTACCGCTGGGCAGTACTGCCAGTAAAAGGGTGGAAGGGCTGCAGCTCGAGGAGAGTCCGGCAGGGCCCAGGGTGGGTACTGAAGTCCATCCACGCAGAGAGGGAGAGCAAAGGACCGGAGAGACCCACCACGACATCGGCGTGGCGTCCGAGGTGAAAGAGAGACTCTGTAGAAAGGGTGGCGGCAACTTGCGCCTCCAACACCTCCACAATGAACCCAATGCGCTCCGCCGCGGAGAGGAACTGTTCCTGTTGAGGAAGGGTGGAACCGTTTACTACTATCCACAGAAGACGAGGCGGGGGGTGAGCGCTCCAATATTTTAGGGCGAGCACCGGCTTGTACTGCCGCCTCTGCTCCTCCGCTGTGTGTAGTAGGGAACGTCCATCACGCTGGTGCCCCTCCTCCCTCTTACCGTAGGGTACCTCTCTAAAGTGTTGGTTCAGAACCACCTTCAGGGCCCGCCACGACACCCCCTCTTTGGTCTCCTCCGCTAACTGGATAAACCCTTGACAGAAGCAGTACATGGGGCTGAGTGCCTCCTCCTCCTGCGGCCCCAGACGGCTGAGGGGGGCGATGGTGAAGTGCGCGGGCGGCCCTTTCTGTACCTCTCCCTCCTCTACTACCGCCACTTGGGAGAGACCGTTCAGCCACAGTCGCGCCACTGTAAAGGGATCGTCTGTATTGGAAGAAAGGAGCACCGCCTGACGGGATGGAAAGCGCAATGGCAGTTCAGTGTCCTCGATGGCGGCGGCGACGGCGGCGGCGGTGGTGAGTATTTGGTGTAACTCGGGATAAGGGGCCTCCACCACCAACCCTGTAGCGGGTACCACTGTCAATGGATGGAAGCGCTGTGCCGCTTCAAGTACCTCAGTGGTTATGGGATGGAATGGTATCCGAACCCCTCCCAGTGAAAACGATCTGTTCGTGTCATTGTTGAACAGTCTTCCTCCCATCACACACACTGGAGACGAAAGAAAGGCAGAAGAGGGAGGCGTACGGCCGCCGTCACTGAAATCTACCCTATAGGCTTTACACCATTCTGTTAGGTCGGTCGGGCGGTACCCAGCCCCAATAGGGTCCATCAGCCCTTTAGTGAGCAGTGGACACCGCTCGAGTGGACAGTTACACAGCCCTGAAGCACTTTTCGCCTGACCCCAGGGGAAAAAACGGTATACCTCTGCCTCACACGGCACCGGATCCCCTCGTACGCGATACCGGTACACATGTCGGACGGTGAGACCCAACTCACGGAGTTGATCCATGGCAGAAAGGGGAGTACTCGCATAGACGTTCCCGACCACCAGCAGCAGCGCCAACAGCACTGGGAGGAGGGCAATGACCCACCAGGGTAAAGCGAAAAGGGTTGAGGGGACTGTTGAGGAGTCAGTAGAGGAGGAAGGAGGGAGATAGGAGGGAGGACTGGTTGAAGCGGTGGGTCTAGAGTGCTCCACTACGGTAGAAGGACGAGGGGTCCCCTTCGAGGTGGCATTTCTTTCTCGCATGGAAAACAAAAAAAAAAAGCTCTACTTTAAGAAAAGGGAAAGGAAGAGAAATAATAAAAAACAGTACATAAGAATAGTAATACTCATTCACTCACTTGAACGGTAATAGTACTGTTCAAGTTTGCTTTGTTTTGTTTGCTTTAACGTATAAATGTATTAATACATTCCAGAAAAAAAAAACAGCACGGTACGATTATCTATGGCGCAGAAATGAAAAGTTAAAAGTGGTATAAAAAAAAAAAAAACTGAGGGTTAGCTGCTATAACTCTATGAGGGAGTTTGCTGTAGCGGAACCCTACTCCACAACGAATTTTCACCTCCCCTCAGTCCTACCCCCTCTCCGCTCTTAGCGCTAGGCCCCTCCCCTGGTAAATCCGTGGTGTTTCGGGAGGACGACAAAGGGACCCTTCCTCCACCACCAACGCTGACATCCTTGTGGCTACTCCTCCGCCGCTCCTTGCGTTCCCCTTCTCCTTGAACGCGATTGGCCGAGTACATGGAAACATTCGTAGTACTGCTGCGCCGTGCGCCGTAAAAGTAAAACTCACTGTCGTTAGTGGTCGGGGTCTCTTTATAGGTGGAAGGGCGGATAATCGGTTGAGGGCAGTTCAGAATAGAGTGGACTGCTTCACTGCGAGGGGGTGAGGAGGACGAGGAAGAAGGACGCAAAAATTCCGATCCCCGTGATACTCGGGAGGGGGAATTAGATTTGAAAACATCTGCGGTGAGTCCGGGGTAGGTGCTCCTGCCTTCGTATAGGTCCCCATCACCACTGTGAAACATGGGTTGCAGAAGACGCGCACTGAGGTAATCCTCGTCCCTTTCTCTAAAGGAGTCTTTCGTTCTCTCACCGCCCTTGCTCGACAAGAAGTCGCTAGTCTCCTCATCAATGTAGTCGGGGCAGATGGTGAGCCGCTGTTCTAATATACGCTGTAGTGCTTGCTTGGTGGTCAAGTGAATCTTGGAGCCGTCTCCGCCCTCCTCCCCATCGTCCTCTCCCTCCTCTGACTGTAAAGTAGGCGGCAACAGGGAAACGGGCGTTATTACTTTCTTCTTCTCCCCACTGCCCCCTGCAGAGGCCGAGGTCGTATCGCCTCCCTCCTTTTTAGTATTATTCTTGGCGGCATCGAGGTTGGTGATGTACTTGGTAGTGCTAGTAGGAACAGGGGGAAGGAGATACGGTTTCACAGCACCGGTACTCGCGGAGGTGGTCGGAGAACCTTGCATATTGGGGTGGCTTGCACTTTCCTCTTGCTCCTCCGTCTGGGGAACGGAAGGGGATAAAACCCGTTTGCTATTGAGTGGGATTCTCTCGTTGTGGGGGTCAGAGCCCGCCGGGTCCGGACTGGGCTCTAGGCATGCTTCGGCACTAGTGTTGCCTCGATCCTTCACGCTACTATCGGGTAACCACTTTTTGGACCACTGCAACCCCGCCGAACTTTCCGCGTTGGGGGCAACCCGGTTAAAGGTGATGGGAGGTCCTGTGGTGTTCCCAGCCGATGGTGGTGGTAGTGGAGTGGATCCGCTACCTACCTCTTCACCACGGGGCTGTTGTGGTTGGTCTTGTCTCGTACCGTCCTCCGGATCCTTCTTTGGTACTTCAGGGGAGGGCGGCATACGCTCCACTTCCTTCGGGGGTAACTTATCGTCTTGACTTTCCTTCCTCTTACCATTGTTATTACGGGGTAGTATTCCATCTAAAAGACTATCGTCATCACTTTCACTGAGAGTAGTTTGTTTCTTCATGGGTGTCTTCTCCTCTTCTTCCTCGTCGTCTTTGGAAAAGGTAAATTTTTTGATCGCCTGAGGTTCGTTTTTAGCTTCCGCTTCTTCTGAAGAAGAGCTGTTTTCTAACGGAGTATGTTTCTTCTTTTGCAAAACGGGAGGCTTCACAACGTCACTATCACTCGACTCTGAGGAGGAAGACATTTTCTTCAATACAGGTACTTCCGGGGGTTTCGGGGTGGCACTACTGGTATTGCTTTGGCTATCATTGTCATGATTCTTATTGTTTTCTTCATTGGCCGCATTCCCAGACGCAATCTTTGCGGACAGCATAGCTGATAATCCCTGCGAGGCGGTGAGTTGATTAACATTCTCTTTATTATCCTTCTGTTTATTCGAATCCTCCTCAGCCGTGTTGTTATTATTATCATTTGGAGTACTCTTCACTGCAGGGCTAAAGGACTCTGAAGAGCTGTCACTTGCCTCGCTGTCTACGCTATTACGGCTAACGCGGTTAACGGGTAACACTACAGTCACGTTTCTCGCCGACCCTTCCAGCACCTTTTTTTCCTCCGTCTCCTTCCGATCCTCGACATTACCTGTACCTGCTCCGGGAGTATCCACCAAGGATCGAGCCGTTGGGGCGACATTGTGGTTCGCCGCCTCCCCTTCCACTTCACTGTCGGAGGAAGTGGTAATCGAAAGGGAGGAGGTGTCCTTATCGTTGTTTTCTCGACGCTTTGGATTCTGAGGTTTTCCGAAAGGGCTCACCCCTTCCGTATCACTATCCTCCGTCAAACTAAATTTCTTTACATTTATCTTTTTAATAGTGGACATTTTAATCTAGCTAGTAAGGTTGGGAATACTTGTATATATTTATATATATATATATATATATATTGTTTTTGATTTCTGAAAGATAAAAAATGCGGCACAACGGCAGAGAGAGACAAAAAATAATAATAAGGTCAGTAGGTAAAAGACGTTGTATGCTTTTTTTTTTTTAAATAAAAAGCCGAGGAATCTTGGCATGAAGAAAAAAAAAGGGAAGAAGATTTAACATCTATAAAGTAAAGCATTTAGGGAGTAACGATGTTTTTTGTTGTTGTTGTTGCTGCCGTCGTCGTTTTTGACGGACGCCATTCATTCATGACTATGTTTCTCCTCCCGCCTGTCCTTTATTAAAAAAGTTCTCTAGAAAGGGGGGAACTGCCGCAAAGTGAAGCTCTGGTAACCACACGGTCCGAGGCGTCGCACTGGCTGGTGCCCTCTTTCCCCAAGGGTTCTGATCCAGGGTAAACAACTCATCACTGCTGCTGGAAAACTCCCTCACCAGTGGTACGGTATTCGCGGGAGACTGCCACCCGCTCGATGGCGACCCCCCTGGCACGAGGGCCGTCTCTGTCTGATCCCAGGCCTCTGCTTCCCGTTGGTAAAGGGAGGCTACCGTCGGCCACCGGTAGGCCCACTGCCAGAGCGTCCACGGCACGCGACCCCCGCACAGCTCCCGGGCCTCATACACCGTCACATCGCTCCTCACTAAAGGGGAGCTGCTATCCCGGGAGACGGAAGGGGCACGGCTAGGGGGTGTGGGGGAGAGGACGAGCGCGTGGCGGTCGGGGAGGTCGAGGTCCATGATGAGGCGGGCCTCCTTCTCAATGTCTTGCACATCCACTCCTCGGCCACTGAGAACGTCTTGCACCCCCAACCCCTCCGAAAGATCCTCGGCCTCAAATATTTGCTGCTTCACCAACGACCGTACGCCGCGGCGGTACTGTTGCAGCTCATGTAGCCTCTGCCCCACATGGGCACTCCAACGCGAAAGTCGATCTCTACTGTGGTCCTCGGAGGAATGAACAGTGACGGCACGTAGTTGATGCAAAAGCTGTGCGGTGGAACGTACATCCTCCTCAAAGATGGGAGAGCCTCCCGCCACCGTTTTGCTCTTGGTGGGGAGCGGTGGGGTAGAAGAGGAAGGGGTGGTGGTAGGAGCCGCTGACTTTACCGTGTTCCTGGCACGGGAAGAGCTGCTGAACTGAGACTTTCTCTCTCTCTGCTGGGCTAGCAATCGGTCCCGGACGGAAGAGCGGTGGGCGGTGCTGGTATTGGTATTAACACTTCCAAAGTCTACCCCACTTCCTGTGGTGGGAATAATCAACGGGGTATAAGCATCGACAGTGAGGCCAACATTTTCTCTGCTAATGACGCTGAACTCCTCGTTTGGCTCCTCCGTCACGGCTCTCGGCGCCGTCTCCTCTGGGTTCGCCTCCTGTGAGTCCGTCTTACTCCACACAGGGAGGTAAAATTTAATCTCTAGTGCGGCTCCACTAGTGGGACGAGGAGGCGGCAGCGGTGGTGGTTCCTGGCCTGCGTTGACACTGTTCATCGAGGGAGAGGGTTCCAGCTTATTACGCGCCTCCACCGACATCATAGCGGCATAAGTATTACTGTGAGGGTGGTGGTTGGAGTTATTATTGGAGACACCTGGTGACTCGCGCTTCGGTCTGGCACTCAGTTCCCGTGTGAATGACCGCTGCGAGGATGGCGGAGGAGAGGGCGCCGTGGGATTCAGAAAAAGATAAGGGACATGCGAGTAGACGACGGTTTGGATACAGTTATGAAGGAGGGGAGCAGCAGATGGAGGCGTGGTGTGGGTGACGGCGGCGGCAAAGGTGGGTGGCAGCAAACCGCTCAGTGCTGCGACTATCACCTCCATACTTTCTATTCTTGTCAGGTTCGTAAAAGTAGGGGATGGAAAACGGATCACTACGGTGCAAGCCCCACGACTGGCCAAGGTGCAATTGGTGGGGAATAAGAGCTCCCCTCCACTCGCTAACTTTTTGCTCAGTACCGGCACCCTGCCCTCTCCGTCCTCGCCTTTGCTTCGGTTAGCGCTCCCCGCCGCAGAGCTCTTCACCCGTTGATTGAGGATGGCGTTGACCATCGGCTCGCCGGAAGGGAGCGGGACCCCTAGCACCTCCAGCACCACCTGTCCCCCACTCTCCAGCCGACGAGAGGAAGGAGAGCCAGAGGTGGAGACTGGGGTGTAGCGTGTCACACCCGACTCGAGCACATGCACATTCAGCTGCAACTCCGCCTCCGATAAAGGGACCGAAAGCAAACGGTACTCCCTCAGCGTAGGGGCGGTAGGGGGATTGAGTGCGGTAGGGGAGTGGGCGGGAGGGGTCACACCACGCCGTACGTTGAGCGAAGAGGGGAGATTATCGACAAAGTCGACGAGTTCATCTCTCTGCTCTCTCTCCCCTGCCATGGCGGCCTGCATCTTTCGGGAAAGGGGGATCCCCCCGGGGGAGTAGACAAACTCCAAAATATATTGTTGAGGGTTCCTCACCGAACGAGTCAGTCGCAGACGTCCCCACCGAGTTGTGAGAGGGATCTCGGTGTGATTGCTCGACGCCACGTTGGCATCCTCCGCGTTATTCTCTTCATTCCCGTTCCCCGCCTCCGTCTTCTTCCCATTGTACTCGAGGTGGTACTCAGTGAGGGGCTCAAACGCCGAGGCCGCGCAGCACACTTCACACAGAATGCCTTCCTCCAACAGCTTTCGCACCGCTACTCGCTGTAGTTCTTCCTCGTTGCCGTACGACCCGACCAGTGACAGCGGAATGGTGTTGGAAAGGATGGAGTACAGCTCCTTCGTGGCGGAGGAGGTGGCCAAATTGGGGTCTGACATGAGATTCAACAGATTATAAGACTGTCTTAAATCATCCGAGGAGGCCCAGTTGAAGGATTGTAAAGGGTTCGGGAGCTCCTTGGTGGTGATGGTACCTCTCTTGTGGTAGGAGGTGAGTCTCCTCCGGACCTCCTTCTCTTGTTTACTAGCCTCCGCTTTATCCAAGTCCTCGTCCATGTCGGAGCTGAATGGAGAGTCTGGGCGGGACACTACGATCCCTTCTAGGCGTTTCTCATCCAAGAAATCCTTCACGCTGTCCCGCAGCGCCTCCTCTGCTTCAGCGCCGCCGTTGTACACCACGACGGAACTACTCCGAGGTCGTGTGGTGGAACCCTCCCGGCTCGTGCTTTGGGCGGTAATAGGCGGCGGTACATCCGCCAACAGTAACTCTAACGCATCCTTCTCTAGAAGAATATCCGTCATTAAGGAAACCTCGTATTGAAGCGAGAGAAGCATCTCGAGACGCATCGAGTGCGCCCATAGCATCTCCCACATTTTTCCTCCGTGTTGAGCGCACGCGATCTCCAACCGAAGTCGCGACATGTCCTGCGCCAACAGCACTTGCTCATGAAAGATGTCTCTTATTTCGTTATCGTTCTCCGCATCGGCCAAATCCAAAGCAGAAAACGTACTGTTAAAGTCGGTGACAACGGTGTTGCTTCCCCCGAGAAGAGCACGAGAGTCTTTCCTTCGCTCCAATTCGTCTATTTCTGCCTGGATGGCATCCTCCACTTCACCCTGAATGGAAATTCTCTGACGGAGAACGTTCGATAGGGTCTGTGCTTGCTGATTTTCATGGGTGAGGGTCTGTATCTCCTCGTTGGTTTCCTTCGTCAGTCGCGCCAGTTCGACTTCGAACGGATCTGTCAGAATCGGCGCGGTGTTCTCCTCCGCGAGTTGTGCGTTCTTAAACACCAGCACCTCCACCGCCGCCTCCAGCTCTCGTATGGCCTGTTGCAACTTCTTTTCCGACGCCTCGACGCTACGGTCTCGTTCTCTCTCGAGACGACGAATCGCCGCGTGATTGTCGTCCTCCTGTTCCCAGAACTGTGTCGTGTGCTGCTGCACCAAAGACTTGACGAGCATCCCTCGTTTCTGAACCCCAGATCGCTCACTCCAGGCTACACTTTCCGTGAAACTCTGACTGGCTTCGCTGTTGGCATACGACTTGGATACCTCGGAGGTATTGGTATGGCTACTGGCCTGTGCGGTGGCAGCCGTCCATCCATCCGTACTGTTCGCCCACTGGGACAGCTGAAGAAGACGAACCTCCGCGCACACCTGGGCGTACTGCAGTGTAGACCGCTGTACCGCATCCTCCAACGCCATCAAGGAAGGGTCCGTCAAACCCTCGTACAGCTCTTGGAGCTCCTTCTTCGACACACCCTCCCCAAAAGCGTGGGTTTGAACTTTGGCGTGTCGCACTTGATCGGCAAATTTGAGGGTATTGATGGTATTAGACGTGGAACAAGGGGAAATGTGCACCAGCGTCAGCACACGACCTCCCTCGAGGCAGGAGCGAAGAAGTCTTGTCAGTTTGGAATCGCGATAAGGGACGTGGCTAGAACGTTTGAATAGGGAGAGAACGACGGAGGAGAGGGCGGAAAGGGATTTATTGATGTACTGAGCCTCCCTCAAGGCGGTGCCCTCCACACGGGTATCCTTTACCCGCTCACAGCCCGCCAAATCCGCCATCGCCACATACGATTGGACTCGGGTTACCGTCTCCGCATCAGAGCCCTCATTTTTCACAAAGTCAAACCCTAATTGAAGCACGAAAATAGCGTGGGACCGAGAGCTGGTGTCGTTTTTCATATGACTAGACGTCACCCGATTACGGCGCGCTAGTCGATAAGCTTTGTGAAGATCACTCATTGAATCGATATGAATCCCTCCACCCGAGCTCCCTTTGCTATTGCGTTGTCTTGGCGACGCGGTTTCCTCTTTTGCCTGTTCTAGCTTCTCACAGAGGTTCGCCAAGCCGCCTGTGTCGCCCACATTGGTAATGCGACGTTTGTTACGGTCCAACAAGTCAAACAGCTCATCCATGTACAGCTCCACCCCATAAAAGGTAACATCGTGTAGCGTGATGGAACTGTTGGACTTTACAGGCGTCTTCACCCCGCGGTGCTCCAAGAGGACGGTAACTAGGCGAGGAAGAATACCCATGGAGGATACAATCATTTGCTCTGCATCGTATTTGGTAATCTCCTCTTGTGTGGACTCTGTGCGTGTGTGTAACATTTTTGGCTCCGTCAGGTCTAGACTGTTATCCAGGCTGTCGTCAAAATCTTCTTGGAGCGGATTGGTCTCCGAAGACTTTGTCTTGGTGATGGGTGTAAGAGAGTTGGTGTGATGCGCGGACCGTAGATCCCCCATCATACTAAACGTTTTACCACTCCCGGTGGGCCCGTAGCACAAGATGGCAATATTCTGCGCTAGAAGAGCCTCGTCGGCAAAAGGAAGGACACTTTCCTCAAAGACCTCCTCTTGGGACGCGTCCTCGTCGTGTACAAATTTAAAGGTGAAGTGCTGTTCTTCCCCCGCCTCCGCCGGCGTCAGATCCCCAATTACACTGTTATTGAGTGTTGTATTTCTATCTCGGTCTCGGTCTGTTTGCTGCTTACGCGGCGACACGCCCCCGGAGCCGGCCCCTGGTCCTATCCGCTGCCCTAGTCCAAGCTGAGGTGGGGTAACGGAACCTTTCGAGGCGGTTTCGCTGTGGACTGGCACCGAGCTAATGTCACTTTCGGTCCTGGAATGGAGGTAGGACAGCCCGTTCGGTCGGCCACCCGCCTTCACCAGTTGCACTACCAAATTTTGATGGTCTAGAAACCAAACATGGCGCTGGTCATTCGACTCCCCTAGGTAGGGAAGAAGGGGACGGATGCGGATGTGGACTACGGGACTACTACCGGTGGACGACGGCTGAACACTATCCGACAGGACTCCCTGTGAGGTGGCGCTACTTCGTGGAGTCCGCGCCCCACTGTGTGACTTTTTACTACCGGATTTGCGGCCTTTGCTAGGAGACTCTGACGAGGACGTGGAGAAGTACTTTTTGGCAATTTCCATCGTAGGGTCGGGAGAGGACCGTTTACTGTGGGCCGCATGAGTCAGACTATAATCCTGCGAGGTGCCCTTCTTGCTGTTGACGGTGGAAGAATGCGTTCGTTTGAGTACCGGGCTGGAACTCGATCCACTAACACCCGCGGTGGAGCCACGCCGAATAACGGTTTTTTGTTTACCAATGTTACTTTTACTGATGGGGGTCCTGAAAGGACTCGTAGTAGTGGGCTTGGGTGTTGTCGTGCCGCCGATGCTGGATGCACGCGGTCTTCTATTGGGGGTATTAGCGTTACTAGGCGGCTTCGGTTCAGTGGAGGTTCGACTGAACATTTCCTATTTCTATGTCAGTTCGTTTACTTTGATTTAGGTCTTGTGTTATACTAGCTGGTAATAAAAGGGCCACAAGAAAGAAATAGAAAGAAGAAGGTTTAAAAAAAAAAAAAAGAGAACATAACATCTCTGCAGTGAGAAGATACCTGGAATACCACCCAGCTGAAGGAAAACAAAATAAGAAGAGGAATAAGAAAACATCAATATGGAAGCCGAATCTATGGTTTAATGCTTTATGATATAAAAGTGTGGTATCTGAAACGGATTATTATTATTTTAAGTATTATTAGGAGGATGATGATGATGATGATTCGCCCATTAACAGCGCTCAAATACGCTATACAGCGATTCCACTGTCACTACACGGACCACCGTACCTCCCCCTTCCATAATAAGTTTGGCGGGAGGATAGAACAGTCGTTTATTCTTCATACAGGGGAAGAGACCGAACTTTATAAAGTCTTCCAACGACTCTGTTCTTCCCTCTCCTGCTGAATCCACGCGGACGGCGGGGGGAGCGATAAGACCGTATAGTGTGTTGGCAATATGCCTCGCAATATCATCTAAACACTTCTTTTCCTCCTCGACCAGTCTCTCCGCATCCTTCTCCGCGGTCTCTTCGTCGTTGTTGTTTAACGTGGAGCGGATCGATTTCATGGGGAAGGACACCGCCTCCGCGAGCAGCCAGAGAAACAGAGGTACCGTACGGGCTGGGGGAGGCCATGCATCGTTCAACCCGTAAGGGAGACCGAGGAGGTGGCCCTCTTCTGAGATAACGATATGGTAGTACTCCTCTAGCATTGGCCGCCACAGCACCAGTCGCTGAACCAAACGTTTGATATACTTTCTCGTGATGGGTCGAGGTGTTTCACCATCCGGTTCAAATAAAACAGCTTGACTCTTCGACAACAGCTCTTTTTGACGCTCCCTTGACATGGGTAGTCGGCTTCCTTCTTCTGTGCTATTATTAAAGCGCATTGTATCGATCCTATTCATGCCCGACGAAGCACTACTCTCCTCGCGATCCAGGAGCTGGAAAAAGAGTGCATGGAGTGGAAATGCAAGAGACTGAGCGGTGTCCTTCTTTAGAGAAAAAAATAACAGCTCGGCGATAGAAAGTGGCTCGGAAAACCGAAAGCAGGGCGCCTGTTGAAGAGAAGGATCCATCCACCGTAGAAATATACGCTGGTATACCACCTCCCGTACTAGGTGAAGGGTGTTCACTACCAATAGCGAAGTGCTATACTGGCAAAGAAAGTGTTCGTTGTTCACGACGCCCACCAACGAAAGACCATCAATGAATGATTTCGTCTCGCTCGTGGAGGACCGGTGGATGTGATGTACGATAGATTCCACGCTTGAGAGAATGTAATTGGGGCGTGTGAGAACGTCTTCTGCCTCCGATGCTGGTGTTTTCACCTTGTCAGAGACCATGTGGTTCGAGTTTTCCTTCTGCTGATCCACCCAGTCCGACACATTCGCAAACAAAATGGAAGACGTGTGAGTTGGATGTTCGGACGCAGCAACATTTTCCATTTTACCTTTCCCCTCTTCCCCTTCTTTTTTAACCTCGCCTGCTAAGTCGAACACTTCTTTTCGGTAACGCTTAAAGTCAGCCATTACATCATCATCATCCTCGTCGTCGTCGTCGTCGTCCCCCCGAACTTTATCACTCTCCTCTTCTTTTTTCACTCGTTTTCGAGACACACCGTCGTCCTCCTCCCCCTCTCCCTCCTCCGGTATAACCATGAGAGAGGCTAACACGTTTTCCATACGCACCTCCTCCCGTTTGATTCCCTGTGGAGACCCAACAGAAGAGGAAGTAGACGTTTTGATCATCTCTGTAGGACTGTTATTCTGAGTCGTTTCACTGGAATCCGATTTCATCGTGAAAGTGGTCGTAGTGGGGGAATTTTTAGGACGAAGAAAAGAATCCAGCGCACCCTTCTGACGTTCCACGCGGACCATCATGGAAGGAACAACATTAACTTTATTATTATTATTATTGTTATTGTTATTATTACTATTACCAAGCTGCCACGACCCACTGGAAATTTGTTTTTGAAGTGTACTCAGGATTAGATCGCTACTGCTGCCTGCTTGGCTCTCTTTCTGAGAGGCCAAAGGTGTAGGAGGAGGAGCCGCTTTCACCGCCTCCATCGCAGTGCGTTGAAGCTTCATCGTGTCCAGTTGCCTCTCTGAAGCAGCTTCCAACAGTGCAGCTTGGACCAACTCCACCAAACGGCCCAGAAGCATTTCCTCATCCAACAGACCCACCTCATTCTTGGTAGGGTGAACGTTGACGTCAAGACGGTCGGCGGGAACTGTTATTTTCAGCACCGTAAACGGGCGGTTTCCCCCAGTGAGAACGGAGGTGTACACCGAGTCCAAGCTCTTTCGGACGGCGGAGCTTTCCACCAGACGGTTATTAATAAATAGGCACAAGTAACTCTTTCGATTGGAAAGGGTGGAATCACTCGTGTAACCCACGATAGAGAACTTTCCCTCCCCCGCCTTGTCGTGGAGCTGTGCGACCGACTTGCTGTATGCCTCCACCTTTGAAATTATCTCGCTATCCTGACTATGCGGGGTGGGCTTGGATTGTTGAAGCGCTTCTACATTGTCTGACGGCCCCTCCCAATCGCCAGAGGTGTCGTAATGATAAATCAACTTTAGATGGGAGGATACACTGTTGCCGTAGGCGATCCGTATGTTGGAGAGTAAGGTAGAATCCTTGGGTAAAACCAGAGGGTAACTGCCCGTCTGGTTTTCCTCCAACTTTCTGCAGGAAAACCCGACACGAGGAAAGGCTAACGCATAGCGGGTGACCACATCGACCACTTTCCCCCACTCTACCGCAGCCTTTAAGGCCTGTCGACGGACCTGTGCGTTGTAGAACATATTATCGGCTCGGATCGTGGTGCCGTAGTTGCTTGCACAAGGCACTGGGGAGGACATTAGTTTACCGTCTCCATAGGTTGCCCTCCACGCGACTCCTTTTACGGTATCTTCTCCTTCATCTTCGGTATGGGTTGGTCTTCTTTTTGTGGTCACAGTGACATGGGAGACGTATGACAGGGACGCTAGCGCCTCCCCTCTAAACCCGAAGGAGGCGATCGACTGTAGGTCCTCGAAAGATTTCAGCTTGCTGGTGGCATACCTTTCACAAAGCAGAGGAAGATCCTTCACGTGGATACCAGTCCCATCGTCTGTCACTTGAAGCACCTCTAAGCCCCCTCCCTGGGCAGTCACTTGAACGGAGGTCGCCTCCGCGTCTAGACTGTTCTCTAGTAACTCTTTAAGGGCTGCACTGGGCCGCTGTACCACCTCCCCTGCAGCGATACGATTGATCACATCCTCAGAAAGCCGCTCTATCCGTCCCATTGACTAGCTAAGCTGAAACAAGACAGTATATAAATATATTTTTTTTTTAAAAAAAAAAAGAGGGAGTTAGAAGTAGATAAAATACATCACAAAGACAACCATGGGACTCCCTTTGCGAGAAGAAAAAAAAAAACATTAGCGAGACTAACAAGAGAACTAAATAGAATTCGTACATAGTGAAACAAACAAAAAGGTAGTCTTCGAATTGTGGGTGCTTCTAATAAATAAATAAAAACACTTCACAAAGTATAGAAAAAAAAAAAACTGAAAGTGAAAGTGAAAGTAAATTGAAAATAAAAGGGAAAAAAGAAAAAGAAAAAAATTATAAAAGGAAAAAAATAATGTAAAACGAACCACACAGAAAAGCTACCGTGAAAACGGAAAGCAAGGCAGCGGTCACGTAAAACCACACTGGGATATAGTATTCCACTCCCTCCCCGTTTGCTTTCTGATCGCCTGTGTCAGAACCTCCGCTGCTCCCCCCTGCTTCCGGTTTTGACGTTGTGGGAGTCTCTGTGGTGGTGGTTGTCGTGGTCGTCGTGGTGATAATCTCAAGAAGTTTGAAAGGAAACATCTTGGAGGAAGTTGAAATAAGCTTGCCGCTCTTGGTGTCACTGAATTCCAAGGTAATGAAAGCGGAGGCCATCATCACGTCATTGGTAATCCCGGTGGTCAGTAAGTCAGGCCAAAAGTAATAGTTTCCACTGGAGCCCCAATGGAACTGCCAAATAGGGGAGCTGTCTGCACCGTAGATGGTGGCTCTTAAAACCATGTTTTGCGAAAGTTCATTCGCTGAAGCCAACATGGCGGAAGACTTATCTCGAACCAGATTGCGCATCATTAAATCTCGGAGGGCCGGGGACAAAGGGTGATAGCCGATGGCATTCACAGTTAGCGTATTATTACAAATTCCAATCGAAATGAATGTCAACGGATTGGTGCTCATGGCGCAAAAAGCATCGTTAACGATAAGAGTAGGCAGTACGGCGGTCGGCCGAAAATAAAAGCTGAGAGAGACCTCTGTAGAGTTCATTCCAGTGATGCTGCGCGAAAACACAGAGAAGGTACATTTTTCGCCCCCCGATGCGGCGGTATAGTTCGCAGAAACCTTTATCTTATTAGAGTAGCTTATCGCACTCGCTCCCTCTGACACCAGAGTACCTGTTTGCTCCACCATCCGCTGGTACCACGTCGAGGCGTCACACTGTGGTTTACGAGTACCGGACGCCGTGGTAAAGAAGGTGGTAAGTCCGAACTGACAAGATACACTGATGGAAATAAAAGCACTGGAGTCAATCGCAACGTCGGAGGGAAGGGTGATTTCAAAAAGATCTGTACTAGAACCGTTATTCGGGAGAGAAATAGTATTTCCGACATCAGCGCTGGTGGTCACGGAAGGGGGTGACGTGACGGCCTTGCTTTTCTCCACGCAACCGCTATCCATGGACAAGAACTGCAACTCTTCAAGGGGGCACTCACAAGTCCAGAGTTTTTCATTCCAAACGGTCCCACTTGGGCACTTCACGCACGTGGCTCCCGTACAGTCACCCGCATACAGAATCATTCCTCGGGCGCAGGGATTGTGCGGAGGGAGCGGGGGCGTGTAGTTGTCCCAGGTCAATGGGGTAGGGCGATTCATAACGGGATTGTACGACTTACCGCCATACCTGGCAACACAGTACGGAATCGAGACCGGACCATCTGCCATCGTGTTTAGCTGGGCGAAGAAGGTTTGATTCACACACAAGGCAGCGTCGTAGCCCAAGGGGGGAAACGAACCTCTGAGTATCAACACTGAAGCCATACGGACGACATTTGCAACGAGGTTATATTGTCTTGTTCGTATGATATCGATTTGTGAAGAAGCGATGTCGGTAAACGTAAAACTGGTTGCAAACTTTCGGATATGAAAGTCCCCCATTGTGGATGTTATAAAGATCAACATCGACGAGATGCATTGAAGATTGCGGTCCAGTGGAAGTGACAGGTCTTCAGTGATCATTTCGTCAGCGTACTGGCCAATAGTCATCGTCCAATACACGGACAATGAGAACAGGTCTGCAGAGCGTTTTTCGTCGAGCGCCTGGTCGAGATAGTCGAACACGGAACAAGAAGGGTCAGAAGGGTCCACCATGTCATCTTTGATATCCGTCGTTATCCCCCTCAAGGAGGCATTCAAACGGCGGAACACATCATATCGTTTGGTGGACACCGCACTATACATATCTGTCATTTCCTTCATATACTGGGTCATTTTTTTTTCAAATGCCGTTTGTGAAGCTGGATCAGAGTAAGTATAGGCGGATAACCTGGTTTGAACGGAAAGAATGCTGTTAAAAATCGTCTCTGCACGCAAAGCGCGCTTTAGTATGTCGATGTCGTCGCTGTACTCCTCGATGTATGCGACAAAGGCGTCTGCGGCACTGGAATACGCACTTTCCCGAGCAACTGTACGATTATCCAGAGCATCCTCATCACTGAGACACTCCTCCGCCGATGAGCGGAGCCAATAGACACACTTCTGATTTCCATCGTCCTGCATAGGACCGAGATAACACTTGTGATAAGGGGAAAGCGTCACTCCGCTGATCTCGTTGATCATAGTACTGGTGAAAACGGTAGTTGGATAAACAGAGGTGTTCCTGGCTGCTTTCACACATACACCACTCCCTCCAGAGCTGGGGTACACTTCTGATCCAAGGGGCGCGGCGTAAAACACGGTATGACTGCCGATAAGATTCTGTGAACTGGTAGAAAGGCCGGAGTGTGTGAACAGCAAAAGAAAAAGGGAAGCGAGAGCGAACATGGTTTTTCTTATCGTGAAAAATTCCTTGGAGGAACTAGAATTTTCGTCTTTAAATAAGTACACAGATAGATACAGTGGGAAGGAGTAATTCAAACAATTTACGCAAAAGAGTATTGCCCTCAGATGCTAAATTTCAGTAATAGTTAAAGATGGAAACAACACAAACACAAAACTCGAAAAAAATCTAACGGTGATATATATATATATAACTATTTCTTTAACAACGAAAAGGGGAAAAAAAAAATCTCTTGAATAAAATGATCTATTGATATAAATAAAACAAGTGGATAGAAAAGGTCAGGAAAGATGTTCAAAAAGTGAGTGACGCCTTCTTTCTACATTGAAACTTCATCTTCTACCAGGAGAATACTCTCGCCAGCGGTCCCTTCTAAACTGTTACCCTCCACCACACGTGGTAGCCACTGGTCGGGAAGTCTCTCTGCAAACTGATTGTGACGCTTTTCTGTTGTCATTTCCAACCGTTCTACTTGCGACTCTGCTTTCATGAGTTGAGCATCATTCTCCTCTAGTTGATACTTTAGCTGAGTAAGGCGCTCCTTTGCTTCCTTTATGTTGGACTCTAACACTTTTCTCTGTTCAATATCAGCGGTCGTTTTTTGAATAGCATCGTCGCACTGTTTCACAGCGGAGGAAAGACGTTCCTCCTCTTCCGCAAGCTTATTCACTTTTTCTTGTTGTGACCTTGCATGCGCCTCCTTCGCCTCCAACTTTTCGTCTTGGGCTCTCTTCTTTTGAGAAAAGCGTGCACGATCCTGTTCCAACTGGTCCTGACGTAATTGATTTTCTTTCTGTTGAAGAGCAACCTTCTGTCGTAGCTCCTGGATTGCTATTCTCTTGGCCTCCAGTCCAAGCTCTCTATCAGACAACAGTGAGGATCTCGACTGAAACTCGTGAAAGGCACGAACGTCGGTCATTGAAATGTGATACTATTATTAAACGTATACGATAAAAAAAAAAAAAGAGTGAAGAGCATTTAAGAGAGAGAAAATAATCAAAGTAAACAGACCGTCCCGCACGCTCATCAGAGGAGAGACCTCGATACCCCCTATTATTATTTATTACTATTAGTAGTAGTAGTAATATTTGTATTGCTGTTATTAATTATACTGAAAATAAAAATAATAATAGTAATAAAGAGGAGGGAAAAATAACGCCGTTAAAACTTTACCAAGTTTTTATCTGTGTTCCCACATATATAAATATATAATTTTTGCATTAGATTACTTTTAGAGTACTTTAAGAACAAAACCAAAAAGATCCAAAGGTAAAACATTTACATAAAAGGAATGAAAGGAAAGGAAAAAAAGCGCTTATATATAAACCCTATTTCATGAACTATCTGTATAATAAAATCATACCGTTTTCCCTGCGCGGAAGGAAAGAAACTGGTGAAGATCAACTGTTCCTTTACCCTGACGGTCTATCATTCGAAACAGTCGCATAGCTGAATCTCTATTAGGAACATCACCTAGGTTAATCACCAAGCGAGCAAACTCCTCAAAATCAAGACAGCCGTCTTGATTTCGATCGTAAGAATGGAACTGCATCATGATGGTGGAATACTGCTTCTGGTTTAAACCGTATAAAGCCTTTGGGTTTGGCTTGTTATACTTCAGCCATGTCAAAAACTCACCTAAGCTCAGAGTTCCCGAACCATCTGCATCCATGTCCATGAAAATACGATTGACCTCCGACTCCGTGCGAGCGTAATTGAGCCAATGGGTAAGACGAGCTACTTCATTACGATCCAGGCTACCGGACTCGTCCTCGTCAAAGAACACAAAAATAGACACGGTCTGGTCATACTCTTCCTGTGTGAGGCCATACAAATTCCACGGGCACGCCCCAACGGGTTCGATCACCTCATAGCGGCGATTCGCCATGTTGGGTGGGACATACGGCTGTTGAGGGGATTGATTAGGAACCCCTCCGTTATAGTAAACACCAGTCGCGGGGGGCTGTTGTGCCGCGTTACCACCGTTTGGATAACCCTGGAACTGATCGTAGTTGTAGGTGTAGGGCGTGCCAGTGGAGGCATTGGGGGGTCGACCGCCATTGGCAGCTGATTGGGGGAAAAAGTTTTGGGAGCCAGCAACAGGGGCGGGAGCAGGAGCTTCATTCTTCACTTTACTCGAGCACACATGTCTCTCACTATTCTCTCGGGTACCTCTCCAGCCACATTTCGCACACTTTACCTTTACGTTTAGCGCCATGTTTATCAACGTACGGTTCGGTGTCGTGGTAGACTTAATTTCACCCCTACATGTCGGACACTGCTTTGTTCCTACTAGACAACCACGGCAGTAAATGTGGCCACAGGGGACTATCTCAACTGGGTCTTTCCAGGAGTCTAGACAAACCGCGCAGGTTAGTTCCTCGCTAAAGGCGCCTTCTTCACCCATACATAGCGCCATTATTATTAGTGAAAAGGAAAAACAAAAAACAAAAAGAAGCAAATAAAATAATAAAAAAAAAAGTAATTATTAATATACGTGTACGATAAAGTGCAAAAACGGAAACCTTTATTTAGAGAAAAAAAAAAGAGGGAGAGAATAGAACTTTCATAACACTAAAGAAGAAACAGATTCTCCTAAAAATACCGAACTAGTGGTATTCACTCACAGTGATTGTTTTGACTCATTTTGTTGTATTTAAGGAAACAAAAGCACAGGTAGCAACCTTCACTCAGCTGAAACATGCTTTTGTTTAATGAATCGGGAAAACGCAAATTTGATGACAAATTCTAATGCACCGGCGGGAATTAAAGATGCCAATTCTGTCCTTTTTCTCTTTTACCTCGCTAACGAAAGTAAAATCTATCGAACTAAAAATGATGTGTCATGTATCGCAAAAAACAGAATTGTAATTAGAAGCTCTTTAAACCAAAAAGGTAGATAGTCTTAAAAAAAAAAAGGGAGACGAAAGCAATACAAAAAAAAAAATGGAAAAGTTACAATTCGTTTCTGAAAGAGGTTATAACGGGGGGATTTTTTTTAAAGTTAATGTACTCCATCAGAGAAACAACACCAGTTCTTCTTGTATCCAGTGCGTTAAATATTTGACTAATTTTTTCAGGATCAGTAGACTGACCCGTACTCAACATTAGATCGCCAAATTCCTCCGAATTAAGATACGCATCCTCGTCGATATCGAACATTTTGAATTCAGACATGGCCTTGCCATACTCTGCTATCGTCAAACCGAAGAGAGCTTCCTTAGATGGCTTGTTCTTGCTTACCCATGACACAAACTCATCCACGGAAAGAAGACCATTGTTATCGACATCCATTTCTGCAAAGATACCAGCTATAACCTGTGGTGTCTGGGCAAAATTCATCCAACGAAGTAGTTTGGTAATTTGCGGTCGCGACAGTTCCTCTGTCCCCTCCTGGAAAAATTTAAACATCTTCACTAGCTGTTCATAATCTTCCTTATCTAGGTTGTACTTTTTCCACGGTTGGGACCCTCCAGGTGGATTTAACTTTGTCATCTTTGACTGTGGCCGTTGACCCGCGAGAGAGGCGGGCGCAGATGCTGTAACGGCGGGTTTGGGGGCAGATGCACTAGAACTAGCATTATTGGATGAACGTCCCTCTGGGACAGTGGTGACCGGTACACTAGCCAAGTAGGCGTCATAGTCGTAGGCAAAGATATCTACGGCAGAGGGTTTGGAGAGGTCAGCGGTGGAACCATTGGTTTCTGAACACTTGTGAGCATAACCAGTCTCTCGAGTTCCAGTCCAGTTGCACTTTTGGCACTTCACCTTTACCGCCAACGCCATGTTGATCAATGACCGATGAGGGGGCTGAGTTCCTTTCACATCTTGACGGCAGACTGGACAAGTTTTGGCTTTCGTAGGAAAGCACTCCTCGCAGAAAATGTGGCGGCAGTCCAGTACTTCTATAGGATTCTTCCAAGCGTCTAGGCACAAAGGGCACTCCAATTCATCATCATACTCCACAGCATATACAGTAGCCATGATGCCAGGAATCACACCAGAAAATATAAGAGAAAAAAAAACTAAAAAGGGAAGAAAAGGGGGGAAATGAAGAAGCGAAAAGGGATCAAAGCGTGACAATAAACGCCGAAGAAAGTGATGCAAAAGGAAATAAAAAAAAAATGACACTTGGTGAAAGGAAAGGAAGCACCAGCTACTCTTCTTCCCGTGGTCTCTTCTGGTCCTTCCGTTTGTCCCCTGCGTCCTTCAGTGCCTTTACAACGTTCTCCTCTGCCAAACGCACGATACGCGAAAAACGCTGACGAAGAACGCACGCCGCCCTCATCTGGCCGTGGATACTAAGGCAAAACTGTCTCCAATACTTCTGACTGATGTCCCAGCTCAGCGGACGATCCACGTCTGGATCTAGAAACACGTGCAGCGTCGGACGAAGAGGGGCGCACTCTCGGCGATGTTCCATGTAATAAGGATCCTCCCGAGGAATATAGGTGGGGAGTTGGGTTGCTGTCTTTCCCAAGGCTGTGGCGGTGTGGATCGCCCAGCATTTAGCAGTATGAAACACGTGGTAGCCACCTCCTCCTAGCAGGACAGTTGGTAGTTTAAGACCCAGGACATCCGCCACACACTGTGTATGCGCAAACGTTGTCACTGCCAGTCGTCCAATCAGGTCCCCCGCAATAGTATCCGCCCCGCATTGCAAAACCAAAGCTTCAGGGTCGTAACAGGACACTATTGCAGAGAGTGCAGTTCTAAAAGAAAGAGAGTAGGCCGCGTCACCCGTGCCAACGGGCAGTGGACAGTTTACTGCAAAACTATTGGTACACTGCGGTGAACAGTAATCACCGGTTCCAGGAAAGAAATCCTTTCCGAATTGGTGCATTGAAAACGTCATGACTCTGCTATTCCCATAAAAGGCAGTTTCTACACCATCGCCGTGATGCACGTCCAAGTCAATGTAGAGAACTCGGAGATAGTGTCGAAGTAAACGTTTGATACACAAGACAATATCGTTCACAAAACAAAACCCACTTGCATGCGCCGACGCCGCATGGTGCAACCCACCTGCCCAGTTCATAGCAACGTCAGCCGTGTTGTTGATTAATGCATCCGCACAGGCCAAGGAAGCACCTGCCTGGCTTGCCACCAACGACCAAACCTCTGGAAACAAAGGGCAGTCGTGGGTGGAACTACCGGCAGGAACGTCGAATTCCTTTTGAAACGAAAGCGCGGTCACCTCCAATGGGTCGCCACAAATGGTCGGAGCCCTCTTCAAACACTCCAAGTAAGCAGAACGGTGGAACACCTTCATTTCCTCCTCGGTAGCTGGGCGGGCTTTGCAAATCGTCATCTCCTTGTCTAACCCTAAAGACTTCACTAAGGAATGCAGAACACGCACTCGCGACGGCCGCATAATATGATCCTCCGCATAAGCGATCGCCGTCACAGAATCGTCAACGAAATAAGTAATCCGACGCTTTTCTTGTTTTTTCAGTGGTTCTTTATCATTGGGGGGCCAAACTGCTTCTTCGGCGGCATCTAAAGAAGTAGCGAGCAGCTCTAGATCGGCGACATTCCCAAACATTCTTACTGTTTTGAAGGAGATGAGGAAATAGAAAATCACAACAATAATAATAAAGAAGCTAAATGTAAGAACAATGCACGGAAAATAAAAATAAAAGGGAATTTTGAGGAAAAAAAAAAATCAACAACATCGCTCGTTGTTTTATGTGAAACTTTGCTAAGTATAATGATGTATTATTCCAGGTTTGTGGGTGAGAGATTAAGCAATTTGATAGAAAATCTGTCACCCATCCACCCTTGAGGCAGATTCCTGTAGAGTATCGACCAAAGGGTAACGCTCTCCCATTGATCCATTGCTTTAGTGCGGGACATTCCCCTCACTAGAATCAGGTGAGGCGTGGGTAGTTTTCCGACCAACGTGATCGATTCTAAACACTTCACGGCAGCAGGATTATTCTCTACCCCGTTCTTAACCATTTTTAACTCACCGTTGGAACCCAACGGTTCCCGGTTCTCCGCATTACTGGTTTCATTCACCGAGGTCCCCACATGAATCCCTTCCGCGGAGATGGTCGTAAAACTAGTTTGTACCGCAACATCCACAACGGCTATAAGAAAAGGTATGGCGGGAGAAAAACTCAACGTTTTGTTTTGTTTGACGTGAAACTCCTCTTTTGCACTATGAATAATTTCTTTGTAGTTGACAAGGGTCGCCAGAAGGTACTTGGAACCTCTTTCGTGGTATTGAAGAATACTAGCTATAGCTTCGCAAGTGTTGGTCATCACCACTTCTGAATACACATTGGAAGCCCGCGTCAGATTTCGGTGAGTTGCATTTACAAAGGTGTACACAAGCCGCGCCGAAGCTTCTTTGGAGATGGAGGTGGCAAAAGGCGCCATGTTGGCGATGACGGTACTGCAGAACTCATAAAGTGGATTGAGCCGTTGGTCTTCCAATTCCATAATCAAGCATAAAGCTATTATAATAAAATCAAAGTAGGTGGAATCTGCACTCATTTTGGGAAAGGGAAACGGAACAGTTTGTTTAAACGGGGTATTACACGCAATACCAAACCCCCTATGCTCTGAAAGCTTCTGAAGCGTGAAGAGAACTAATTGCAGGTGGTGGACGTAAACCATACTTCTTCTGATGTCAGACGCATAACATATTATCGGTACGATGTACTCTAACAGGGTATCCTTCCGGTTGGCAAGCTGGAATTGAACCTGAGGAGAAAGGTCCACCAGTTTCCATAAAAGTAGCATTATTTCGTCTTCTGAAATAAGATTAAGTTCGGCGTCGGGTAAGTAGGCTTGCGATTGGGAACAACGGAGTTTGACCAATTTAATATATCCAAACAAAACCGCCTTTGCCTCGGTTAAAGTAATATCCGCAACCACCTTCCTTACCGAGTGAATAAAAGTGGGAACCGACTTGGGGTTCCTCGCCTTTGAATACTTTACCGCTAATTCTTTTTTAGCCCGCAGTCGGTTTTTCTTTGCCCTATCGTCGGAGGCATCCTTTGAGTCCTCTTTGCCGGAGTTCTCCTCCCCCTGAGCAACTCGCATATTATCTGTTTCATTTCCGTCGGTCTCCGTTTTACCCAGGGGATCATCGTCCTTGGAGCTCTTTGAGGAGCTAGCCCTCTCTGTACTTTTGTTGTCTTCATCGATGGAGAGGTCGGATTGGATGCTTAACGGGATACCAACATAGCACAAAACTGTGCAGAGGAGACGACAACTGGCCAACAAAACGTCCCTTTCCTTATTACTCGATAAATAGTTGGAGAAGAGCAACGGGCCGTACGGTTCATAACTACAAATACTATTCAACAAGGAAATGGAAAGTGTTGGCATCAGAGGTACCTTGTCTACCGAGATCAACGATTCCATAAAGATAGAATCTCTAAAACCAAATTCGTGGTACATCTGAGATGACAGGCAAACCTGAAGGGTATTTAGGACTAGCTTTCGGTGCAGACATTCCTTCGCTCCGGGGTTGCGTCTCTTTTTAGTTAAAGGGTCCCCACATGCTACACCGTACTGCCACAGTAAGCGGGCATCGACTTCTGGGTGAGTTAAACTATGATCGGGTTCCTTGGGCAAGTTAATTTCCGGAAGAGTTAAGCCAGGAATGAAGCAGCATTCCACCAGCGACCACATTAACAACTCGCCAGCTGGCGACACTTTTTGCGTTGACAAAGGCTCAAACACCGAATCCACCTCCGCATCGTCGCACTTGCTATCTCGGCAAAAAAACAGTTCGATAAAATTCGACGTGGAAAGCGTTCTTTTCTGTTTTTCCGATTCTTGTGTCATCCCTTCAGTATTGGTTTCGTCTACTTCATCTTCAGCGCTGCTGGTAGATTCGCTACTTGACCCTTCCGCTGTTCCTTGAGTTCGCGTAGGAGCAAGAGGTACGTTGGACAGTTCTCTGTCGTCCAATGGAACCGCGCCACTTTCGAGAGCGAATGGCATCATCCGTTGGAGCATTAACAAAGATCCCTGAAATGACAATTCCTCCTCTTGGCTCAACTTGAGCACCTCATTAGACCGCCGCTCTGCCACATTTACTACGACTTTTATACAATGCCGTAATAAGCACGCGAAACTCTTTGTGTAGAGATGTCTCATTTCCCTCAGTCTACCACACGGAACCGCAGAATTCAAGTCTGCTTCGGGGAGGGATGGGAGGGAAGAAACAAACAGCTGAATGTTCTCTGGGGTATGGACTGTCGTTGCCATACTGTTGAACGATTTGGCGACATCGAGTGCTGAGACTGACGAGCCCATTATGTAAAGATAAAATAAAAAACAGAACTAACCAGAGAAGTAAACACAGAAAGAGGGGAAAACTAAACAACTCAGGCCTCTTGCAGGAAAGGAAATAATCACTAGTTTAATAATTATTATTATTTATTTTACATTTGTTAGCTTAACAAAGCATACGTTTTACTATACAATTTTTTTACTCGCCTAATGGTTTATAATTCAACAGTTTTGTTTTCCGTTCCGCTTTTTTTCTCATGTCCTGCGAGTCATTCTTCCCTCCCTTCCCGTCCATCTCAATGTAACGTCGGCGACCAGTTTCTTCCTCATCTTCAACGTGCTTCTTATGAATGGACACGACACACCACTTTAAAAACGCCTCAACATCCGCTATGTGATCTGTTTGCAAGACCCACCAATCCGCAGCTTCAACGTGCTGGTCAACTTCTGTAGAGTCAATCAAAGGGACGCGGTAACACACCGCAATCTTGACACCATTTCCGAAAGTCACAATATCGTTTACTGAAAGACCCCCAAAGCGCGCTCCTACCACCTGCAGAGCAACCTTTTTCGTCCCTAAACGGTACGATTCACGCATCAGTAGACGAGCACTATGCCATGAGTCCACTTTGAGAAGGACGCCAATGTGAATGCATTGAGACAAGAACTGAATATATTCCTCCTCATTTGTGATTGGGGTCTTATTCTGCAAATTTTGCCAGGTGACTTCAAGGATGCCGATTTCCTCCGAAGGGACAACCGATTGGTCCATCCGTTTTGTTGGGAAATTCTGAAGAGCTATCCCCTCACGTCTGCCACATTTCTCTGTAAGATAAGCGTGCACCGACTGGGAACTAGACAAATAAACGGGGTCATCGCTTTTACCAGGAGGAGCGCCGTACAACAGCTGGTACTCTAGCGAATCTGTCACATTCAATTGTCCATAATCACCCAGGTGGGAAAAGGAAACATCCGATCCGCGCGGTCGGAGGAGATCCAACCTGGTGTGAAACACCTCGATATACCACTGGAGCATTCGTCTATAGTTATGAATTTGAAAACGGGTGCGTTCGCTTACAGTAGAAAGGACATGGGTACCCACTCCAGGGCAGCCACTTATGCTGTGCTTGTCGATTAACGTTACAGCCATCCCTGGAGAGGCAAAGTCAAGTGAATTGCCCCAAAAGTCCATAATAACATCCACTTTCCCCTCTGCTTGATCTGCCACAAAATTCATACCTCGAGTAATTACCCCTTCCCGAACAATCACAGAAATCACAAGAGATGGGGTGCTGGACCGATTTCGTTCCCTCAGATAACCATTTAATGAAAAGGCACGGACATGGGCCTTTTTCCTGACACTATTCTTTTCAAATTTATTCTGTTTTTTCTGTAATCGTGTATCACTAACTCTCTGCAAATTTCTTTTGTAGTCATTCATCCGAAATCCCTCTTCATCAAACAAATGCTTAGAAGATTCCAGAACAACTGCCTGGATAACCGCATTGTGAGCAGTGAAATCTGAAGATGCACTATAGCACATCGGTGGGGAGTTGTCCGTACACTTCAGTAAAACTTCCCAAAGGAGAGGAAGATTGATTTTCTTTTTTGCCGATATGCAAACCCCCACGCATTTTCGTTTGAGATTCACTACTGGGTGCCGTCTGCTTCCCCTGTAGTTTGGGTCGATGTTTTTCATTTTGTTAAAATACAAGTTGGGCTTGTCCGGCAAAGACAACTCTTTTTGAATTTTAACGACAGAATTCTGAAGATCCTCATCCTCGCCTTTTGGTGTAAAAATTCTATGTACCAAGGACACTTCCAACCCAACTGTCGCCAAATCTTTAATACACCTTTGAACAGCTTCCTCCATTTTAAACGCATCAGTAAATAAATCAAGTTTATTAAACACTACCACGATTGGTCGATCCACATTAAGGGCCACTTTAACCGCCTCATAAACCCGTCCCTCAATTCCCTCCACCACAGAAATCACAAGGATTACGTAGTCGCAGATTAGGGTGCTATGAAATCGAGATTCAACGAACACTTGGTGGCCAGGGGTATCGATAAAAGTAAACACATTATCTTTTGCCACTGGATGTGGCACACTAAAGGCACGAATATTTTGTGTGATACCATGGGGCTCGTGTGAGGAAACAATGGAACCCTGTAAAGAGTCAACTAGTGTGGTCTTCCCATGGTTAACATGTCCTAAGACGCAAAATACAGGCACCCGGCGCCTTTTGACATAACTTCGCTTCAGGAAGTCCAATCCTGTGGCAGTATATATATCACTATCAATCCATTGAATGTACCTTGAATTGCCAGGGGGGAGAGAATTTTTTCGGTTCTCTTCTTCAGCTACTAATTCCTTCTTGCAAACCAATTTAAGCTCATCCGGGAGCAAACTTAGAATTATATTTACAGCGACCCTGTAAGGAACGAGGCAAGTAGGTATACGGTCACTAAACAAGTTGTACTTTTTAAAAACAACTTCCTCCACTGCAGATAGTGAGATATCCATCAAGGGGGTGTACTGATTCCTTGCTATACGCTCTGCTTCCTCCTGGAAAGCCCTGGATGTAAGATGGGGTGACTCACGGATAATACGTTGCGCCAATTGATCTTTTAGTAACTTTCCTCGGTTACTAACAAAGCGTACGAAGGAGTCGCCTTCCATAAGTGAGGGAAGACGAAAAATAGGACCTCTAGCGCAAAAAAGGAATTTCGATTTTGCTACCATTTCGTCCCTTTTATAGAATAAAATACGAAATAAAAAAAATATAGGGAAAAGAGGGGAATTAGTTAGCTTAAAATAACACAACGGTTGAAATACATAGATTGGCATTTATCACAAGATGTTAAACCGAAAATAAAAATTTGCTAAAGGAATAAATCATCCTCACCGTTAAATACTAGTTTTAAGAACTGTCCTATTAAGATATTAAGAAAACACGAACTAAGTAAGTAAACGTATTCCTATTTAAGAATACGTTTTGTGAATTTTTCCCTGTTTATGCTTTGAAAAAGTAGGCGACAATAAAGAAGGGGATAATAACGTACGAGCACGTGGTGAAAACACCAATATCCACCCAGATGGTGTAAAGCATTTTCTCACGAGACATTACATAGCTAGGATGTGAGTAAAACGTGTTCTTCAGCTCTCCTCGAACTATTTTGTCTGACAGAGACGCACAGGGCTTTTCCGACTGTAACCAGGCAAAACGTTGCTGAGCACAAAATGTGGATCGCGTAACTCGACTGCCAAGCTTAGAAAATCGCAGCATTTGGATTTAACTTAAATGGAGAGCTTAAAAAAATAGAAAAATTAAAAAAGCACTAGATAAACTAAAAAGTGGGAAGAATATATTTAAATTATTATAGGGGGGAGAGATCATTATAAACACATATGTACATTAATTTATTGATTTATACGTACATATACATACTGCCATATATATACGTATAAATCAATAAAAATAGGGAAATGGGGGAATTAAAATACATGTGGTGTTAAAAGGTCATCACAAAATGAGTTTCACCGTCTGAAGTGCAACTGCCTTTGATTGAAACTGTATTTTCATCATATAAAATAAATACAGCCCCCTTTAACATGCCTACGACAAAATCCACAACATCGTTTCTACCGATAGAGTGCGTATCCGGGCCATTTGACACATCAGACATTTCACTTTTCTTAGGAAATCCCTGGAGCCACCGAAAATTTTTTTCTCGGAAGTGGAAAGTGTTAGACATCACCTTTACAGAATCGACCTTTTTACCGAAAACAGAACTCCAAAAATTATTTCCGACAAAACGAGCCACGTCTGCAGGGCTTCCACTCCATACTAACTCACGGACAAGAAGTCTCTCCGTTATCTGAGACCCTAGAAGAAAGCCTTTATTATCCAATAACTGAGTTCGTGCCGACACTATTTCTCCGACAGAATCATCAATAATCACAGGCAGTTTATAAACCTTCGCTACATCGCAGAGCAAAGTGATGAGCTCTAGGTTAAGAAATGTTGAACAACTCTCACTAACTAGCATTCCTTGAATGTAGAAGAGGGGATAAATAGAGTATTTTTAGAGAGTTGTAAAGCAAGAGTGACAATGAAAGAAGAAAAAAAAACTGACATTAAAACGAAGTAAATCGGCAGTTTGCATACATATACATATATATATATAATTGCTTATATGTAGCATTAACCTTCTCCGAGAAGAGTTATTTCTGCAACCGTTAAAGGGCAGTCAGGAGAAATGACCCCATCCTCTAGCACGAAATTGGCCAACTCTTTTCTCAGTGAATATAGAAAATCAATATTTTCTACCACCTTCCCAAAAACTACATAATTTTTATCGAGATGTGCAAGCTCATTCTCATCGTTGCTAAGGCAGACAAAAAAGGACACGGTATCAAATCCCAAGGCACTTTTACAAAATGAAATGGATCCCGGGCAGTGTGTATGGGAGTTCTCCGGATCAATTTCAACTGGGGTTGCTTTAGCTGGCTGACCATCGGCAATTTGAATACCAATTTTAGTTATCCGTTTAAAGGGACATTTTTTATATACTGAATGTTTTCCTTTTCCTTTATCTCCCATAGTGCTGCAACTATTTAATGTGAAAAACTCACAGAATTTAGGGGCTTCATTGGGGTATAATTCAAGTAAAAAGGTACCTCGAATTTCACCGCTTTCCTCAACGCTAGCCAGAAACTTCTGGGCAGGAACTTCTACAGATAAAGATTTGTTTTTTAGAGGCTTTTTAGCTTTCATTGTACCTTTTCTAGGTACGCTACAGACAATTTAAAAAAATAGAGTTCAGGAAATTTGATGCGTCATTCTTACAAAGTTGAACCATGTCAAATAATGAAACAGTGTTTCCAAGAGAAAAAAAAAAAATAACACTATAAACAATAATACATCGGTTTAGTACTTCAACGGGTCTTCTATTGGATGACTTATTTCAATGTCTCGGGTGTAATCGGGGAAATCTCTGAAATTTTTCTCGTATTCTTGGAGAGTTAAAAATAAATCACTTTTTAAATAATGCAGTGTATTCTCCTCCTTTGGAAACAACTTGGTATGATTCATTTTAGCGCTTTCTGAAAAGACCCCATTTTTCGGTCCAGTTTCATTTTTTCCTAGTTCCGCCAATTCCGCTATCATTTTCAAATCTTGTATGACGCACTGTGCAATTTCATCTTCGTCCCGTTCCCCTTCCGAGGAACTACATAAAACTGAAGGCGGAACGCTGGGAATATATATCCAATTAGGAGGAGATATACCCTCAACATCGTCCTCCATGAACAGTATAATACATTTCTCCAGTTTCAATGCTTTACGGCGAAAGTGTAATTCCCACAGGAAATGCATGACATGTCTCTCATATCCTTGAATTAGCTGTAAAAATCTTTCACCATAATCTATAATTAGACTGGAAATTTCATTTCCCCCCTCAGATCCCGAAGTTAGAGGGTTAGTAAGGTCCGCTTTTAGCGAAGCTTCTTTCGCAACTTCTTCCAAAGCCTTCAAATCCTCTGAGCTATGTTTTCCACACAATAACACTTTACTGATAAAAGGATTAGCTGGATCTTTCCCTGAACTATCGTACTGTTTTTGAATCACATCAAGAAGAGACTTTTTCTCCGGGAACTGTCTGGCTTTTTGAACCTGTGTATCTGACTCCATTTTCGTAAGCTTTACCGATGGAAAGAAAAGAATAAGGGAAAGAGAAAAAGTAGACAGCAAATCTTTGACGTTTACCACCGTCCTTTACAACAAAAAAATAAAAAATACGAACCCCTTCGGTTTCCGTATAGCCGGTGCCCCGTGCCGCCACGCTGGCCCCCCTCGGGGGGAAAGCCAAGCACCCCCTCTGAGGGGGGCCGCCCACCGCAAAAAAGAAAGCAGAGCAACAACAACACACACAAAAACACCTTACAAACCGACAATCACCAGCAGAAAGTCATAACCACTTTAACATACCAAAAGAGACGCCTTCTTTTCCACGGCGTCCCCTACGGCAAAACAGAAAAGGGCACTTTAAAGGCGAAAACCACAATGAGTAGCCCACCGGGCCACAGTCATGGGGGACGCACAGGGCACCCAACGACACGGGAACCAAAGCGCCCCCCAACCTTAAGAAAGAAAAATTAAAGAACAAAACACACGTAGCAAAGTGAAGAAAACGTTAAAACAGGACCACGGCGTTACAGAACGTCATCCCGGAAGAAGCCCCCGCCACCCGTCGCCCAACAAGAGGTCGGCACCAAAACGAACGGAAAAAACCGGTTTCGGGGGGCCCTTTAAATCGGCATAAAAAATAGGAAAACAAAAACCACAAAACCACGAAAACACGCCGCCCCACCAAAAACCTTCGTTTCGAAAGGAGGCAAAACACACCCCCCAACCCTCCTCAAAACCACAACAAAAAGAAAACGGAAAAGAACCAAACTCTTTTCCTTTTTTCCTAAACAAGGAAATAAATGAAGACGCGTACAAACAGAAACTAGGGACAGGAAGGACAAATACCAGAATACTAAATTCCCCCTTTCCGAGTGCAGAAAATCAAGAACAAGAACACAGGGGGGGGGGTCGAAATACCTCAAGGACGCTCCCCAACCAAGAACAGGGGCCCCCAACCTCCACACCCAAACGGCCGATCACCTCACCTCCCTCAAACGTCCAAAGGAAGTCCCGTGCTCCACTTTTTTTCCGCTACCCACGCCTTCAAGAAGCCACCCACAGAACAAAATCTAAAGCAATTCACACACAATGACCACCGGAACAACATAACAACCAGCGCTCTGGTGTCGCCGCGCCCCCATGGTCTTTTTTACATTGGAACCGCTATTGCCGCCGGAAGGGAGCGAGGGAAGACACACAACAGGGAGAAGGGAAAGGGTTTCTTCCCCCCTCGACAAAACAAAGACCCTCGCAACCCCCACCCCAAAAACCATTCCTAGGCCCCCGACCACGACACAATCGCACGTTTTGGAAAACAATAGAGACTTTTTCACGCAGAGCAACCCCGGCGTTCTTTCAAGACCGAGCCCAACACCACCCGAAGCACTGCTTGTTTGAACGCGCCATTCGCCCGTTCCCGGGGAAAAGGAAAGCGGGAACTCCTATTTCCGCATACCGTTTCGCTTATCTTCCGCCGTGAACGACTGCTTGGTACACGAATGGACCGTCATTCGCTTCACACCCCGGGGGATAAAGCCGAGGGCCCGGAAAAGGGCGCCGGCACACGGAGGGGGGCGAGGGGGGGGCGGCGCCCGAAATCAGACTGAATACAAAACCGACAAAGAGGGCGCCCCCCGAAGCAGATGGAAAAGTTTGGGGGGTTTGTTCTGAAACCGGCTGTGCGGGCAGAGCAAAAGGACTTTGTATTTGCCGTTAGATTTCACCTTTACCACAAGGGCGCGGCGCCACTTGTGACGGATGGCTTCCTTAAATCGTTCAAAGGGGCGGCGGGGGCGTGGCAACACACGCCTCTCGCGCACCATCGTGCCCCCTCACGGAAAGTGTGGGAAACACCTTTCTGATTCGGGGGCCGTCGGTTCCGGAGGCGAATCGGGCCCGTATACATGTCAAGCGCTCCGGTTTTTTGGGATGGTGTTTGTCTTTTGCCACGGTTTAAGTTCCTTTTTTATTACGCAACCTTTTTCTGAGGGGCTGCGAGCTGGGTGGTTTATAATGAGGGAGGTTTTTTGTGTTGGTTGCGGACGCCGGCCCTTTGTGGTTTATTAAGTTTTCTACTACTATCGTATTCATCCTCCTACTTCCCCCAACGGGCAGGTGGGATTTCGTACTTTGTCCTTTGAAAACCGCCCACCCTCCTCACCCCCCTCAAAACCGCGACAGGGGTCCCTTGGAATTCGCCGAGGACCGGAAAAAACGAAGTTTCTTTCACATCACTGGAGCGAAGGTGAAAAGTGTACAGAGGTAGTGGGTAAAGCTCTTTAGGTAGTTTACAATACGTTCCATCACAATGCAGTGGTGCCAAACTAAGTCCGAGGGCGGTTTCCCCCCCCCCTCTCCCCTTTTCTTGCTTCCAAAAAGGGGGAAACCGGTTCCTCATAAGGTGCCCCAGCGCCGGTCGTTGTGGTCGTGGTGGCCTCTTGGTTTTCAAGGATCCGCCCTGCGAAAAGCCACCACCGCGAGGGTTTGCGAGGGTGCGGTGTGGGTCCGTTTTTGGCGTTTGTCATGTTTCCCGGTCTCTTTCGGGGGTGGCTGCTCTCTGTCTGTGGGTGGGGCTCAATCCCCCTTTCCCCCCACGCACCAGGTGTGCGGTTTTGAAGCGAGGGAAAGCGGACCATCCTGAAAAAAGCGTATGATAAAGCTTTGGTTCTTTCAACAAAGGTTGTTTCTTTGTGTGTTTTTGTGAGTTGGTGAGCTGTATGAGGGTTTGGGTGTTTATGGTTGGTATCGGTTTTTGGTAGTATGCGTAACTTTGTTTTAACGTCCCAATCGCTCCCTCTTCGTTTTTAAACGTAAGGGTGTTTTTATTTTAATTGTTTGGCGGGGTGTCGTAAACTGGCCCCCCAACCCGTGGTGTTTATTCCTCGGTTCTTCAAGGGGGGCTGCGGGCCCTGCGAATGGCAAGAGTTGGGGTTGGAAAGTGTTTGGTGGCAATGGAAAAGTTTTTCTTGAGTTTTGTAACATTTTCCTACGCAATTCTTTCTTTCCAAACTACGCCAGAGGGGTTTTCTAGCCCTATTCCATTCTTTTAAAAAGTCCACCGGGCGTCTGGGGAACTCTCTTTGTAGCCACCTCTTTCATGAATTGCTGGTGGTGCGGCTTTTTAACCCCTGGGCGGTCCCGGGTTCCAACGCGGTGCTCCAAACGAGTTTGTGCGACGTCTTTTGTCTTCTCCATTTCGGGCGCCGCGTTTTCGGGGATGGGTCCTGGTTTCTCGGTGCTTGGGGTGATGGGGGACCCCCTTAGTGGGTTCTTTTGGGCTTGGGGGGGCGGCCTATTGCCCCACGCCGAGGGACCCCCTGGCCCATTCCGTGGAGACCCATGGCCCCTCGCTCTATGAAAACTTCCGAGGGGCGGTATTGCTGTATGAATGGGGTAGGGGGCCTAGTCCCTCTGTGTGCGTATTAGTCTTGTCCTGTGAATTGATCGCATCGTTTTTTGGGATCAAGTGATGTCACCCGTATTTATGTCTTGATTAACGGGAGAAGCTGTGGTCTGCTATTTTTCGCGTATCGAAAAACGTCTTTATCTGGGACACAAGGCGTCGTTCCGTAAAATATGTGAGTTTTTTCTTTCATCTGAAGCTTAAAGACTTTTAGAATTCAGAAAGGAGTGAAGTAGTGATCACTTGATGTGTGGAAGTAAAAGCGACTGCTTAAACTGAAAGTTATCCATATAAAGGAGCTTTTTTTTTTTTTCAAGTGAAACTGGCGTTTACCAGAATCGGAATAATAAAAGAAAAAATAATAGTTTTAGTTTGGGGAGGGGAGGTGAAGAAAATAAAGGTATAATAGAAATTTCCATCATGTTTGTGAAAATTTTTTGAGTTAGGTTTGCGTTTACTAACAACTGCGCATACCCGATTTTAACTTCTGTTGTAGGGAAGGCGGTTCAGCAACAGGGCCATACCGCAAAAACCTGTAGCACCGGACACGAACAATCCGCAGCCGACCATTATGGGTAGAAAAATGAAGTTTTCATTGTAGTACCTTGACAACAGGGATCCGGAGACAATCAGGGTACTGGCGATCAAGTGGACTTGTCGAATAATCGGAAGAGGTGCCTTCACATCTTCAATGATGGGGAGACCTGCTTGCTTCCACGACGAAATGCCACCCGCAAGGTCATACAGCTTAACGCTTCCGTATGCCGAGGTTTTGTTCAAGGCATCCTCGAGCGTTTTGGCGACCTGCGCGGAGCGACCCCCAGAGAGGCATTGCACACAAATGGAGGCATCTTTACCGGCTGCTTTGAAGATGGCGTCGGGGTCCAGGGTAGATTTAGGGAACAGGTGTGCCTCGGCGATGTGTTCGCGGCGGTATTCACCGGATTCACGGACATCGATGAGAAACACGGTCTTGGCCTTCAACATGTCGTTGAGGGTTGAGGGAGAGATTTGGGTAACCTTGGACATTTTGAGAAGTTGTTAGAAAAGTTTTTTCGAGTGGTATAACTTGGATTTGAGGAGGAGGAGGAGGGGAAGAGCGGGAGATGTGATAAAAGTCTAACAAAACCTTTTCCGTGCATTACTTCAGGTCATTTTCTCTGAAAGTGGGGATCAGAATGGAGTATTGTGAGAGACAGAAAAAAAACAACACTGTCAACATGGGTACAGGTTTGCTTACCGTGTGACAACGAAAGTTAATTTCGTATATTATAATTTGTGAATACTCTTTGCTAGAAAAGAGAGGCATCTTATCTCTAGAGTGTCAGGAGACTGTTCGAGAAGTCGGAAGGCCGGCACTCTTCCACGCATTAATGCCACCATCAAGGTCGTACAGTTTGATGTTACCGTATTCTGTGGTTTTGTCAAGAGCGTTCTCAAGGGTCTTGGCGGCAAAGGAGGAACGGACGCCCGAGAGGCATTGTACACAGATAGAGGCATCTTTACCAGCTGCTTTGAAGATGGTGTCGGGGTTGAGGGTAGATTTAGGGAACAGATGGGCACCGACGATGTGCTCGCTTTGATATTCATCCGGTTCACGGACGTCAACAAGAAACACCGACTTGGCCTTCAACATGTCGTTGAGAATGTCGGGACGAATGCGAAGAACCTTGCGCGGTCCTAGACCTAGGAAGGTGATGAGGGCTTGCATATATCAGGAGTTTGATCTAAGGTGGGCAGACTAAATGGAGTAAGTTTAAAGAAAAAAAAAAGGGGAGATCGGTATTACAACGGATAGAGGACATCACTTGGGGAAAATTTGACTAACCCGTATCGTGAGAGTAAAATAGAATGAATTTGCACCCTCCCAAAAGTGGGTGCGGTGTTAAGAATAATAAAAATAAAACGCGGCTGACGCCGAAAAAAAAAAAAGGTATAGAAGAAGATCAGGTTTCCAATTCAAAATGTTTACTGAACGGTGGGCAACCCAGCGGCCTTCCAAGCACCTATGCCACCCACAAGGTTATAGAGCTTTACAGAACTGCCTTCAGGGAGGGCGTCCTCCAGCACTTTGGCGACCTGCGCGGAGCGACCCCCAGAGAGGCATTGCACGCAGATATCGGTGTGTTTATCGGCCGCTTTGAAGACGGCGTTGGGGTCGAGGGTAGATTTAGGGAACAGATGTGCCTCAGCGATGTGTTCGCTTTTATATTCATCCGCTTCACGGACATCGATGAGAAACACGGTCTTGGCCTTCAACATGTCGTTGAGGGTTGAGGGAGATATTTGGGTAACCTTGGACATTTTGAGAAGTTGTGTGAAGAGTTTTTTCGAGTGGTATAACTTGGATTTGAGGAGGAGGAGGAGGGGAAGAGCGGGAGATGTGATAAAAGTCTAACAAAACCTTTTCCGTGCATTACTTGAGGTCATTTTCTCTGAAAGTGGGGATCAGAATGGAGTATTGTGAGAGACAGATGACTGTTGATATGTGTTTAGGTTTGCTTACCATGTGAAAATGAAAGTAAAGAAAGAAGTTCTAATTTGTGAATACTCTTTGCTAGAAAAGAGAGGCATCTTATCTCTAGAGGATCAGGAGACTGTTCGAGAGGTCGGAAGGCTGGCACGTTTCCACGCATTAATGCCACCATCAAGGTCGTACAGTTTGATGTTACCGTATTCTGTGGTTTTATTGAGAGCGTTCTCCAGTATCTTGGCCACGTACGCCGAACGACCCCCAGAGAGACATTGCACACAGATGGAGGCATCTTTACCAGCTGCCCTGAAGATGGCGTCCGGATTCAAGGTAGATTTAGGGAACAAATGGGCACCGACGATGTGCTCGCTTTGATATTCGTTGGGCTCGCGGACGTCAGCGAGAAACACCGACTTGGCCTTCAACATGTCGTTGAGAGCGGCAGGGGAGAGAAGGGTGGGACGGTTTGGACCACTTTTCATTATAGAAGAGAAGCCGAACATTATGGAAGTGAAAGAATGGAATCTTATTTTCAAAGAGAAGAATTGAAAGAGGTGCGTAGAGGGGTGAGTGGACTCACAAAAAAGGCAACAGGAGCGAGGCTCTTCTTACATTTCGTTTTTTTCCTTTTATATATATATATATATATGTATATTTATGTGAATAGCACTGATTATTTATAGGTCTAATTCTGCCGGCGCGTCTCGCTCCCCTAGGAGGGCGAGCAACGTGTTGGGGTCGAGATACCACGGAATAAAAAGCCTCCCTCCATCACTCACATCACACTTTGTCCCAACAATGATATTGAGGCCGGTATCAGAGCTATCCACTATTCGGTTACTGGAGGATCCTTTCTCAATCACGGAGCGTACCGCGGATGCGGAAGAGAATATTTTCACAAAGGAAAGAAAATTGGTCAGGGGTAGTGCAGGATCTCGGCTGATGTAGCCTATACCAGCCCCAAAGAGTGTATTTTGCGCCTCCTTATTCAGGGTAGACTGTTCTACAATTTCTTCCAACCATTGCTTGAAAGTGTGGTCTTCTTTCAGTACTTCCGAGGTAAGAATGACGTCATCACAGTCTTCGCTCCCGTCGCCTACCCAACCGGCAACGATGTCGGTGGGGGGTTGTGGAAGCGCTGCATCACGGTTGGATTCTCCATTGTATACCATACAGTTAAAAAAGATATTGAAGTGGTTCATCGCCGGGGTGTGTTCGGCCAAGTATTCCCTATTGGCGTACACCCTTTCCCAGAAGAGCAATTCTTCTGAAGTGGAAATATTGTACAGACGGGGAAAACATTGTATGGTCCCCCTGAAGCGGTACTTGCGGTGTTCCTCGTCCACGTCTTCTTGTCCAGGTAGTAATATGAACTCTTCTTCAATGGTTTTTTCGCGGAGTTCAATCAATTCGTTCAATTTTTTCCTAGAGCGGAATGCCTGCTGTGCAACCGTTTTTAGCGCGTGCCTCACGCACAACAAAAAGCGATGCACGTCCTCGTCCACTTCGACGGAAACAGAGTAGAGCACTTCTTCCGCGGTACAACACTTAGGGTGTCGACTAACCCGACAACTCTTTTCCATCTGCTGGATAGAGTACTCCCTCCCTTTTTCTTCGGAGTGGTTTTTAGAGTCACCGATTTGGGTTTCCGATTGCACCAGGCGGCTTTCGTCGGTCCAGTGAATGTTTATGTTTCCCTTGATGGAGGGGAAGGCTAATTTATACAACTTTTTGCTGTGCTGAACGAGCTGAGGAATAGAGAGCTGGATGGACTGTTCTGCATCCTTTTTGCTCTCGTCATCGTTGGCTGAGATTAACTGCTCCAGTTGCTTATCTAGCTCTTCATCCACGGCATCGATTTCTTCAAAGTGGAAGCACAAGTTTGCCGATAAGGCCTGAAGTGTCATTAGTACTTTTTTGATTTGCTCCTTGCCAATTTGCAAATGTGGTACCACGTTAAAGACATGGTTGTCGTCTATATTTTCGTTTCTATCAAATCCCAATAGGTTAGACATTAACGTCGTAACGTCCACAATGGCTAATTCAATCTTCAAACGGTCGAAGCTGGCGGCCTCCCAAGCACTGATCTTGTCCACAATTACCCCTATACTATCGGAAGGAAAAATAGTGCACTTCAGTTCCTCCGTCACTTGTATTTTTTTGGGACTACTTACACCGCAGGTGCTGCCGCTTACCCCTCGGAGGAGTGGATTCTCTAACGACTCCTGCTCCGGAAGGTCAAAAATCAGAGCTCCCATAAGTACCAGCGGTTTCATTGTCATATCTTCAATACGCTGTTCCCGTGGTCGGGAACCGGTGCCCATACCGCTGGTCACGGGATCCCTTCGGTAAGAAATGTGGCGTTTTCTGTTTTTAACGACACGCCTCACAATGAGGGGAAGATTTTTGGAGAAACGCATTACGCAGATAGACATGGATTCGACGTAGCGGGTGTGAAAAAAGGCGACGGCTTCGAAAAGAGAGCTTGAGCCCCCACCACTCAACACGTTGGGGAGATCCTCGCAAAAGATATGGACACGTCTCCTTGCCATATCCTCTCTCCGGCATACACCAGAAATATACTCCAAAGAGGGCGAAAAAAAAGCGTCCGCTGAAGAATCCTTTTTCGGAGTAGATCCGTCCTCCGCGTCGCGGAAGCTGTGGTATGCTATAATCGCCTGGCGTAGCGCCTCGATCGATTTTTGGGGGTCGTAGAAGTCATCGGAGGGTTCCCTTGAGGGAGAGCTAGGCTGGGTGAGTTCGAGGGCTTGGAGTGCCACATGAAGTGCCTCGGATAAGTCTCTAAACCGCTCCGTCGCCCCGGGGTCACTGGGGTGCAAGTCGGGATGACACTCTAACGTTCGTTTAATGTACGCCTTTTTAATCGCCTTTTGTGTCAGCCCTGTGGTAGGGGAAAGTGCGAGTAGTTTTAGTGCGGCGCGGGGGGTCATAACGGATAAGAGAGAGGTAAGACGAAACATTTTACGACAGTTTGTTCTGTTTTTTTTTTCTTTGAGCACCTCTCAGTGTATAGATGGCACCTACCTGCCTCTATGATGTTTGTGTTGCCTTCTCAAAGTATAAATACGTAAACAGTAAAATAAAATGAGTGGCAGTAGGAGAAGTATATATGTACATGGATAAAGGAGGGAACAAAACAGTTCGTATCCAACAGTAAACCAGTGCTGTGGGTGTGAAAAAGTGGGAAAAACAAAATGTATTAAGCAACAGAGCTGTAATCCGTGCTTTCATCATCGACATCGCTTAGGTCATCCAGTTCGTCCTCGTTCGCTGCAAATTCTGAATTGTATTTGTAGAAAAAAACCTTGGTCGATATGAAGGCTTCTTCTAGTTCAACATACTGTCGTAGATTCATTTCGACAATCGCCTTGGTGAGGTGCGCGGTATCACGATGTCCGGTTTCATTGTCTACATAACGCGGAGAGGGCGCCTTCTGTCCTTGCACAATGAGTTCTATAGAGTCCAAGTACTCCACGAAGCGCTGTCGTACCGTTTCGAACCAGTGAAGGGATTGAAAGGGTTCCTGAACCCCGAAAAGGGAAACGAGAAAACTGCAACCGAGCGCAAATCCATCATCTGTGAAAACACCCTCTTTGTTTTTCTTCAAGAGTTCCTTTTCTTTGACCAAGTACTCTGTAAACACGAGAGACATGGAGGGAATGAGGAGGTAAAATAAACGGAGATGATTGTACTTTTCGGCAGTCCGTAACTTTTTACCCAAGGCGTCCTGCAGGAGTTGGAAAAAGTCGGAACCATCGGATATCTTTTCAGCAATGATATGAGAAAGTTGATCCACGTGGCGGGAGGAGTCCACGGTGCATTCTTTTAACAGTATCTCGACTGTTTTTTTAGCTTCCGCAGCCTCAACATCGAAGTCGGCATTTTCCTCCTCTTCCTTGTTTTCTTCCAAGCACGAAGAGAGTGAAACAGGCGCCGTTGAGTTTAAGGTGGGAAGAAAGATGGCTGCATCGGCAATGGCACGGAGTCCACCGCTTCTCATCAAACGCATAAAGCCCAACGTGTTTCCTATTTCACCCACCAACTGAGTAAACTTGAATAAAAAGGAGTTCCCGTCGTCAGCGGTGCCCAGCTTTTGGACCTCCCGTACTAGCTGCTCGGCTCTAGAATACGGATACTCTAATTTGTGGTTCTCTTTTTGTTTCTGCACAAACTTGGCTTCCCGTACGAGCCGTGATTTTATCTGCTCATTATTCAAGAATTGTGAAAGTATGGACAACTTTTTAAGCAGACAGCGATACACATAATTGACGGCAGTATGGAGTATTCCGGTTCCGTGGGTACGTACCGAGTTGGCGACGTGGCGCACCTGCAATGTTTGGAGGTGCTTCGTCTCGGTACAACTCCCTCTTTGAATAAATATCTGCTCGTTAATGTTGTAGGTGTAGTTGGAAATAAACACATGTATGTTCTCCGTGACCGCCAGCACGTCTAGTCCTTGGTCCACCACACTGCCAGGGAGGCGTCCATCTATAGTGTGTAGTCCGTATTTTTTCTTCGCCAAGTGTCGCATCTCACTGTATATTTTCCAGTCTTTGGGGGCCAACGCGTTGAGATTGTAAAACTGCTGACTGAGGTAGTGCTCCACCTGCGTTTTGATGTCGAACCACGAGCTGAAAAAAGAAATCGGAGCAAGGTGTAAGAATCCGGAAACATCCACAATTTCGATGGCGTGGCTGCTTGGATTGCCATCTTCGCCGAATCGTCGGGGGTTTTCCTCACTCATTACGATAGTGTGGGTGTGAAGACGGATGTGGTTCTCTACGTTTGAGCAGATGGGTTGAATGAGCTCCTTCTGCAGTACGTTATACACAAAGGTCTTGTAAGCTTTCAAAAGCTGTGTATTGTCTTCGGTGTGCTTAGCCTTCAGTAGTGTGTCACAGGCGTCCTGCATGGCGGCGAGCAGGTGAACCAGGTACGGGGCTCGTTCAGGAAGTTTGAAGTACCGAGCAATAAACTGGGGATATAGCACGTCCCTGTACCAGTAGATAAAGCTGCAGTCGGTGTTCTTCCAAAGTCCTACTTGAAACTTGGCAACACGTTTCAGCTGTGAATAGGCCGAAAAAATGTCGTCGTACTCTTTTCGCGATATCACATTTTTTAAAGACAGCTTCGTCAGTAGTTCTTTCCTGTTGAGAGCAATGGTCAGCACCACATCCAGCGCAATGAGGGTCTCTTTGATGTAGGGCTTGTGTAACAGTAGAATTGCCTGTGTCACGGCATCGAGTAGATCCACCGCTTCAGCCTCGGGTGCCTTCTTGCTGCGAGACTGTTGCTTCAAGTCGGCCTCGAGGCGCAAAAATATGTTGTACAGGTTTTTTTCCATCACGTAGGCGGCAGACTGCGCCAGAACGTTAAAGGAGCCACCAATTACTCCGAGTTTGGCATGAAAGGCACTTCGAATCATATTTAAGAGCTCAACCCCCTGAGCAATGGCATAAGCAACGGAGATATTAAGTCGGGCGTTATCTGAATTTTGGTAAAGCCCTAGCAGTTGTACCAGATGACCTCTCAAGTCGCCAGAAAGTTGCAGGCCTTTTTGCATCAGTAGTAAAACGGTCTTGATGAACTGCTTTTCGCTAGATTCTGTAATCGGAAGTGTGGTTTGCAGGTCCGCCATCCACACGCTAATCAGTGTCGTCCAGTGTTTCATCTGACGAGGCAAGTCCGCCACCCACTGACGTCGAAGGGTCTCCAAAACTTGTGTCTCTATTCGAACCAACTCTTCCTTTCGGGTGGCGAGGGCGCCACAAATGTCATGCTGTGCCATCCAATGGGAGAGACGAATGGTATAGACCCCTTCAATCAACAAGACAGGAAAGCGTGTTGGAAGGGAGAGCATCTTTTCTGAAATTTGGGTGATTTTCTCCTTACGCTGAGACGGTATCACACGGCCACTCGAACCGTTTGTAAATATAGCTTGATAGAGATAGTGTAATCCGAGGAGTCCCAGTACTGTGCTAGAGCTGGTGTGGTGTGGGTAGTTTAAACTAGGATCCAGCTTCTTGTGTAGGAGGTGGATCATCTCTGAAAAGGTGGTGAAAAAAACATTGTTATTCACCACTTCAGTCCCCGCGGCGGTGGTGTCAAAACGGAGGGAAGCGATACGACGAAGAATAGTTCCGTTTAGTACCTCGTTTCTTATCGTCCGAAGTAAACTTTGAAAGTCATTCAGCATCGTCGCTTTACTTTGGATAGGTAGTTGATCCCCCTTGTACGTGCTCATGAATGCTAACAATTGGTAACTATACTGAAACCCCTGACGTATCACCTCGTTCTGCTGAATGACCTCCTCCAGATGAATGACGGCCCCTAGAAGAGCTGCCAGAGACTTCCACACCCCCATAAAACTCACCTCCATGTAAGAATAAAACACACTGTGCTTGGTCTGGTGGGGTTGACAAAACAAACCCGCGAGTTGCCGCACCGCGTAGCACACAATCTCTTCTACCCTCTTACACCAAAACCAGATGATTTCAAAGTGATGCAAAAGATTCACAAACCCCACATGGGCTTCTTCATCGGAGAGTTCCTCCCCTCCTTGAAGACTGCTCTCACCGTACAACACAAGAGGGGGGAGAAGTACCCTTTCCTCCTCCTCCACTAGCGAGTCCATTTCTGCCATTAAACTAGAAAAGCACAGGGTGATGCGGTAAAACACTTTACGGTGCATTTTATCGGGTCCTAAGAGGTCTGCCATACTGTACTCATCTACCCCTTCGTAGGCAGGTTTGGCGACCCCCATCTGAAGACCCATCACGTCTCGAGAAAAGTCCCAGTCATCTGGAAAAGCGGAGTAACGTAGACTTGACATGGTACCCGTCACTGCGGCTTCTTCTTTAAAGTCATTCACAAGATCTACCAAGTCGTTAAAAATTTGCTCATCCTCGTTGTCGTTGAAAGTATAGTTCATTCTAAACTATTCTGTAGCTGCATTATGGAGTGGGATAGAGAGAGAGAGAGAGAGAGAGAGAGGGAAGTAAGATAAATATACTCTCTTTCTTTCCTTTTCAAAAGAAATATTTGAAATTTCAAACAATACTAATAAGAGGTATCAAAAATAGAAACAACCACAGCAACAAACCAGTGCAGTGCTACCAAAAAAAAAAAAAGTCATTTTAAACAACGAACACAAGTCGCACGCAAAAAATCGGCTTCAATATACAGTGGAGAAGCACAAAAAGGAATTGTCTTATCCATTAAAGGAGCGGTCGGACTATTTTGCTCGGAAGACTCTTCTTTCCACATTTCCAGCGCTTCTTTGGCAAAGCAAAGCGCGGCACGGTGTTGCTGGGTAAGAGTGTAGGACCACCCCAGGGCGAGCAGCGCCCTCAGTAGCCGCAGTCGGTACTCTGTGGCGCAGTGGCGGTAGTGGGAGAGAGAGGTTTGATAGAGTCTTTGTACCACTGAAAAAGGGGCTGCCAGTTCCGCTGCCTCTCGGCCGAGGTGCAGGTGTCGGAGGAGGTGTAACTCGGCGTACCGGGCGTGTGCCTCGGCCAGCAGAAATCGGTAGGGGGAAGGAAAGATGGCGGAGTCGTCGGTGGTGGGGAGGAAAAGTACGGTGTCCTGTGTCAGGTGGACACAGTCGGTGTAGAGAGGAAGAATAATTCGACGGATACTACACGTCAAACTACTCGGGAAAAAGTTGGGATCCACCCTTGAACCCACATGGAAAGAAGTATAGTACACTTTGGTATCCGCTGCCTCTACAGAGAGGGAGGCATTTGTTATCCATTCCGATAACTCCTTTTCTGCCTCATCAAAGGCACATTTCGTGAGGAGCAAGGTAGCAAATATCAGTTTTAAATAACCCTTATAAAAGTCATTTCCTCCATTACGGAGGGTTTGATAAAGGTTTCTCGTCACACGCAGAGCGGCTTGGTAGTGGTGGTGCTTCAGATAGTGTATAATAATGCTGTACAGGGCGATACCACGGTGTGTATCCCTCGACAGTAACACCGTCATGATTTCATGGGAGAGTAAAAATTCGGTAAAACGGTCCTTTGGGACTTCTTCATTGTTGTCCCCAAAATATGAATCGCCTACCAATAAAGGATAAAGGGAAGAGGACTGTCCATTAATGCCGTTGTGGTTCTTTTCCTCTTCCTCTTCCTGAATGGCCCTGTACCAGAAAATAATAGCATTTAGCATGGAGCGTAGCACCGAGTTGCCGCACTCCACAGGGTTCAAGGTGTGGATATTAGACTTGTCAGGCTGGGGTACGAGGGCCTGTCCTAACCCTTTGGTGAAGAAAAAGTAACTAAAACTATGCAATACAGGGGCGGCGGAGTGGTCGCTGCTGCCTTTCTGCCGCGTGTTCACTGCCTCTAGAGAGGCACTCAACCCTTTGAAAAGTTCTCTCTCTATCCATTCCTTCAACTCTCCTACATGTCCCAAAAGACTATTTTTTTCCTTGTAACCATTGTCATAACTTCCTACCAAGTTGAAAAACATTCTGTACTGTGAGAGAAGAAAATGAACACCCGTTGACTTGGACGGATGAGATGGACGGGTAATGGAATAAATCCTTGATTCGAGGTGGACCCATAAACTGTAGACGTACAGTTTTACGCTTCGTTCTATTTTCCTGTCCTTTTCGTCCATAGCGTCCCGCTCAATTCGGACAAGGAATTCTCTCAGTATTTGAATGGTTTCGAGCAGTGAAATCGCTTCTTTTGGAGAGCTTTCGACGACACAATGTTGCTGCACATGCCGGTTTACTTCTTCCGTCAAGTAGGAATCCATTTCGTCATTTAACACGACCACTTCTAAACACCGAATCAGTAAGGAGAGAATTTCATGGATATAAATGGTGTTGGTCGCGCCGTAGGAGTGAAAGTGGAATCGGCTCCAACGGTCTTGTCGAAGAGGACTGTTATTATGGTGAAAGTCTGTGGGGTTTTTGTTTTCACCGTCCGTCAAAGGGGCGGTAACGGGTACCGCTTTCTCGGACAGTGTCGCTCTTACGAGTGGAGAGACAATTGAATGACCCTTTTCTTCAACCTTTATTCCACTGCGCTGTTCCCCTTCCGCATCGTTCGCCTCTCTGTGTGTTTTTGTTCGATCTATTTCCTTTGTTGGGGATAAAAAGTCATCATAGCCCAACCGACAGGAAAGGAAGTTATACTGTGTAGCCCGGAGGAACCCACGGAGCGCTTGACCACGGTGACGGTACTTTTTTAGCACAAAGTGGTTTATCTCCTCTTTGCATCGTTTCCACAGAAAGATCACATCCATCGGAAAGTTTTCAGGATCGACTTTGAAAAGGTTTTCCGTAAAGTCATACCCCTGTCGTAATCTTTTTATTACCACCAGCAGATCTTCATCATTCTGGTCTGTTGGATTACTGTATCGATTGTTTGGCGCATAGAGTTGTTGAAATCGGTTCTGAAGGAGAAGAAGTGACTGACGCGCCATCTCAACACGAGTAAATGTTATGAAATCTTCCTTTTCAGCCGTGTCTGTCTCCCTACCGTCCAGCGTTTGGCTGAACCAATGAAGAAGGTACAGCAGCTGAAAGGCCAAAGAGTGAAGGACTTCGGTTTTTCGGAGGTGTTTTCCCCTCTTCTCTACCAAAGAGGCGGACAGCCGATAAAAACCTATCACATCCCAAAAAAGAAAAGAGCGAAAATGGTGTAAGGAATGATTCCTTTCCTTTTTTGTTTTGTCGAGTGAAAGGAAGAGGGAGGAAAGCGCTTTCATCTGCTGCCTCCCTTTTTCGAAGAGTGCTTCGTGTTTCTCCTGGGCATAAATCCAATAATCCTCTCGCTCCAGAACTCTCTCTCTCTCCGACTCTAATTGGTCGAGTAAGTGTACTCCTGTGGACTTTGCTGAATTCGCCGCGGAGGAACGTTTATAGTTTCCCTTTTCTCGATCCTCTAGGGAGATGAAAAAAAGATCTTCCACCGCTTTTCTCCTCCGAGACCTTTCTTCCTCCTGTCCTTCTTCCTTTTTGTGGAGCTTATCCTTCTGCCTTGCTACAGTGTCTGTAAAAAAGCGACTCATACCGTCTTCCCATTCCAGCAGTACCGCTTTCATTACCCCTCGTGAGGAATCTGTCTGTTCTAGCGACTTGGTATAGTAGTAATACAGTATCCCCACTGACTCGGAGGCGTTCTTCTTGGTCCCCCATAGTGGAATAGAAGAAATTAAATCTAATGAATCTGTGCCAGACGGAGGAACCGCCATGCCCTCCTTAGGGGGGTGGTGCTTCTTCTTTGAAACCAAATACGGCGTTAGTTTCTCTATGACCGATTGGTATTTTCGTTCTCCGTAAAGGGCAATCACCTCTGTGACGACTGTTTCCACAGAAGCGGTGTCGTAACGAAGGGGTGGAGACGACGTGGGAGAAGAGGAGAGGGAACTCGTTTCTTCTACTCTGGTCGAGGGCTCTGTTGTAGTTCTCTGCTCCTCTTGTGGTGTAGGGCCAGTTGCTGTTTTGTGAAGAGGGTTACGGTGGTGTCGAATCCACGGAGAACTGCTAACAGTATCAGTGAGTGGTGGTTTCTTCTTTGGATAAGAAAGATGAAGGCGTTCCTTCTCTTCCACCACAGGTTCACACAACACACTCTTCAACAAATATGACTTTGAGGCCATTTTAGAAGACTTTAGTTCCATATTTTTGTTTTTATTTCTTTGAATCTAATAGAGACCAAATAAACTCACCAGCGTTGATGTCACACAGTGAGAATCTATAGGGTAGTTGTGTTGTGTATAATCTATGTTATTATTAAAGACGAGGGTGTTTCCTTTCTAGGAAAACCTTTGTCCCCTTTATATACGGTATAAAGTACTTTAATATCTTGAGATCAAGAAGAGAGAGAGAGAGAGAGAATAAGTGAGGTAGAAGAAAGTACTAGAAATAAAGAGAGCGGAATACAGAACAAAAAATAACAGTAAAAAACAACAACAACAAACAACCAATCTTAACTTTGAGTAGTGTGTAGGGAAGAATTGAATTTTGAATCAATAACGAGAGAAAAAAGAAAAGGGCAGTGATAATGACAGACTGTATATGTTTTGTGAATAACAATAATATTCATAACATTTGTTTGCTATACAGACGGTTATTATTACTGTTAGCGTTTTGAAAACTAAAACAAAGAAAAAAAGAAGAGAATAAAAGACGTTTTCATTTATTTTTGCCCTTAATAGCTAAAAAAGGAAGAAAAAAACAAATAGAAATACTTTCTCTATTTCATATGTATATATATTCATTGCAGTAGAGCAAATGACATGCTGTAATATGATGCGATTTCCTTTGGCAGTGCAATTCACATGGAGTTACACCGAACGAATTCATTAAAACATTTTTGCTTTTGATCTTTACGTATCGTAAAGTCAAACAAGAAACTAGAAAAGAAAAAAAAATAATTTGCATTCAAAAAGAAAGAGTATAAATGTGTGTATAGATAAAAATATAAAATATTTTCATTTTTTTTTTTGGTGTTTAGACTCTGTGTTTTTTCCTTTCACAACAACTGTGTATGTGTATACTACTACACTTGTGTATCGGAAGAGGCACTTTCCAGCAGCTCCTCCTTGTGAGGGGACAGTTTTCGCTTCCCGCAGAAGAAGCGCCGAACTTGATCCCACGGAAAAATGGGAATAATAGTGCGGCCGTAGATGGCGTTCACGGTTTCACTGAGACCGAAATACATCATAACTCCCCCAGAGATGATTCCACTGTACCCCCCGGCGTGCAGCACCGGCTCAAGGCCTCTCATATCCGCGATAGCTTGGAGGAAAAAGGTCATGAAGACGTTAAATAGCAAAATACAAATGGTAAGGTGCATTGAGAAGGTGCACGTCCACATCATGAAGGAGTGGATGGCAATTATTCCCAGATACACACCTAGCATATACTCTGTCGTAGGCGTCCACACTGCTGGGTTGGCGGGATAGGCAGGGTCGTAAAAGTTGATTTGAGGGTCCAGCTGCGCTTTATTGCCACCGAGAAGAATCATTAAACCGATACTCATATGAAAACACGCGTACGTGGAGAAGGCGGTGTAGGCGAAGGTGACGCCATTCATCCACTCAAAGATCCCTGCGATTTGCTGTGCGACTCCGGCAAAGATGATTTGAAAAGCGGGCACGCTGGCCGTCATCTCAAAGTGACCGGTATTGGGGTAGTTCAGCATCGCCGTCACCATACCACAGGAGCAGAGAGCCACCGTGCCGGGTGCTGGCCACTTGTGTTGCTTCTCCTTCTCCAGCCTCTCTTCGTGCTCCAGCAACCGCAGTTGATAGCGCTGCTCCTTGACCGCCTGTGCGTGCGCCACACGGTCGCGGAGGATCTGCAACTGCGCTCGTCGGAATTCACGCTGGGCCGTTCGCTTTTTAGATTTGCTGGAGGCACCGACCAGTGAGGTGTCGTACTTGGAGTGAAACTTGTGGAGTTCACTACCGTCCTCTGAGGTGGTTGGAGTGGTGGGGCGGTGGAAGGAGGGGAAAGGCGCACCCATACTGAGGGGGTGGCCGTCATCTTCGGGGTGTGGGTTCTGCATGTTACTTTTTTTTTTGTTGTCGTTTTTCTTTGGGAGGGTGTAGAGAGTAATGAGGAGCGAGATAACGCAGGAAAGTCCTATTGTTGTAATAATAATAATAATAAAAGAGAGAGAGAGAGAGAGAGAGAGATGTAGGTGTGTACGGTTTCTACTTGTTTACATTATGTACTTCAGAGAGCTAAACATTTTATCACTAAGGAAGACGTTGATTCTTTAAAAAAAAAATGATCAAAAAGAGTAAGAGATTAAATGAGAAAATATAGGAAAAAATAAATAAATGGTATACGCAAACTCTCACGAGGTGCCACTTATGGTGAATAAGGAACAAAAAATACCTTTCATCCGCTCTTTGAAGCGAAGACTTGGAATTTCATTCTTAGTGAGAGTCCCTTTTTTTAGGGTTTCGTAGTCCGATAATTACAAAGGCAAACTGGGACCCCACCTCTTCTGAGTTTTTGTTATCTTTTACCTTTACTTTCCTTTTTTTATTATTCTCTACTCTGAGAGAGTGACAGACTTTTTTCTCCCTTTTCTTTTTGCGTTTTGGTATATTTTTTTTTTTATAGAAAAAGCGTCAAATCCACTCTTTTTTCTTTTGTGAAAAAAAGTAATCGTTTTGAAAAAGAATTTATATTAATAAGTCATAAGACTTTTTTCAGTAGTTATAATAAAAATATCCGTTTTCAGGCTTTAAAAAGCAAAATAATAATAAAAAGAAGACAACCAAAATAGTATTACATTTTAGACCAACGCTTTACGTTTGAATAAAAGTAGTGTATGGGGGGTAGGAAGAACAAACAAAAAAAGAGTATATATATATATATATTTATATTAGTTGTTTTACTCACATGAACCAAATGCTGGGAATGTCATTCTAATAAGACAATTGAATAACACAAGTGGAGTCGAAGTGAGTGATTTTTTTTTCTTTTCTTTTTTCTTTTTTGATTTTTGATTTCATCACTATTTTTTTGAATGAGTTAGATAGATCATTAGTTTTTGCTGAAGAAACAAAACAAAAATGAAAAAAAAAAAAAGATAGAAAAAAAAACAAAGATTGAAAGAGAAATAAAAAGTACGAGAGATAATAATAATAATAGGGATAAATCACCTCCAAGAAAAAAGGTGTGTATCTCTCTTTTTAGTTTTTGTTTCTCTCTCTCTCTCTTTTCATCTATCCGCTTCTTACTTAATCCTGTTTCACAGGGGCAGTGTGGATGGAGGTGGGACTGGTCTTGACCTCTTCACTGATGGGCTCCGTGTGGCTCCTATCCTCGGGTTTCCTTTCCTTCTTCCCCTTTTTGGAGAAGAATTCTTTGAGATCCGAAAATCTCCCGAGGGGGATAATCGTTCGGTTGTAACACTCATTAATGAGCTGTGCGTACCCTACGTAGAGGGAGATGCACCCGCAGACCACCCCGACATACCCAGACGTCTTGATGGCGTTAATATTGGTGGCTCCGTGGTGAATCATAAAACCCCCTGTCATTAAAAACAGCTTCAGCACCAGAGTGAGGTAGAGCAGCACGAGGGCGAGGTTCATGCGGAAGGTGCAAATGCCAAGAACGGTAGCATACAGACTCCACAGCAGCATGGTGCAACCCACGGTATAGTTATTAGACCGAGGAGCCGGGAGCATCCACATCGCAGCCTGATACATGAAGAAGCAGGAGAACGAAATAAAGTGAACAAAACCAAAAATATTCTTTTGGATGTAGGAGAGTATACCGGCGACAAACGTCATGAAGCCACCAAAAGTGATCATGAGGGAGGGAACGATGGCGACGAGGGGGTAGTGCCCGGTCTGTATAAGCGAGTACATGATCATCGTAATCCCGAATCCAATCATCCCAGTAGGGGTACTGTTTCCCAGTTTGCGCTTTGGGACGGGAGGAAAGTCAAACGGATTGTCTGTCATCGCCTCCATCAACTTTCCCTGCAGGTCAATCATCTCGGCGAGGAAGTTTTGCTGTTCCTCGTCCATGTCTTCACTGTCGGACTCGCTGTTCTCCCAGTGACGGTAGGCTCTCTGCTTTGCTCGTCGGTGGAACCTGGCGTTCTCCGCTTGATGCGCGTGGGCGACGTTTTCCATCGAGAGGCCGATAAAATTAGCGCTGTCGACCCCGAATGGTGTACTCTGCTCCCTCTCCAGTGGATCCATACTGCCCACTGTAGCGTAACGATTCTTCTTTGAGGTAGGGACGCTGTTCCAGTGAGGATCCATGTAGTCGTACGTGCGGTCCTTCAGACGACGGCGCTCCAGCTCCTCGTTGAGCCGTATGGTGGTGGCGCTCATTCCTGCATGACCAGTATCGCTGTCCGCTTCTTCGCTGAACACGGAGAAGGTGGAACGGTGAGGACCAAGGGTATTGCGGCTCATAGTGACGATGGTAGTAGAGGTGGACGAAGTAAGTGGAGGAGAAAAACTAAAGAATAGAAACCTTTTTTTTTTTGAGGAGAGAAACAGAGGGAAGCGAAGGGGAGTGAAGTTAGTGTAGGGAACTAATACCACAATCATAATCACATAAAAACAGCAGAACTTTCGTCATATATATATATATATATATATAACACTTATTTACTCTATTGTAAGTAAAAAAAAAAAAAGACTTCGGTTTTGTTACTAGACATTTAAGAGGTTAGCTCTTCAATAATAATTGTATTGGCGTTCATAGTAGAAATGAAAAAAGTATCGTTTTAGTTCCTTGTAAAAAAAAGTTCAGTGCGAAAGGAAAAATACAATAGAAAAGGATACTACATTTCGAGGAACATGTACCGTTTTCTTCACGACTCCGATGGAGACTGACAGTTTTTTTTTTGTCTTTCTGCCTTCCGTACGTACAAGAACTTGAAAAGGAAATATATATATATAAATAAAAAAAGTGTGTGGAAGGGTAAATAACAGATATTATACGGCAAAGAAAAGTGTAAATATTCTGAAACTAAAAGTAAAATAGAATTAAAATAGTTTTGTTGAGATTGACTTTCTCCTTATTTAGTAATTTGGTGAAGGGAAAAAAAATGAAAACAGACATTTTTTCCCCTTCATGCCAACATTTTTTTCTTTTTAGAGCAAGGCAAAACAAAAGATTGAATAAATGATGAAAAAAGCAAAATGGATACAAAATAGAATAGCGTTGCTACACTTGTGTATCGGAAGAGGCACTTTCCAGCAGCTCCTCCTTCTCGTGCGGGGAGGATTTACGCTTCCCGCAGAAGAAGCGTCGAACTTGATCCCACGGAAACACCGGAATAATAGTGCGGCCGTAGATGGCGTTCACGGTTTCACTGAGACCCATGTATAACATAACTCCCCCAGAGATGATTCCACTGTACCCCCCGGCGTGCAGCACCGGCTCAAGGCCTCTCATATCCGCGATAGCTTGGAGGAAATAGGTCATGAAGACGTTGAACAGTAAAATACAAATGGCGAGATGCATCGAGAAGGTACACGTCCATAGCATGATGGAGTGCACCGCGATAATGGTCATGTACACACCTAGCATATACTCTGTCGTAGGCGTCCACACTGCTGGGTTGGCGGGATAGGCAGGGTCGTAAAAGTTGATTTGAGGGTCCAGCTGCGTTTCATCGCCACCGAGAAGAATCATTAAACCAATGCTCATGTGGTAACAAGCATACGTGGAGAAGGCGGTGTAGGCGAAGGTGACGCCATTCATCCACTCAAAGATCCCTGCGATTTGCTGTGCGACTCCGGCAAAGATGATTTGAAAAGCGGGCACGCTGGCCGTCATCTCAAAGTGACCGGTATTGGGGTAGTTCAGCATCGCCGTCACCATACCACAGGAGCAGAGAGCCACCGTGCCGGGTGCTGGCCACTTGTGTTGCTTCTCCTTCTCCAGCCTCTCTTCGTGCTCCAGCAACCGCAGTTGATAGCGCTGCTCCTTGACCGCCTGTGCGTGCGCCACACGGTCGCGGAGGATCTGCAACTGCGCTCGTCGGAATTCACGCTGGGCCGTTCGCTTTTTAGATTTGCTGTGCGGTCCGGATAAAGGAGAAATGTACTTGGAGTGAAAATCTTGAAGGGTTTCCTGGTGTACACTGTTATTCGCCGAGGAGTCAGGGATGTGAAGGGGGTCGAGGGACTCCTCGTGTTGAGGGCAGAAGAGTGGGTTACCATCTTTTTCAAACTGACGGGACATGATCAAGAGAGAGGAAAGTAATGAAGGGGATAGAGAGGTGTAGTGTGTATTCTTCTAGGCGGTATAAAACAGAGAGAGAGAGGGAGAAAAAAAAAGAGTAGGGACACAGAAAGTACTGTGTAAAGTGTAAAAGGGGGGAGAGGAAAACAACTATAAGTATTGAAGTAGACAAGAGCCTCATTATTGCACCAAAACATATTTTATCTCTTTTTTTTTTTGATTTTAACTAAATTAATTAACGATCCGTTCGAGAAAGGTTAGTGCGACTTTAAATGCTCCTTCGCCAATTCCAGGTTTGGCAAAGTGTTCTTGCATAAATCACAGTAGACCTCCACCACATCAAACCCTTGGCGAATAAAACTAGCGTCGGAGAAGGAACACCGATGGTCCCTTCCTTCGAGTACAGCGAGTCGTACCTCTAAGGGAATCAGACTTTTGGGAAGAATGTGTGGGTTGCAGGTCGTCCAAATCCTATCCGAAGTCACCGCGCTTGACATGCTCCGCCCCTCCTCTGGGGGCATTTGACTCAATATAGAGAGCATCGTCGTCTTCTGTCTACCACCACGCTGAGCAATGCACTCCTCACTCTGTGCGATCGCCTTCTCCACCGCGGGTTCTATCTGACTTTTCATGTCTTCGGTTTCAATCTCGGAGGGGAAGAGACCCATCTCTTCGATGGCGTAGGTGAACACCCTTCGATATCTTGCTTCGTGAGTTCTGCTATGCTGATGGCGATTGATACTTGTATTGGACAGGTTCAAAAATACGGAGCAGTAGTTACAGAAGAGGTAGTACTTTTGCGCTGGATCGCCCCTCGACTGCGCGTTCTGCATACGGCGAACTGCCGACATACCGTATGAAGGCAACTTGAGAGGTATTAACTTCTTCCCCACCCGACTCACAAGCACCTCAAATGTCCCTCGTGGAGGGTAGAGAGGGGGAGGAGAACGGGCAAGAACGGCGCCCGGTGCTTGTGCTTGTGCCTGTACCGGCGGGGTGGTAGGGAGTGGTGCTTTCTTCTCCTCCAGCTTTTGCGTGACGGTGGGGCCGGGGTGGGTGATGTCTTCCAACTCACTCTCCTCTGAGGGAGAGCGGTCAGGCCGATTTCGCTTCGGCAGTGGCAATGCGGGTAACACGGTTGTGGGTGGCGGTACGGAAATGTCTGCTTCTACTTTTCCTAACACCTCCAACGCGTCCAGTCGCCGAGCCCGTCGTGTTACATGATCTAGTAAATATATCCTTTTCCTTTTTTCCCCACCCTCTTCTCCTTTTTCTTCCTCTTCCACGGTTCGAACACTAACGCCATGGGAGATGCCTTCCGGCACCTCACCGACAATGAAGGAGTAAAGCAAATGGGCACTGATGGAACACCCTGGCAGCGGTTTTTTAATTCCAACTCTTTCTTTATCGCTACTACTAGCGGGGACAAACATTTCCAGTAAAAATTTTTTTTTTTACTTTCCAAGTTGTTATCATCAAGAACGAGAAGAAAAAAAAAAAGGGTAGAGAAAAAAATGACGAGGAACAAATGAGCAAGAAAAACAAGTTGTTTTTACAGCAGCAAAGTATTGTTGGCTGTATTTCTATTCCCCTTGCATGTTTTTTATTTTTTTCTTTCTTCACTTCTCTATTTCCAAGAGAAAGCATTCATGAAGCTGTTCATGACGACACTGACCTCCGATCAACAACAGTCTATTATTACTGTTTTCATCCAGTGAAGGGGGTACAGGGACAAGAGCAGCGGTGTAGCGCCAGTAGGGAAAGCACAGAGAATAGTATTCCTCCTCCTCCCTCTCGCGATTCCAATCGCCGTCAAACTCCCCACTAACTTCTGGAGATACTAATTCAGTTTCGTAGTGTAACCCTCCTAACGAAGGATGATTATGATGATTATTATTGTCATTTATGCTGGTCTTAATTGAGAGTACTTTGATTCGATTTTCTCCTTTATAGTGTTCCTTCCCACCGACAAAGTAAATCGTCGCCTGGTTTTGGGTATGATAACAATATCCATCGTGGCCATTACAAGGAGGGAAGCGATGGCCCTCCTCCACCCCGCTGGGTTCAGCCACCGTGCGTTTTGCCTCCGCTTCAATAGGCCGCCACACCCCCTCTGAGAGAGAGTACTCAAAGAGGTCGCTTCTACTTTTTAAATCTCCCTTTTCATCAAAAAAAGCCCCACCGTATAGCACAAAATACTCTCTCTTTTCTTTTTCTGAAGTGGTGTGGTCCTGCAGACAAAGACGGATGAGCGACGAAGACAGCAGTCGTGGTGGCGGGTTCACCGCATTCCTATCCAAAAGGTTCTCCCATCGACGCGTCTGTATATTAAAACGATAAAAGTCATTGGTTTCACTGTTCTCATCGGTTTCACCACCAAAAATGTAAAGATAGCGCTGCCCTTTCCCTTTTCTTCCCTCACCGTTATCCTCTCCTATGCGAACAGGACTGTATACCCCTGCACTGTGTCGGGCCCTCGGCGCGGGAACCTCCGCAGTAGGAGAGCCTCCCTCCTCCTTGTCGTCGTTGAAAGGGTCCAGCACTTTGACCAACAGTAAAAAAGGACATTCATGGGCTTCATCATCCTCACTCTCCTCACCATCCGCCTCACCCTCGCTCCACTCTTCACGGAGCACCAGGCGTAGCTCGTATACGGTGTTGGAACGCTCATAGTCGCTCGTTAACCCTCCAAAGAGATACACGGCATGGTCCCCCTTCTCGTCCTCCATCGCTTCCCTTTCTTCCTGTACAAAAGAGGAAAGTGTGGCGCCGTCGCACTCTAACGGATTGGTGGTATCCTTTCCTCCAATGAGCCGATGCGGTACCTTCCGCCAAGGACCCATTCTGCCGTTGAGATCTGAGGGGTGCTCCTCTCCCCCCAGTCGACACACGGCAGCATAGGGACACAACTCCCCCTCCTTATACCCACCCACCACTAGCGCGTAGCACGCCTCCTCCGTGTGCGGGGAAGGATGGAGGAGTGAGGTTGGTTTAATAAGAGCGGCGCAGTGCCCTTCGCGGCTGCCGATGACGTCACTACATTGGGCTTCTATCCCTTCCACAGGAACCCAGCGCATACTCGGCAGGGTGCTTCTACCTCAGTACCTATACTTATATATATATATATATATATAATATTAAAGAAGAAAGAAAGAGGGGAGGAGCAGGCGCGGTATACATATCATGTCATCAAAAATACGTAAGTGTAAAGTGTTTAGGTGAGGTTTACTTTTTTTTTCTCTTTTCTTTATATTTCTCCTCCCCTTTCACTCCATAAAAGGAATGTTTACCGTTTTTCCCTCCCAATCAATCACATAGTGTCCGTCGGAACTTTTATCTTCCTGCATAAAGTTAAGCCCTAGCTGTATTCCAATAGACGATCCTAGCAATCCTAGAGGAGGGGAGAGGTAGGGGTGGTGGGCGAAGACCTTGGTGATGTAGTCCTCCTCCTCTTCATCCCTAGGGGCCTTCCCTACCGTGGGTACTGGGAGAGAAATGGGCTCCACAGGAATAGTACTACTACTGACGTATCGTTGGCGGTGCTCCTCCACCCAGTGGGTGGGGTCCGCCGAGGCAACAGCATTGTTGGCCTCTGTGAGGAGAGCAGGGAGTTCCTTGGGCGTCAAGGAAAGGGACAGGGAGGAGGGAGGGGGTGGTGGGCGAGATAGCTTCTTCAAACACGTTAAAGAGTGAAATATTTTTCCCTCTGCGTTTACTTTAAGAAGGGTGGGGTCGAATGTTTCTTCTAGGGAGGTGGTTCCCACGACGAGCGATGGCTTCTTTTTTTCTTCCTTTTCCTCTTCTCCCCGCTCTGACAGGTTTAACGCTTCAAACACGACAGGTACCCCATCTTGTGGGTGAATATAATTGAGTTCATTTCCACAAACACTAACGTACGGAAAAAGAAGAAGAAGTGCCAGAGGGGAAAGTAAAGCCCCGTCTTCCAGCAGGCAAGTGGGGGAAATCAGATCCGCTTTGGTATTCAACGCACTGTTCTTCATTTGAAATTCGCTGGCGTTGACATGTCCGGCATGATTATACTCCACTCGGCGGAAAAAAAAATCTAAAAATTTTTGGTCGGTAAGAAACGAAGGACCGGTTGGAATGCTTCTGTGACGTTGTGGAGCGGTGGGGGTGGCGAATCGCAGCAGACCTTTCACATCGAATACATGGTAAAGATGACCACGTTCATTGAGATAGTAAAAGTAGCTTCTCTTTCCTTTGGCTTTCATTTACTTCCTTTTCTCTCTTTCTTTCTTTCCCTCTCTTTCTCTATTATATGTGTAGAGAAATTTTAGAATCTAATAGGGCCTTTCCCCCTTTATTGTAACGTGAGTGGTGATCAAAAAAAAAAAAAAAGTGAAGGAAGAAAAGAGAGAGAGAGTGCATAATAATAAAAGACTTTGCTGTTCTTTTACACTTGAAGGCACAGAGCATAATAATAATAATAGTAATAAAAAGTATCAAATTAAAATACCCAAACAAAAACTTCTTTTACTTTTTTATACTTCTCTTATTTCTATTTTTACTATGTACTTATAGCGTACAACATAGAAGGAGAAAGTTTTTTTTTTTTTTGGCTCTTTTCTCTACTGGTTTTTGCTTTGTTTTCCTGTTTTTCAGAAAAAAATATATAATCAAAAAAAAAAAGGTAATACAATGATGATAAAAAAAAAATCCTGGGTACAGAAGTCCCCAAAAATGAGGTATGAGGTATTCAAGGATGAGAAAAACGTAAGTGAGTCGTGTGTGCTTTTCTCCTTGCTTTGAAAAATAGAAATAAATAAAATCACAAGCAATCAAATTCGTTCTTTACAAGTAAAGATAAAAAAAAAAAAGAAGATTGTGATTTTTTAAGTTTTTCTTCAATTTTTGTTGTCTTTTTCTGATTTTTTTTTTTGTTTGCTTGTGATTTTTTTTTAAAAAAAAAGAAGGAGAAGGGGAATGTAAATATATATATAAAATATAGTATAGGAAGGTTAATTAAAGAAAAAAAAGGGTGCATTGCTTCCTCAACATGCGATGCAGAAGATGATGAGGAAGATGACAATGATGACTTCAAGGCACCATGCGGTGACCATGAGACCGAAGCCGGCACCGTACTTGTATGTCTTTTTAAACGCGGGAGTACCGCACATACCTTGAGTGTAGACACCCGCAACACAAGCCCAGCTGATCAAAATAGTGATGAGAGAGATGATGGAGAAGATGAGAGGCACTACAGCACCGAGGCACTTGCAGATCAGAAGGAAGCCGAATACCAGCGCCACGAGGGTGGTGAAGATACTGATGATGGCAAACGCAGCGGCACCGTTCATATTATTGCGGCGTCGTCCGCAGCCCCATGCTGCAGTTCCTTTGGTCCAGTACTTTGTTTTACCACAGTCCTGCTTGTAACCCCACATTGTATAGCATGCGTCCGATTTAAATTCAAAGCCACCAATTTTAATCTTCTTGGGCTTGAACATATCAATTGGGGTGGCGATGAGGACGAAGAGGAACGTAATCGCCTGCAGGATAGTGTAAACAACTCCCGCAACAACTCCGCTGATAGCTCCCATATTTTCTTCCTTTTATGTATATATATATATATATATATATAATATAATATAATATATAAGTTGAAGTTAGGAAAAGCTTTGAAAGCGAGTGATTAAAACGTAAGTAGAGTGCGTAAAAAGAAAAAGGCTTCGTAATCTTATCGTGTATATTTATATATATATATATATAGAGAGAGAGAGAGAGAGGGAGGAGAAAGATGAATTGACACCAAGTAAACGCCATAATTTTGGTTTGATATAATAATTTATTAGCATCATCATTGATAATAATAATATTACAAAGTAAGTATACAATCAATATCCATAATTTACATTTTTTTTGCCTTTGTTGTTATCTGTTTCTTCAGCGATGAAGTTAAATGTATAAGTTACCCCCTTCTCCACCGCATTTTCGTTTTCATTTCCTTTTCCTTTCCTTTTCCTTTCCTTTCCTTTATTTATTCCGAAAGAGAGAAGGGAAGAAGCGTCACCCCTGCTCCTTTGACGGAGACGGCGGGGATGTAGGTGAGTCCGTCGGAGAAGATGTCGGTTCCCATAGTTCCCACTCTATTTCCGTTCACCCCGATCTCCACATAGTCCTCCTCCAGACAAAACACGAGGCTGACGATATCGTGGTGCTTCAAGGAGGGCCCAAACTGGTAGCAGCCCATCCCGTTACTATATAGAAGACCATCGGAGGAGTAACCGAAGCTATCGGCAAGGTCTCCAACGAATACCCCACCACTCCCACCGCCCGCCGGGCTATTTTTTTTACTCTTTCCATTCGGATCGTTATGGAGATCGGAGGTCAGAAATCCGTCCTCTTCTAGAGCGGCCTCGACGTTGGCGGCGAACCACGCCTCCACCTCATCATCCACCTCTACCTCTGGCGAAGCGGCGTATTTTTGGTTCAGTTGTTCGTTCTTACGGACCTCGTATTGAGAAGACTGACTCCACTCCACGAAGCCGATCACGATGCTTCCCTTCGGTGTCTGGCGGGCGGAGGCGTTTACCTCCCCATCTTCCTCTTCCTCCTCCACCGGCGGTAGTAACTCACAGCGAAAGTGAAAAGGGATGCGTCTCTGTGAAAGAAAGAGGCCCTCGCCTTCGTGATCGGCCTCGTGAAGATACCGTTCCTCCTCGGGTCTTAGCATTCGCCGTCCACCGGCGCCCTTCTTGTAATAGCTCTGCGTCCGCTCATTGCGTATGGGAACTTTGGAAAGTAAAAGTGTGTGCCATTTATTGGTCCCCCACCTACTACCACTACTCTCTCCCCCAACAGACGAAAGTTGGGAGTAGACGGAAAAAGTGTTTTCAGAGATGATGAGTTGATTATCGTAAGAAATCCATCCCCCGAAAGGCCGCCGACGTTGACCTCGACGGAACGCCTTGCAGTAGTAGCAGGAGCTTCTCACCCCCTCCCCGTCGTCTTCCTCTGCCTCCTCCTCCTCCAGGGGTTGAAAACCAGAGCCCTTTGCCCCATTACTATACAAGAGATCAAACTTTACATAGCGGAGAAACCGCATATAAAACTCCCTCGCCCCCCCACACCCGCCGTCCTTACGGTTTATCGTATCCCAACTAAAGTCATTCTCGGTGCTGGCAAAGCGGGTTCGAGGCGGGATAGGGCACCGCAGCGAAGGGTATGGGAGGGACCGACCCTCACTCGCGGGGTCGATGTAGAAAGGCGAAGACGCGTTGATGTACTGAAATATATTGTGATTCTGAGGGTCCTGGTTGCTTATTTCCTCGAGATAGTAAGTTCCTGTTCGCTGCCTGGCCAACCGTTTCTCCTCCTCTTCCTGCTGCCGCTGCTGCGCCTCGTAAGTTCCTGAAAAGTCGTAGGAAGGATCTGCAAAGGGATCAAAGACTACGGTAGCGGTGGGGAGGGCATGTCCGCCTTGACCGTCGCCGCGGGTTGGGGAGGAAACAGAAGAGCGCCGCTGAACTCGGGTGACTTTATAGAGGGAAAAAAGGGCACGACACATGTTGTGGTAGGAGAGCGTCCTCCACGGCTCCTCGCCCTCGAGGTAGATGAACCAGCTACGCTTCACGTGGGAGCACTGGAATAAACTATCGGCATCACAGAAGGCCAGTATGTAGAACTGTAGTGAATCTGAGAGCGCGAGAAATGGCGAAGCACTCATCATCCTTTTTTTTTTTTGAGTAAAATGTTATGTTGTATAAGTACAAGAAAAAAAAAAAAGTACTGTTCCTGCTGCTAAAAAAGGATAAAGTAAAAAAAAATAAAAAAAAGCACAAAGATTTTTTTTTTTTGAATCATCATTTTTGCTTGATTCCATTTCATATGTTGGCATGTAGAAGGGCAAGGTCACAGTGATAAAAGAATAATAATGAATAGAAGTACAATAGTCGTAACTCATTATCATCCTTACCATTATTATTTTATATATAATTTTATGTGTGTGAGTGTGTGTGTAAGTCGGGGTAAAAAACAACAACAGCAGCAACAACAGAAACGCTTTTCTGTTTTTCTCATCGACTGAGTTGTAGAAAGAATTCACTGATAGACTTGAAGTCCACATCATACGGCAGAAAGACCACCCCTGTTGGGAGAATATCGAATTTATCCGAAACAATCCACACCATTCTTTTCTTAATCTTCATCTGATTCATACTTTGGTTCACGTTGTGTTCGTTGCTGTAGAGCATTTCATGCAGAAGGTTCTTGAGCTGAGGTTCACACTGCTTAATATTGGCTATAAACTTATCCAGACAGTGCACCAAATTTCCCTCTTCTCTTTGTTTCCACTCGCTGTCAATACTAAAATCGACCGGAATGATTCGACTGATTCGCTCCAGCGCGGTAACGGCGCGGTCGTGCTCGCGTTGGAATATTTCTATTCTTGCCCAGTTGTCCTTTAAGACGCGTAATATTTGTCCCGTCTTCATGATACTTTGATTGAAGAATACTTTACCATCCCCACTCACCCGAAATCCAATCTCCTTCCGCTTCCCGCCCTCGTCCGCGGCGTGGGAGATGGTGGAACTGTACAGATGACGTACAAACCGAATTTCTCCCCGTTTTTTTAGCAAGTCAGAGACTAGATGATATTTTTTCATCGTTCTTCGTATCGCCACCTCGTCCTTCAAGAGTCCTTGGATGAGGGACTCCTGCCAGTCTTGTTGACCTCCCATCTCACTCTCCACCGTCACACGAAACACCCCGAAAGTATCCGCAAGACGGACCAGTTGCCGCTTCCGCTCCTGCAGCTTAGGGGCCCTCCCTACTCTCCACTCTTGATGTTTATTCACACAGTCCTGCCAGATGGGCTGTGGGATCGAAAGGAGATACTCCTCCCAGCTGCCTATCCGCTGTACCGACAGCACAATACACCCATCGGCGGCGATGTAGTTATCCGGGGAACGAAGAGAGAGAATAATACACACGCAGGGGCGGAGGGCGCGACCGCGGTGTTGCTCATACAGACGCTCCAACTTTTCAAACGCATTCACGAAGCGTTCCACACTGCTGTGACTACCCGCCATACGCAGGTCAAAAGGTCGCATCCCTCGCTCATCCATGAACTGCTGCGCGTCAGGGTCCACCTCGCCGTTGGGACCAATGATACTCTTATGCGATCGCTTCACCGGTCCGTGGTTGAGGTCGCCTCCTTGGGGGGTGACGAAACCCATTTCGGAGGGCTGCAGCGGCGAGGCCTCGGGAAGGGTGACGAGGTACGTGAGGCCCTCTTCCTCGACGACGAGGAGCACCGCGTTCCGGCGGAGGTTCTCCACCGACTTGTCCCCCCGTATATACAGCGACCCCGCTTGCTGAATGTGCTGAGTCTGCTTCACATCCGCATCTCTCAGCACACTCTCCAGGTTCATCTCCTTCTTTTCATCCGCGATTTCAAACTCCTCCATAATATTCGCTTGCTCAAACAAAGAGGTGAGCTGTCGCTTCACAATAGAGCCGTCCGAGAGGGGTGTAATCACACACTCTACCGCCTTGAGGGAGGGAGTGGAGGCACTGCCCTTTTGATCTAACCGAAGCCAAAATAAAAACCGCTGCGCTTCGTTGGTGAGGTCGCGGTGTTTGGTTTCTCTTTTGTGCATTAGCGTTTCTAATCGAATCATTTCTTCTCCATTGTGTTGTGCTTTCTGGGCATCAATACCCCACAGTACGTCAGGATGGGCGCCGGCTAATTTTAACTTTCTAAACATGTGAGATAAAGGCTTCTTCCCTCCTGCTTGGAGAAGAAAAAGACTGCGACAAAACATTTTATTTTTTATTTGTTTACCCCCCCCTTTTTTTCGTTTTTTCTTTCTTTCTTTCTTGTAGTCGTAGTAAGCTAGCGGTGGAAGAAGAGGAAACAGTGTTTATCTGTGAAAAAAACAACCAACACCACAATAGGTAATTCAGACCTTCTTTACTTTTCTTATAATGTAGTTCAATCGTACTTTTTTTTTACTATTATTATTATACAGTTTTTTTTTTTTCTCTCAAAAAAAAAAAAAGAAAAAAAGGAAAAACAACCACCAATATTGTCAATATTAATATTATTAAAAGTGTGTTAGTAATGTACACTCCCTCTCCCTCTCTCCCGCTGCCATCTTTTTTTCTTTTTTCTTTCAGTAGTTCACAGCTTTTTTCTCTTTGTACTGTGTGTGGTGGAGAATTCAGGAGACGTGGTACGGCGCGGTCTTCGCCTCCCTCCAGCCACTGCCTCTGTTGGTCCTATCAGCGAGACTACTCCTTCTTCAATCTCCCTCCCCACCCGCACGGCGGTGGCCACCAAGTCCAGGTTAGCCATCACCCGACCACAGTCCGCCTCCAGTGGACTCCACGTCTCCTCCAACGTATGGGCCTCAAACTTGGGATAGACGTCTATAAAGTCAAAGTAGTCGTAGAGACTGCGGCTGGCGAGAGAGGGGGCGTACACCACGCGGGGCTCCTCACCGGGCGGGTAATCGATGCGCTTTTCTATGGCCATGTTTAAAAACACGCGATGACGACCGCGGAGGGCCCATCGGAGGAGATCTATGCACAGGAGCAACTTCGCCAGACGTTTCCGCTGGTGCTGGGGGTGAGTAGCAGTGAGAGTGACGTGGACAAAGTCGGAAACTTCCTGAATTTTAAACAATTTTTCTCGAAATGCGGTAATTTCCTTTGGATTTCGTCGTCCCTGTTGGGTTCGCGGTGCCTTCAGCGTACCTCGTGTCCTCGCGGCTTTAAGATGCGTTACCGTTTGTTTGATATTTCCATACCCGTCCATACCGTTGGAGACGACAAAGGCACACACCTCAGGTTCATTCTTTTTATTACTATTATTATTATTATGATGATGAGGAGAGGGATGATGGAGAAGTAGGACACCTTGTAGGTAGGGATGGGCGCCTTTGCTGACCTCCTCGAGACAGTACCGTGGGTACTCGGGGGAGAAGGTGGCTTCTTTAATCGACGTCTCGCAGCAGCGCTCACAGGCGTCCAGCAGCGAAGGGTGGGATAGCAGCGATGGAAGGTACTGCACCCCCTCCCTCCCATCTTCAGGGAGGTGAGAGGGCCGTGTGGGCCCAAAGTAGACCAGAGTATATCCCTTCTCTATCGCCCTCTGCTCCACCCCCCGTAGGAGCGCTTCCAGCGTGGCGGCGGAGTGGGGGTCTTGATAGTCGTCTTCCCCGTGTGGAGGACTGGCGGGGTTGGGGGACCGGTCGGGTACCTCTCGGAGCCTTCGAGCGCTGTTTTTCGGATGAGCGGTGCGGGTGTGACGGTGAGGCGCTTTATGGCTACCCGATGGGGATGGGGGTGGTGTAGTGGAGGCGTTTGGCTGGAGGGAAGGGGAGGGGGAGGGAGCCTCCTGCTCCTCCCCCTCTTCCTTGGTAGCACTGCTACTACGCCGCCGTCGACTCAGAAAACTGGACACACTGCTTTCACTCAGTAAGGAGGAGGAGGAGGTAATGGAGTGGGAGGTGTTTTTTAAATAAGTACGGGTCACCATTCTACCGTTCCGTGCGAGGAGGAGGTGACGGGTGGTGGAGTCCTCTGAAAGGAGCTGGTCGTTTTGTCCTTCGTTCCTGGACATTCTACACACTAATTATTATTTTCCTTTTCTTTCTATTTATTAGTATCAGAGAGGTGTAGTGAGAGAGGTGACAATGAAGAAGGTGAGAGGGTGCAACCGAAAAAAGTAAAAGTGAATTGACCATCAATTCATATTTCTTTTCTTTTTTTTTTGTTTGTAATGAAGAAAACAAAAAGTATTTGATTTTCTTTCGCAGCCATTCGTTTTTTACAACTAATTTTCTCCTCCTTTTGTTTGTTTGTTAATTTTTATAAGTCTCTATGCACGAGCACACATTTCCGATAGATGAGAAAAAAAAAAGACATGGAGAATCATATGGAGCCCAAAAACCTCGACTCCCAGAGAAAAAAAAAAAGAATGAAGGTGAGGTGTAGAGAGAGAGAAAGAAAAAAAATAAATGTTTTTTTTCTTTTTTATGCGAGTGGTTTACCCCTTCCCGCGGGGAAAGACGGTAACCCATCTTCCGGCCCCTTGGTGCGGATAATACCTACTTTATGCTTATCGCTCGTCAGCTCGCGCATCTCCTTCCAGTGTCGGATTCCTTTAAAGTCCATCGGTCGCAGCGGCGCTGGGGTGACGGCGGCCCAGGAGGGAGAGGACTGCGGCCGTAGACCAGGAGAGGGACTCTTGCTTGGCTTAGAGGGACCCAGTTGGCGCCGCACCGAGACCTTGAGGTCGGACACCTCAAAGAGGAGGTCGTAGGACTGGCAGAGCTGCTTTAACAGCTTCAACTCTTCTTTGCTCAGCTGATCTTTTCGGTAAATGAAGCCCTCGTGCTCGTTGCTGATACGGAGCTCTCTCACTCGCTGCTGGAGGGAGCCCTCCTGCATCGCGTCCTCCTCCTCCACGGTCAGTGTGGCCAACTTCTTTTTAAACTCGACCCGCAGCGGGCGGGGACCTACGTAGAGGTGCTCTAGTCGCAGTTTGCTGTCCTCCGCCTCTTCCCGATTTTTGTACTTTATAAAAATGACATTTTTATAAGTCCCCCTCTCCCCGCGATGGAGACGCACGTAGGAGGGCTTGTAGGCGATATCACTACCGTAGAGAGCTTCAATGATGATTTCTGTTTTCTGCAAGTTGGGCAGACCTTTCAGTACCAGTGAGGTGTTTCGCTGTGGTCGACTGCGGGAGGTCATGGTGACCCCCATCTGCGGCCAACGTCGCTTCACAAACTCCTGTACCTGTTCCGCCTCCGACCTCTCCGCATAGAGAAGATAGAGATGGTAGTTGGGCGATAATGGGGTGCTCTTTTGGTTACTCTGTGACTGCTGCGAGTTATTGTTGTTGTTGTTATTATTGGAAGAGTGGTTAGACTCTTTCCCGCCGGTGGTGGTAGCGGCGTCCCCGGACAGCGAGGGTGGTAGCTCCATCTCTGGGAGCCCTTCAGGGTCGTCGGTCAGGGAAAACAGTGCGGGGGTTTGAAAAGGCGATATAATGGGCCGCTGAGAGGGCTGTGACCACCCGGGTGGTGTGCCAATAGCGCCGATCTCTTCGTTTTTATTCTTATTCATGGTATTATCATTAGTATTGTTGTTTGAGGTGTGATGGCTACGGGTCGGGGGGGTCGCCGAGGGTCGAGGAAACAGCTGTTGATCGACCCCGACGTTAAACTCTCGGAGGGGGGTCGGCTGCACCTCGAGTTCGTGTCGGACCGTCTGCACCGCCACGGTGGGGGGGATGGAGAGTTGTATAAAGTAGTCTTCTACATCGGTGTTCAACGCCCCAGCTGCCGCCTTCTTCGCCCGGGCATTCTTTCCCCTTCGCCCTCCTCGTCGTCTCGATCCACCTTCCTCTGGTAACTCCTCACTCTTTCCTTTGGCGTTTTTGTTATTATTATTATTATTATTGTTGTTGTTGTTCTTATCTTTATCGGAAAGCAGCTGCGATCCCAAGACGGGGGTTTGCCTCCAGGAGGCTAACGCGTATAGTTCTTTCCCTTTGGGGATCGGAATATACTCGGGGTCAACTGGCATGGATGAACCAATGTTTTTTTTTTTTTATATATATATATATTCTGTATTATGATGAGCTTAATAATAATAATAAACCGAGTTGTGCTTCTGTTTTCTGTCGTTCCAGGAAAGAAAGAAAAGAAAACAAAAACGAGAAAAAAGAGTTGGGTTAAAAAAACAAACAGACAAAGTAACAACAACACTATGTTAAATAATAAACAGTTCTAAAAAAAAAATGGTGGAAAAATTATGTTTTAATGTAGTAATTACTCTACTTTTAATTATTATTATTATTATACTTAATTAAACAAGGTAATAAATAGTAATGAGTTACATATATATATATATATATTGCTCCTTACACATATATGATTATAATTGCATTAAATAATACCCTTGTAGTAGTTTTTTTTTTATTGGAAAAAAAAAAAAGAACAAAAAAACAACAACACCGAAAACAAAAATACGTTTAAGCCGAGTGGATCTCCATCTGGTCCTTACGGGCCATATTTTCCTTCAACAAAAATTCGGACAGTGACTCCGCCCAGTTACCTTGAAGTAAAATATACTTTTGTCCCTCGTCATCGGTAAAGACGGAACCATTGCAACCTAACACCTTCTGTAAATGACGCGTGATTCTTTCAAAGTTAAGGGCTTGATCTAAACCGGAGGCGGTGGTGACGAATTTTTTACCCTTTCTTTGTTTTACGTGGATGTGAACTTTCTTGGTGTTCAAGGCAAGTTGCTCGGCGCGTTTCTGGGCGTTGATAATTTCTTCACTATCCTTATTCATCGATAACGGTGTGTATGTATGTGTGTGTATAGATAAATAGATGGATGAGTGCAAATAAGCAAAGAGTTTTAAAGCGCTTTTTTTTTTTCCTTGGATAATACTTTTTTGTGAGAGAGGGAAAGAGAAAGGAGAAGATGGGAAAGGAGGAACACAACATCTATTCAAAAAAAGAAAATAAAAAAAGTAAAATAGAAAAGGAGTGTACATAATCATATATATATATATGTATTTACTGTACAGTCGTAAAAGCAACAACAATAATAGTAGGAAAGAAAGCAGTTATTCCCTGTCATTCCTTTTTTCTTTTGGTGTATTTTCTCTTGACACGTACCTCCTCCGTTTTCTTTGGACTGACCTTTACTTCCACTGCCTCTTCGTTTGACTCTTTTTTGATTTGTTTCAGAGGCGGCGACCAAGACCGCGGTGGGGAGCGGGTATCGAGTGGGCCTTGCGTAAACACCAGAGGCAAACCGGGCGCGAAGCAGCACGCATTACTCCGTTCCTTGTCTTTATTTATTTTCTTCCTCCCCCTCTTTGGAGTACTGTCTCTCTCTCTCGATTTGCTCCACCACGCTTGTTTACGTATCGGTTGAAGTACTCCGTTTTCTTCCGTTTCGGGTTGGCAGAGAGAGTACCACCAGAGACGATGATTACGACGGTGTTGTTGCTGCACCAACATTGCACTCCGCGCCGCGCGTTGCCATTCGGTGGAGAAAAAACTTTGATGAAAGTATAAATTATAAAAGTAATACCAGTCATCGTCTTCGCGAGGGTGACCGTGTCCGTGTCCGCCGTCTAAACCAAACGAAGGGAACAGAGAAGAGGAAAGTGAAACTTCCTTCTGCCGTCGTCGTCGCCGCTTTCCTCGTCCTTCTTGACCAGGGAGTGCCATATCCCGTAGCGCCGCCGCGGCATCCTTCTCGTTAAAGCTTTTCTTTCGCTCTACCGCCCGCTCCCGCGCCTCTTGCAGTCGTTGAGAAAGAGGTATGGTAGGGGGCGGCCGTTGCCGTACTACTGATTTGATAAGATCCACGTCATCCTCCTCCTCCTCTTCGTCGTCACTATTCTCACTTCCCCCTTCTTCTCCCTCTTTCCGTTTTCGATTATTTAGCCTTTCCAGTCTCTTTTGTTGTCGTTCTCTTTTGAGTTTTTCCACTTTTCGAACGATCGTTTCCGCGCGATTGAGTCCCTTTCGTCGCTCTCTCATACCGCCTTCTTTTTCATTTCCCTTCCCGTTCCCCTGGCGGGCGGTACGGTACTCTCCCTCCACCTCATCCTCGCGAAGATACCCTTCCACCTCCTCATCGCTAAAATCCGAGTCAATACTGTCGACTGCCTCTTCATCGGAGCTGACGGTGTAGTCACTATCGCTGTCACTCTCTTGCTCTAACGCCGCGAGCAACTTTTCATCGTCGCTGTCTAGTAACGCAGAGAGTTGTTTAGTATCACCTTCTTCTTGACCTTTGTTGTTGTCTTCACCACCGCTCTTTTTATTCCGCTTTAATCGTTCTTTATTCTTGGTCATGAGGGATTCATTCAGTTCATCTTCCTGTGCTAACAGTTCCTCTAGTAATTTGCCTGCGCCCTCCCTTCGCGGCCGCTGCAGCCGTTCTTCTGCTAACTCCATTTGAGTGAATGAGAAACCGCCTCTGGTATCAATGACCAACTGGCTAAGTTAAAATGACTAAATATATATAAAAAAAAGAGGAAGAGAGAGAGAACGAGAAGCGACAGTTTATTTATTTAAAATACAATATAATATAGACACGTTTTAAAGACAAAACACAGAAATACTTTAGTCAGAAGTCTTTTTTTTTTCTCTTTTTTCTGTTTCCATTATGCGATGTTAGTTAAACGAGAGTCTGAGGAACATTTTTTCTTTTTATATTGTTCTCTGCTTAGTAGGAATTCTTTTTACTCTTCCCCTTACCTTTTATAGGCGCCTTCTTCGCCATTTTTTTCTTTCCTGCCGAATCGCCTCCTCCTCCTTTACGATCCTTCTTTTTCTGTTTTTTATTATTCTTTGTCAGTGGTTCTTTCCGAATTGCCTTCAGTGCCGCCTTTCTGCCCTCCTTCTTTTTCTGTTTGGCATCCTTCATCATTCTATTCTTTTGTTTTATTTCGTTTCGATCCTCCACCACGTTATCCACACTCTTCTGCAGATTTTTAATCCTCTCCGCCCACTTCTTCGCCGATTGCTTCTTCTTTTGACGTCTCTTTTGAATCTTTTTGGAGAGTCGAGAGACGTCGTCCTTGACCTTCACCCCACTCACCCGGTCCATCGCACTGGCGAGTAGGTCCTGTGTGCGCTCCTGCACCGCACTTTCCCTATTCAGCCGCAACAGTGTTTGGTGTTTGGATTGTTTCTGTCTCGCTATTTTTAGCAGTTTTCCCACCTCTCTCATACCGCCTCCCTTCTTTCCTAGCCGTTTTTCGGTTTCAAAGTCAAAGTTACCGAAGCTAATACTGTTCGTATCGAGTGGATCTCTTGTTCTCGTGTGGAAGGAGGCGGAAGTCGATTCACCGTTTCGTTGATATCTACCATTACTATTACTACGGTTGTTATAGTCTCCCCTTCCACGACGACTATCCGCGTAGGGGCGTGAACGGTGATGGCTATGACGAGGATTTCGATTCTCATGGCGAGCGAATGACATGAGGAAGGGCTATTCTTTTTTTTATATTGTATTGTGTTACCCTTTTTTCTTGTTTGTAGATTGTAAAATAATAATAAAAAAGTGTAGTGAGGGAGATGCCAGCAATGATGTTTGTTTCCATTCTTTTTTTTTTTTCTCTTTCCACCTGACAACATTCTTTTACCTGTCAAAATAAATAATTAAAAAAAGTTATAATGATTAAAAATAATCAGCAGAGCTCCTCCTCCTCCTCCAAGAGTTGCGCCAACACCTCCGCCTGGGCCGCTCTTCGTTCTCTCCCCAACCGCCCTCCGTATTCCTTCATGGAGGCGAACCAATACTTCACCTCCGCCGCTGTATTACTTTCCTTTTCTTTCGGTATAGATGGTGAGTTTCCTTTTTTATTTCTTTCCAAGTGCTGTTGAAGAGCCTTTACAGGGACACTCTGGAGGGTGCGGGGGTCGATGAGATAGTGTGGGGGTAAAGCGCAGAAGTGAAGGGCATCCCCTGCTTGTACCTCCCACAGCAATACCTTATCCTCATTTTCTTTTCTTGTCTCTCTCTTCTCTTTGCTGTTTTTTTCCCCTTCCTCTGATGTGTTTGTCCTCATCGTTGTCTTTGTCTTTGTAGGGTGTTGGTATTTCCAGCAGTGCTGCTCCACCGCCTCCCGAATACGGCCCATCCCACCCGCATTTCTTTCTTCTTCCTTTTCCGCGTATACCAACTCCATCAGTGAATAGTCGGAGAAAAATAAAAAAGAGGAAGCACCGTCACTGCCATCGTCATCCCCACTCCTTCTGCTTCCTCCCGGTATAAAACGATCCATAAGTGAATCTAGTTGAGTTTGAAACAGAGCTATTAGTGTGTCGAGGAGGTGTTCGACAGAAGCGATGGTGTCCTCGCCTGGATCGCTATCCGTGAGATACACGATTCCCATCCCTTCCTCCTTTGCCTCTTCGCCACCGTAAAGACTACTCTGTACATTATCCGTCAGTAACGCTTCTTGCCGGTAGTAGTCCTCACTCAGTCGGTACTGTAGAAGAAACAAACAGGCGATGAGGTTCCTCTTCTTTACACCGGCGGTGTGGTGGTGGAATCCGTCTTTTCCTCCTTGGATATATTCCTGTACGGCCTCACAGAGAAACGAACTGCTTACCATCAGAGTAGTGGCGGAGGAGGACAGAACTGTTGTGTTGCTGCTTTTATCTTTTTTACGCAACATGTCGTCAAAAAGATTTGTTTTTGCTACAAACGTTTCGTAAAGACCACCAGAGAAGATGAAGTCCACAGTGGCGTTAAAGTACGGATTGGATACTTGTATAGAGTGCGGCGAAATACTCCCACTTTTGTTATTGTTATTCTTATTATTTTCCGAATATGTAATGTGGTTGAGAAGAGATGGAACCGAAATAGCGTTCTTCCCTCCTTTTAACTGAAATTGTTGAATCATACGGTCAAAGTAGCTTTCCTCTACCCATTCATCGCTATCGAACGCCAACACCAATAAAGTGTTGTGAACGCTCTCGTGAGGAGTTTGGTAAGTCATACGGTAAGGCCAAGGGTGGCAGTGGAGTGTCTCCAGCAGTCTTTCCCGCTCATCCATGTCTTCCTCTTCCAGTGGATCGGTATCCGCGTCCAGAGCCGGGGACAAGACCTCAATAAAGTGCTCCTCACAGTAATTGGTCTCTTCCTCGGAGAGGGGGACGGTCTTTCCTTCTGCCGACGACAGGAGTAGTACGACGAGTTGAAGTGCTAGGGGGGTGGAAGAATGCACACTAAAGGAATGAAAAGTGTGCTGGACGGATTCCATAAAGGGAATAAAAGAAATGGGGTAGTCTGAAGAGTTAGGATCGGAAGGAAACAGCGGCCACGTCAGGTAGCACAATACCTCTCTCTCATTTTCCCTTTTAGCGTTTTCCATCGTCTGTAAAAGAATCTCCTGTACCTCTTGGATCCGTTTTTGGGCCAATTCCGTGTAAAAACTAAGATTATTATTATTATTATTATTATTTTTATAGTGAGTATTAAAATAAAACAACAACGGGGAGAGAACCACGGAGGACACTACGGTGGTAAAGTATTTATTAGCTAATAGATACCGTGGAGAGGAATGAGGGCCCTTTGCTTCCTCCTCCGTCAAAAGTGGATGAAATAGTCTTTCTAACTCGGCATTATTACTTATATTATTATTATTATTATTATTATTATTGTTATCCTTATTGACGTCGTAGTGGGATTTTCGTTCCAGTTTCTCGTTCGTGGAAGAAGAAAGGAGACAAGCGTAGTAGTTATTTCTTTCCTTCTTCTTCCTTGTCGTACGGTTCTTTCCCCCCTTTCCATTCTGACCACCACGACTGCACAGTACGTTACCACCTTCTTCTTCCCTTGTATTTGAAAAGAAGGACCGACACCCTTTTTGCGAACTAATGAGAAAAAAAACATTCTTTGCTGATGTCAGTGGTGGCAGTCGCGAGGAGGAAGACGGCGGCACGGAGGATGCCCAAGGGGTGTTGGTGAGGAGTTGTAGGATGCGGTTAGCGCCTTTGATCTCCTCTGGGTATAACAATCCAATTTTTTTAAATTCGGAATACTCTTTGACGGGCTCTAATACAATCGAAAGAGGATTATGATTATTGTTATTATCGTTATTATTTGGAGTAGATACATAGAAAGGAGAGTGAAGTACCGTTTCGAAATGATGATCGAGCAGTAATTCTTCCAACTCTTTATTATTATTATTATTATTATTACCCTTCTTTTCAGCCAAGTGAGAATCCTTTGCCTTCGTTTCGTCCTCCACTATGACTAATATATTCACTAAACTTTTATTCCCGTTTTTTTGTGAACTACCGTCTAGTACTTCCGAGAAAGGAAAATGTCTCAACCACTCTGAATGATTGTCGTAGTTGTATCTTGAGAGTATCAGCACCACACCGAATGGTTTATTATTATTATTATTATTGTTACGGATAGCGTTGATGATACACGACTGGTAGTCCACAAGGTGGTGCTCGTTGTAGTAGGCGTATGGCGAGTGGAACATACCGATTGAAAAGTTAATTTGAGTAGAAAAGTATTTGTTTATGACGGTTGCTGCTTCTGGAAAAGGCAACACGTTATATATTTCTTTATCGCTATTATTATTATTATTATGATTGTTATTCTCGTCTGAAGGGTTGGTTTGAAGTTGGCTATAGTATTGGCGGTAGTGGTGGAAGAGGGAGCCAAGTGTTGAGGTGTCCAGTGGGCCTCCTTCTGAAGCGGTAGTACTACTACCCCATCTTAAGAGTTCTGCTAACAATAGAAAAGAGTAGGGACAACTACTGGAGAGATGATCATCGCTGGAGTCTCCGTAGATGGAAGCATTGAGGTCTAATAAATAGAGGGTGGCCATCGCTTCCTCTCTCTCTATATATGTGTTTGAATGTATAGAGATGTGTAGGGATATATCAGTGTTAAACAACTGATCTTTATTATCTTCAGGGGGGAAGAGAAAAAAAAAAAGAGAGTGAGAAAACGATAATAACTGATAGAATGAGAGGTAGTATAATATATACACGTATTTGCGGCAGAATAAAAAGAGCCCTTTTAGAGACAATTCTCATTCAAATAAAAAGGTATAATGTAAAATGTAATTCAAAAAAAAAAAAAAAGTATCTTGTTTTTAATATACAATTAGTACATTTTTTTTTGTTTTTGTTTTGTTATTACTGTATAAAGTCTAAGCAGTTTCTGTATAAAAAATAGAGAATTAGTACACTTTTATAATAACAATAGTAATCATCCTCCATTCTAAGTAGTCGTAATGTAATACAGTTCCCATTAGAAAAAAAAAAAAAAAGATTCCCACACTCCTTTACTTCTTTATGGGTGCCCTTTCTTCGTCGGCGTACTTGATCTTCACCACGGGAAAGAGAGTTTTTTCCACCCCCACATTCACCCCAACACCGCTCCGTTTACGTTCACTGGTCGGAAAGGATAAAGAGGGGTGCGAGTGAGACGGTCGATTGCGCTGTGTCGCCGTACGGTTCAGCTGATGGAGGTGTTTGCTATACCGCAGCATATCCTCGTTGGTGATCAGCAGACCAGGGTGGGGAGGGGGGAGAGAGGAGGAGGCGTGGAGGCAGGGTCCTTGAGATTGGAGGTGCAACACCGACGTGGAGGCTAGTGATGACGAGGGAGGCGGTGCTGTTTGACGTTGGCGTGGTGGACTCCTACTATTGTCTAGATGATGCTGTGGTAGTGATGTTTGTTGTTTTTCTTGTATTGCGTCGAGGGTACGAAGGAGAAAGGATCGCTGATACTCCTTGTAAAACCTTTCTTGGTATACCTGACCACGATGACGCTCCGACTGTAACTGCTTCTCGAAGGAAATGGTGCTCTTTTTATTATTATTATTATGATTCAGTGGATCGTTAGGAGGGTAATATGTATTCTTGGTCACACAATGCCCTTTCCGGTATTCATACTCTGACTTTGCCAGAGGAATGGTGTGCCGGTACGGTTCCACCGATGTGTTATGTTGATTAGGGTGCTCTGCATACTGATACTGTAAGACGGATTGCATCTAGCTGTTCTTTTCCTTTTTTTTTTTGTGTTTTGTGTTTTGTGTGTGTGTGTGTGTGTGTGTGTTGTTCCTGTTGTTTCTATGTGAAGAAGTATTGGTTGAAAGAGTATAAAAAAGAAGAGAAAACAATGACAAGGTAACCACATTATCTTAGTAGTGTTCATTATCCTTGGGTACCCCCCATACTACTATCGCAGATACCTACAGAAAAGCACTTCGCCAACAAAAATTAGATTATTAGAGCACTTATAGTACAGAGAAAAAAAAAGAAAAACAAAAAAAGACTTCACGGACACGATTCTTTTTCTTTTTTATTTCTTCTTCTCGTTAAATGAATGTTTCTCCCAACTCGTCAATTCTTGCGTTAATGCCCTTTAGCAGATCTGTAACTTCCAGTCGTTTGGCGTTTAAGATCGATAGAATGTTGCGATGCTTCTCCTCCTCTTGATGTTTTTCTTCTTGAAGCCGCCGCAATTGTGCTTCCCCTTCACTCTTCATCTCACTGTTCTTATCATTATCATGATCATTATCACCCACCAGAGCTGCGTCCGACCAGTATCGAAGGTTTGCAGTGATTCTTTTCATCTCCTTCATTTTATTTTTCTTTTGGTTGAGAAATTGGGATTCCACTTGTTTCACCTTTTCATCAATTTTAGCCAAACTGTCCTTTATTTTATCCTTTTTGAGTAACAGCTGCTGCAGTTCTTGCTCCCTTTTCTGACGCTGTTTTAGTAAAGTGGGGGAGTGGTCTTCGTACGGTGGAGATGTTTTTCGCTCTACGGAGTGCGGTTTCCTCGTCGCCGACTTACCCCTTCGCTCGTCGTCCCTGTCGGCACTGAAAAGGGTCGGAGACTCCTCCTCCTCCTCTCTTTGGACCCCCATCGCAGCCTTTGTCCCTTTTAGCGTAACAGAGCCAAATGGTGAACCATCGTCGATGGGGTAGTCTCTCTGAAACGCCTCCCACGGATTATTATGCTGTTGGCGAGGGGTGGAGACCAAGTCGAGGGGACTGGTGAGATACGCTTCTCTATCGTTTGTGTTTTCTTTCGGCTTGACTTCTGGGGTGTACTTGCCGTAAAAAGGGAGTGGTGAGGGTTCTCGAGGCGAGTCTGGAGGGAGTTGGACTCGTTCTGCATGAGAGGGTTGGGACCGCCATACGGAGGGATCTACCGTGTTATTCCTTTCGTTCCCTTCTGTTTCATTGTGAGGTAAATCCTTTCTATGGAGGGGATTACCTTGATAGAGGAGGGTAGCCTTCACCACTTGAAGGTCTCGTATAATCTCCTTCACGTCCCCTTCTATTGGGCTCTGCTCCCTGCCACCTGTATTATTATTGTTATTATTATTATAATAATAATGATGAGGATGAGGTGTGTGCTCCATATTATGGCTACTACTACTATTAATGGTGTTAGGGTGTGTGGAGACGAAAAGGGAGTTGGACGGCGAGGAGGAGGAGGGTTTCTCCTTTAACGGAGGGGACTGTACGAGATCGGTGTTGGGAATGGAATAGAGTGTATTCCTTTTGGAGACCGACTGTCGCGCCCAGGCATCACGGGCCTGTTGCTGTAGCATCCGATGCTGATCCAGGAGGGAGTCCTGCAGCCTAGCATGCATCTCCAAGCAGAAGGTTTGAAAAAACTCAAGAAATGCCGATGTACTGTTACGTCCTTCCTTGTCCAGTTCCTCTTTTTGTTGTTTTTTATATTTTTCAATTTGAATCTTGTACCGGAGTTGTAACTCGAGGAGTGCGTCACATCTCATTTTAAGCTTTTGATAATCGTTTTGCAAGCGATCATAATCGCTGGTTTCATTTTCCACGATCGGAGATAATTTGCGATTGCCGTACATCTCCGCCATTTTTTCCTCGAGTAATATCACTTTCTCATTAAATCGATTCTTTTCATCCTTCAGTTCCATCGTTAAGGTTTCCTTTTCACTTTCTAATTGGTCAATAATGTGGAGGAGGAGCTCCTTCTGCTGGTCCTCTTGCACCACCACCCCTTTTGCTTTTATCAGTTCGTTAGGAGTATTCTCTACTGTGAACCCTTCGTGGTGGTGGGTCGACGGAGGGAAAGCGGAGAGCAGTTTAAAAATCTCCCGCACAAAGGACCCACTAATGTTTTGATAGGTACGTAAGTGTTCCTCTAACGTCGCATATCGATGAGAGTCCCGTTTTTTGGTTTCTTCCTCCTCTCCCACAATAGTTTCCAGGGCGTGTACCTCATCAATGGCCTCGGTGAGGGTCGTAAAGTCCACGCACAGGTGTTTTATCGCTTCGATCGTCGCCGCCCCGGTAGGAGGAGCGGTGGAGAGCGGGTACTGGGACTCTACTGTATTGGTGTAAGGTGGTGGTGGAGCACCGAGGGGTTTAGGTGAGGGAGAAGGCTCTTTCGGATGATGATGAGCCCTTGGGGAAGGGGCGGTGAGGTGCATGATTCTCTTCCCATCTCTAGAGCCTAATTTTCGGGAGGAGGACATCAACACCCCCCTCTTCTCTATTATTTCTTTTTTTTTCTTTTAGTTTCTGCGCAGAAAAAAACGCAACAATAACAACAGAAATAGAAATAAAAGAGAGAAGACGTGATCAGTTAAAGCTAAAAAATAAAATAAAACAAGGTACTGGAACAGACTTTTCATAGACGGGTTAGAGCATCAATTTTTTTTTTATCTCTTTCTTCTTTAAACGAATGAACAAAAAGATACAAAAAAAAAACACAAAATAAAATAAAGAGCTAATTAGTAAAAGAAATGATTCTGAAAATAGTTATTTTTTTTTTTTAAAGATGTGTGAAGAATTAATTAACCCTTTATTTATAATATATATATATATATATATAAGTTTTACCCCCCTTTTCCCTAAGAAAAGAAGTAAGGGGAGTTCAGCACCACATTAAGATCCAGTGTGCCGCGTGGCGGTGGGTCGGGCAGTCGTATTCCATGACGGCGTAAATCGGCAAAGTACATCTCTTCCCACTGCTGCCGTAGTTCCACCAAAGGGTCATAATGAGAGTACAAATGAACAAACTGTTCCCGTAGGACAGCGCTGAGTTGCGGTAGATCACACGCGTAGGTCCAGTAAGAGTCATGGACGGCCATCATGGACAGTTCCCGTCTTTGCATCTCCAGCGCCGTCATGGCGAGGTGGGTGGCGTCCAGGCTGTGAATCAAGTTGGGGGCGATAGCGCTGAGTTGCTTGCGGCTGGCGGGAGAGATGCTATCGCCGGGTACTTTAGTGTACCCCTGCGCAGTGAACAGCATCACTTCTTTACGAACCTTGTAGGGTTGACGAACGACGAGGCCGAGGGGCGTCGTCCAACAAAAGGCATTGCGCAACTCGGCGGGCTGTGCGGACCAAATCAATTCGGTAATCTCCGTAATCCATTTACGACAGTTTTGGGTTTCCTTGAAGGTGACGCCGAGGGACTCGAGCACCTTTTCACGCAGATACGCCGCCATCTCTTGCATATCCGTGTGCGTCCACAGTCCATGACCCCGGTTCTGCTTCACCAACTCGTCTAAAATTTGCTCCGACATCCCATACCCGGTGACTCCATATACCTGGGTCATGATGGGTCTCTTGATGGTCTTTCGCTTGATGTGGTTCGAGTCCTGCCCTTTACCAGTACCGAGGCACCGACGGGCAACCTGGTGGTCCCGTGCGGCGTCCGCTTCAATAGATTTTAACATCTCCTTCAGAATACCAGTGTAGGCATCGGCGGGTCTTTCGCTAGGGACTAGATTCACCAACTCGGCCCCAAAAGCATCCCGACCAATGGCGGAGTAATGCTGAAGACCGTTATAGCTGCCATCCACCGCGACGGGCACACGAGAAAGAAAGTTTTCTACTCCTTGAGAACATTTTAAGGCATCGGAGAGTTCTTTGCAGGCCATTAGGCACTGCAGCGGCTCACTCGCCTCTTGCCACCACCGATCCCCCGAGAGAGGTCTCTCCGCGCTCTGTACGACGTCCTCAATGTGTTCATCCACGTAGTGCGCCCGCTCGTCAAAGGACAGTTTGCTCATTCCCATCTTATTGGCAAGGTGCACCTTCAGCCAGTACAGCCCCACCTTCCCCAGCGGCTTCGGCTCCGCGTACTCGAGGATGCCACGGAAAGGGTCGGACCCGGTGTGGTTCAGTCGACCAGGGAGGGGATACATGCGTCCTCTGAAATCCATACTGTTTGGAAAGTACACATGAGAGAAATCGACGAGGGAGCGTGCCTGTCGCAGGGCTTGTAGATAGTGGATTCGACTACTTCGCAGCTCCGACAGCTCCTTCCAATCTTGATCCAACTGATTCTCGTACTCTTTTCGTTGCAGAAGATTGTACACCTCCGACTCCTCATCGTCGTCGGGGTCCTGAAACCCGTGAAGCTCCCCGCGACCTCGATCGCTGGGGTAATGAATATCCCCTCGGTGAAGAGACGTGTAATGCAGAGGGTAAAAACCCGGCCGTATTTTACCGAAGCCAAATCCCTCTCGCACAATCGCCTCCTGCACGTGCAGCATGTACTTGTTAATCCGCCATGGGACGCGTGAGATGGCGTCCAGGGCTTGCATCATGGGGGCCTGGGAGATAATCATCGCTTGATTGGCACCTCCTTTCACTGCGGCGGAGGGCAGCACCCCGTAGACGGACTTTTCCTTGGTATCACTCTCCTCCAACCAGGACTTGTAGGAGAGTTGAGGGGGAAACGCGATGCGGAGGTCTTGAACTTTGGTGGCCTCCGTCGCTGTGAGTCCAATCACACTCAGTTCCTCTCGCCCCGTAACGCTGACGAACCGCTCTGCGATCGGCTTACGGGAGCCGTCGGGTATGAGTGACATATAAAAGAGCTGAATGACGAGAAATGCCACCGCTTTGGCAGAAATGGGCTCGATATTATGTTCGCGCTCAAAGTAAGCAAGGGTTTTAATGAGATTGAGAGAAAGACGGGTCCGAATAGTCTTTCGATCGGTACTGTTTAACCTTTTAAACACTCTCAGGAATCGCAGATGAAATCGAAGGTCTTCTGTGATCTTCACTAAAGTTCCCATGAGACCAGCAGACCGTGTACACCGAGATGCCGTCGCAGTCACCTCCTTTAACACTACCAATATCCGTTCATGAAGGAGTTCACTAGGCACTCCATCGTGTAACGCCCCTGACATTTGGGAGTGTACGGCGGCAAAGAACTCTCCCCTCACCCCTCCTCGTGATTCCTGCACCCCACCGGACATGACATACGCCAGCAACTCCTGCAGTGCGCTGTTTGCCTTCTCGGGGTCTCCAAAGTGTTGTTCTAAACTTTTCTTGATCGAGGCGCGCATGGAAAGCGGGATGTCGTTGCCAACAATCAATCCTTTTCCATAAATTCGCTGCAACACATGGAAGCTCACTACTCCATTCAAGATGCAGTCAAACACATAACGTGGGACGTCGGCTAAGGTGGCGATGTCATTGCGAACGACAATTTCCCAATTGATAAAAGTTCTCGCCATCTCCTCCACCCAACGAGGGACTTGTTCAGTGGACCACCCGACATGCGCGGTTTTGGCAAAATGTTGAGCCGAGGAGATGAGTACGTCTGGCGTCTCCAACCCCCATTTCGTTTTACTTTCCCCAAAACACAATTCGCGGTTCTCGACCTCGTTGACAATGTCATCGAGAAGGCCCATTAACTTGGATAAGGTGGCATGTTTACCAGCAGTAGAAGTGCCCTCTTCCGCCGCCTCGCTCAACTCCCGAAAGTGGACGATTTCCTCTTCCATAGCGGGTTGGAAGAGCTCTAATTGCGTTTGTAATCTCTGGTTGACGTCGGCCCGGGTGAGAAGGTTCATGGAGGCCCCGTACCGCACGCTGGAGACTAAAAACGAAGAAAAAGGACTGACAATGTCGGTCACCGATAACTCCCGCACAATTTGATCGGCCTCTTCCTTGTAGTTTCTAAACACACTCCCCACCGCCAGAAGGGACAGCTTGGGGTAGTCTTGTTGAAAGATACGACACAACTTCCGCAGCACTCTCCCCGACTCGGCCGCGTTACGTCGCACCATCAGTGTTTTATTACTGTTCGCCATCAACTCAAACTTTAAGTGCCGTTCTGCCGCAATTTCCATGTGAGAGGCCTCTAGCGACTGATTGGACCATCCACTTCGGACCCCACTGGTGCGCACATCATCGCCAAACACATCCCCGAAGAGCTGTTTCGTGATGCGGAGGTCTTTGTTTTCTCCGTGTGCCTCCGCGGAGGCGGTTTCAATGAGTCGAAGGACAACATCGCTTTTTCCTCCTCCCGACACCCCTCGCGTTCGCGCAAAGGCCCGCAACACCTCCGTCTTGCAGTAGTAAAGATCGTCGCACAGCATATCGATCGAAGACAGGACCGCCTCCTTCTCCACGTCGGATTGGATCGACGAGTCTGAGAGATGAACGTGAAGAAAATCTTCTCCGGTGAAGGAAGCGGGGCTGTTTTTTTGGTTTCTATTCCCGATGGCAGGGTCCCCTGTGAGGTCGGTGGACGCTGGTCCGTCGGGGCGGTGACTGCTGGTACCGGCGAGGTCAATATCCGGGGCGAAGGGGTCGTTGGAAAGAAAACCGTCGTCCATGATGGTGTGAACCACTTTGTTTTCCCGATCTTGAAACCGAACGTCCAGGACGGGCGACAAAGAGGAGGAGTTACCGTGAGTTAGTGTCATTTCCTCCTCCTCGTCCTCCTCTTCTCCCATTTCTACAGGAACCCCTTTGTTCTTGTCCATACCCCGAGCACTGCTCCCCACGGTCGGTTCCATCTCGGTTTCTAGGAAGGGGGTGACGTCGATGGAATCGGAAAAGCTAATTTCATCGTCTTCTTGCACTTCTTTTAAAGCCGTTTCGTAGTCTTCCTCCACTTCTTTCTGGGGCGGCTCAAAGATAGAGGCCACCACCGTCTTCTCCTTTTTTTTCTTCGTTGTGGTGTTCTTTTTTCGCTTAGGTTTCCCTGCCGTATCACTTTTACACCGTATGGAGGAGACTAAAGGAGAGGAAATGGTCGAAAGAAGACCTCCGCTACTCAAAAAGGACGCACCACCGTGGTATAGAAAGGGTACTGTTAGAGATCGGGTGGTGCGTAAACTAGAAGAAAAATAATCATGGTGGTGGCACAGCTTTCGGAGTGGGGTGGACAGTGCGTGAGACGGCGCATTGCATTCTCTACAAACGTGTCGCATATTTTCTGTTTTTTTCTTTTATTTTTTTAATACTATTATTAAACCTCTTTTCGACACTAAATGTATTAATAATAAAAAAATAAATAAAAGTAAAAAAGAGAAAAGAATAATATTAGAAAAAGCAGTTTTTGTTTCTACTAGACAAACTTATGGGAAGTATATATCGATTGTGTTTTTATTTGCTTTTTTTCTTTATTTGTTTTTTAATAGTTATTTAGTGTTAATAGTATATATATATATATATATGTGTGTGTGTGTGTGATGATTGCTCAAGGGTAGAAAGTTTAAGAGTTATAGACGAGGGAACACGAACAGCCCTTTACCCCTGTCGCACCTCTGATGGTGGACGTGTCAGTAACATGGTGAGCTGAGCATATCGTAGTCTTCCCTCTTCATCGACCGGTGCGTCCTTTAACAGCTGCACCGTCTTTTCCTTTCCTAGTACCCTTTCACTACACTCCCTCAAGTCCTCCAGCTTCACTCGGCCGGTACCCTCCGCGTCAAAGGAGCGACACAGCTGCGTCAGCGTTTCAAACAGTTTTGCCTGAAGATGCAGTTTAGAGAGGGCGTGGACGTCTCGTAGTGGGGCGAAGGAAGTGTGTTGCACGACGGAGGGGAAGTGGTGTTCAAAGTCCTCCAAGTAGACACTGAGTACTTCCTCGGTAGTGAGTGGATCTCTATTGTCGGCGGTGGTGGAGGTGTATACGTCCATGTCTCCTAATAAAGCGTGCACAAAGCGCTGTAACACCAACACTTTTTCCTCCTTGTCGTCCAACTCCCCTTCCTCTTCGTCCAGGTCGCGGTGGACTTCTTGAAGAATAAATAATTCACGACGAGGGCAGTTCTCAAAGACGCGGTATAGCGTATTCGGTAGGATGGACTCCAACACGGTGAAGAGATTCTTTTGAAGGGCGATGTTGGTCTCTGTGTAGGGAAGACACAGAGCGAGATAGACGAGGTCGAACTGATCACTTGGAGTGCGAATACTTTTCTTTTGACTGTCTTGTTCACTTTTCCCCTGCGGCGACGACGACGACCCACTTCCTTCTTCTTCTGGCCCATACTGATACATCACGAATTGACACACTTCAAAGTAAATTTGCTTAGAGTGGTCATCTAAAGCGTCACTTCCTGCCGCGTTATCGTGATGATGGAGGAGCTCCAGGATGTCTAAACAGCTATCCGTCAGTCGTTCACTAAGCTGATCGGCCGCCACGGTAGCCTTCGTGCTCTTTGGGGAGAAGGAATTGGCCTTGTTGGAAGAAGAGGCGGAGCTGTTTCCACTGAAAAAGTTCGCAAAAGGGTTCGTCCAGTGTCGGTAGGCGGAGTGAAGAGGGGAGGGGCCCTGTGCAAGGAGCAATGCTGCGGTGTTCCGCTGGCCACGCAGACCACAGTGAGATAAACTCTGCCTAGTGCACTGCAGTGACAGTACCCTACACGTTTTCATCCGATAAACGGCGCTTCCTTTTTTTTTATTATTATTATTCTTGTAAAACAAAACAAACAACAGCAACAATAACGAGAGAGAGAGGGGGAGAGAAATAAGTGAAGTAATGTTTCGCTAAATTGAATTTCAAAGAGTGTAACGTGCTCTACTCTATTGCTTCTTTCCATTTTGTTTTTCTAATTCTATAATATTCTTTACAATTCTATTAAAGTTTAATCTTTTTTTTTATATATGTATGCAAAAACAACAACAACAACATCAACAACAACGCTACCTCTTTCTATTTCTCTACGGTGGAGTGGGTCCAAGGAGAAATTTGATAAGGGTGTCGACGTGTATTTCCAGAGGACGACAGCTGCACCAGGGAGGTGTTCGTGGTGGTTGTATTATTCGTATGAGTAGCGGGTGGTGGGGAGGTGGGAGATGACGGCTTCTCCACATCGAGGATAATTTCAGCGGAAAAGGAGTGAGGTGGGGAGGAAGGGGTGGGGGCGGGCGGTAGCACCACTTGATTCCTACTGCTACTGGTGGTGGAAGGACTCGCTCGGTGGTGGTGGTGTTTCTTACTGTGACTCCTGTGAGAGTGACGTGAAGAGCAACGAGAAGAAGAAGTTCTCTTTTGCTCTTTACTTAAAAGGAGTTTGTTCGAGATACCGTCGTCCTTTGTCCTTTCTAAAATGCTTTCTATCAATCCCTTTTTATCTAGATCCACCAACAGCAGCTCATACTCCCTCAATTCACTTTGGGTTTGATGAAGCGTCTTCCTCAGTTGCTTTATTTCTCTCTTGTATAAGCGCTGTTGCTCCTCCATTTGCTGTAGAATACACAAGTAATATATCTGCACTTCCTCTACTTTCTTTTCCTTCGCTTCCACATTACTACTGGAAAGAGATTCTCCTTTTTCAAACTCGATAGCGCTTTGAAGTCGGTCTCGCACCAAACTGCTTCTTTTCACTTTCTTTGTTTTCATACTCATTTCTTCATCACTGTCGCCTCCACCACAGTCACGATTACGACTGTTATTGTTATGAATGGTAATGATGTGACCAGCCGATTGGACCGAATCCGTGAAAACATTCTCGCTGTTACCCTTTTCAGATCCCTTTTCCCTACTACTACTACTATTATTATTAATATTATTATGATTACTCTCTTCCAATCGCTGAAGTAGGGTCGAAACTTCCTTTTCCAATACGGTGGAGATGATCTCCAATTCTTGATTGGTTTTCAACAGTTGCTCCTTCTCTTGATAAAGGGTTTGTATCTTTTCTTGCATCTCTTTCAGTAGAGGGGCGTAGTTCATTGAAGCATTACGGCCCTTTTTGCCGTTTATGCTTTCGTTCAAGTCGTCTTCCTCGGTGGTGGGAGATGTCACTACCCCAGCATTGGAAGCGGTTTCCTTCTTCTTCTGAAGTATTTCCTCCAACGCCTCGATGCGGTCTTGTAGTTGGGAGTTGAGTTTCATCAACGAGAGGTAGCCTTTATTCTCGGAGAGTAGGACATTGGCATCTAGAATTAAAGCACTATTACTCTCGTTATTGTTATTGTTATCCTCGTGGTTCCCGTCTTCGTCGTTGGGCAGTTTTCCTTTTTCTTCTTTCTCTTCTTCACTCTCCATACCATCTTTATTGGCACAGAACGTGCCTTTAGCAGTACTACGACGCTGTTGAAGCTGAAACTCCCGGGTGAGCTGAGAAACTTTTGTCTGTAGTGCTTCGACTTGCTGGAGTAAAATCTCTTCATTCTTTTTGACCAGTAAAAGTTTTTTTTCAGTCTCTTCCAAATCATTTTTTAACTTGATCGACTCCTTTACTTCGGTTTGATAGAGTAGTTGCGTCTCTTTCAGCTGCAAGTTCCTTTCTGTGCATTCTCCTCTCAATTCATTTAGTATGTCTTTAAGTTGGCTATTTTGAGTGTTCAGGACCGCGACGTAGGAGTCGTTGTGGTGCAGCTGATGTAGCTCATTCGACAACACTTTATTATTTTTTTCCTCCATCGCCAACTGAGCGCGTAGAGCAGCCAGCTGTTCCTCCAAGGCTTGTACTTCCTTCTTTTGCAACCGACTTTGCTCTAACGCCTGGGATCGTCTATTCTCCTCTTGAAAGGAAAAGTTTTCCTGTTCTCGCTCAAGGCGCCGCTGCAGTCGATTGATTTCTTCTCGCTGTGCACGTAACTCATCCTCGTAGTGTTTATATCCGGTAGCGCCTACCACAACGGCGGTAGAGGTGCTGGGGAGGGAGCCCCTTCCTTCTCCACCTCCTCCTTCGTGTATGGGATCGGTACTGTGTCCTTGGTTGGACATCATCTTGGAGAGTCGACGCTGCAGGGCATCGATACGGTCCTCCGCGGACTGCCATTTCGACCGATAGTATATCAATTGTTCCTGCACGTATTCTAAACTGTTATTTTGTTCCACCCCAGCTAATAAAGGGGAGCCCAGGTCTTTTCTTTGGTGCGGGTTTTCTGGGTTACTACTACTTTCTGGATCGTTTGGCTGGTACGTGTCGGGCTGAAAACCACACAATAGTTCTAATGATTGGGATTTAGACCGTAATCTTTCAATTTCCGTTTTCTGCTTGTCAGTCTCCTCACTAAAATTTCTGTTCTGCTTCTGCAAGTTGTTTCTTTCTTCATGTAGGGTTTCTAGTTTGATAAGTAGTTCATTGCGGTGGTGGGTGACCTCTTTTAGCTCCTCCTGTACTTTTTCCAGCTCCTTTACCGCCTCCTCTTTCTGGACTTGAAGATTTTGATTTTCTAACGTGAGTTGTTGCAACTTGGAGTCGCGTTGGACGAGATTTCCTCGGAGTTCTTGAATCAGTTGAACCGTATTGGCGTCAATAGCAGTACTTCTACTTCCATTTTTGTGCTTCCCTGTTAGATTCTTTTCCACTTTATCGCAGGCGGCGTACAACCACAAGGGAGGACCACTCTGACTACTAGTGGACGGAACTACAGGGAGATCGGCGTTGCATTGGCAGTGAAGAAGTTTTTCTTCCAGCGACCGCACTTGTGCGGTGGTATCTTTTAGCTTCAAGTACAGTCGTTCGTTTTCATTTCTTAGTAATTGAGTGGTTTTCCGCGAGGCGACGTACTCCCGTCTTAGAAAATCCATCTCTTCATGCGATGTCTTGAACCGATTGGTGTCGTTGGCGTAGTTCGGACCGGCACTGCGGCGGGTGAGCTCACGGTACAGACTGTCACTATACTCGTACACCTCTCGTAGCTCCTCTCTCTGTATCTCGTCGTCACGGACGACATAGTATCGATAGGGCGACTTACAGCGTGGCTGCTCGACGCGACGAATGATGTGTCGGTCGGTTTCTACTGTAGGGCTGTAGTGAACTCGCTTGACACTGGCACTGTTCTCCTCTCCACGGATGGGGCTTACACCTCTTCCACCACCACCACTACCATTGGGGTGTATGCTGCTGCTACTTGTGATGGGTTTGGAATTATCTCCACCAGGGGAGCGGGTACGACTCGCACGAGAGGAAAACAGATGAGGGCGTCGTTGGGGAGCGGTATTGTCTAGACTTTCAGGACGGATCTCCGCCGTGTGGTTTGAAATAGTTTGAAAGAGGGAAGAAGCCTTGCCACGCTCTCTAGCCCCTCGCTTTAATTGACGCAGGTCTTTCGCGGAGACCCATTTTTGTGTGTACTCTGCCTCATACTCGGATATATTATTATTATTATTATTATTATTATTATTGTTGTAGTCACTATTTTTGTTATTGTTTTCATCCGTGGAGGGAGGTGGTTGTGTATCGTTGAGATCCATTCTTTTGGATTGTATGAAAATAATTAAAATTAAATCTAATATGAATGTATTCTTTTCTTATTTTACTGTAATCTATGATATATAAATATATATTTCTTCTTTACCTTCCCTTTCTAGTAGAATAGTAAAGTTTTTAAAAAACGAAGAGAGAGAGAGAGGTCATATAATCATTGTGTACTGTGTAGTTAAACTAAATCCTTTTAGCACTTCTATCCATTCGTAACAGTAGTACTTTTAATCTTCTAAATATTCTTCTAAATCTGTACAAACAAGCAAAAAATAAAAAAATAAAATAATAATAATAATAAAAGTGAACAATGATAAATTTGTTTATGTATAAATGTATATAATACCGCCTCCTCTCCTAATGCATCCCTGTAATATCCGGGGGAGCAAACGTGGAGGGAAGCGGATATCCATGCCGTTCTAAGTGGTCCTTCTGTTGTGCCATAGCACAGCCCGCGCAACAACACAGGCAGCACGCCCCGCACATGGAGGACACACTCCGTGCACACTGTAGTCCAGCGCCTCCCTGGCTAGGGTACTGATACGGGTTCACGGGTAGACGAGACGGGCAGCAACAGTAGCAGCCATAGAGGAGTCCAAGGCAGCCGTTATAGCACCCTCCGCTGCCAGCGTCGATACAGGGGTCGGGAGGGAGTTGGTAGTGTCGACGTAGGAGCAGTCGATTCGCTTGCAGGGCACACGGCATACAACAAAAGAGCTCTAGGCAGAAGCAACAAGGGGCACAGCTGCCGATAGTGCAGTTGGTAGGGTGAAGGCAGCCGAGGCAGCACTGAGGTCTGGGGCACGTGCAGCAGTGAGCAGGGCAGCGAATGAGGCACAGTCCACCACAACACTCACAGTCCTGACCCCCTACCTCTTCCTGAGGCCCCCTGTGATGCCGACGAGGTGGTGAGCTCGCGCGGTAACACCCATACTGCGGCAGACCATTGTGTTTGTTCACCAGCATACTGATATTCCCCTCTCCTCGAGTGTTTACCACATCCCTCCCCGGTACGGCGGTGTGTTTATATCCAATCATAGCCCCCTTCTCCTTTGCATAGGCCCCATCAACACTGTCAATAAGGGAGGAGGGGTCGGCACTGGTGTACAGCTCTGGCCGTACCTCGGGGGGTGGAATACAGCAAGGGACGGTACCCCCACAGCAAACATAACGGGAGGGGAGGTCGTGAAAGAGAAGGGTTTTACGTTGCTTGAGGAGGAGAAAAGGGAGTCCGCAGGGGAGGCAGCCGAGGCAGCAGGTGCCGCCTTGCAGCTGACAGACCGCCGTCCTCGCTGAGGTGCCCCAAGCGCCGAGGAAGGTGGTGGTGGGAGCTATTCGGTTACCATCCTCCTGCTCCTCATACCGTCGGTGAGAGTTAAGACCCAGTGGGGTGACACGACTGTAGAGGAGATTAGGATCAAGGTAGGGAGAGGCGTACACCAACACCTCCGCCTCACTACTTCTAACGTTATTGTTGTTATTATTATTAGCATTGTTCGGATTATTATTATTACTATAGTAGTTGTTGTTGATGTTGAGGTTATTATTATTGGCGATAGTACCAGTCATATTTCCTTGTCGTGGTTCGGTGTTAAAAGGTGTAGGAGGCGGAGGAGAGGATTGGGGCCCTTGGTTGAACTCGCTCTTACTATGTTTGTCTTTTTTCTTCTTGCCACCTTTATTCTTATTGTTATTTGGCTCACTGTAAACGGCAGCTGGTGGTGGTGGTGGAGCGGTCGGCTCCACATTCGTTTGCTGTGACGGCATAGGGGGGTAGTAACGAGACGTTGCCACGTTGTATTCATTATTATTAGGATTATTAATGGTGGAAAGGGAGGGTGGGTGGCTCCCCCTCGGCAGAGATTGTACGAGTCCACCTTCACCAGGTTCTCCTCCTCGCTGCGAGACACTTCCACGGGAAACATAACCGACCGGTGCTACGGACTGTATCAAGTACTCGTCATTTTCTTCCTCTTCTGCAGTGGTGGTGGTACTACTTGAACTACGACTAAAATTATTATTATTCTTTTCACGAGATCGGCTTCGCTCTTCTGGAGTGTACACATCCACTACGTTATCGTAGTACCCTCTCCTGCTATTACTGCCACTAGGAGGAGTGCGACGTGCATAGTTGTTTTCGTTGTGCAGGGATCTAGGGGTGGGTGGAAGCACTATTCTATTGTTCATATTATTATTATTCTGATAGTTCACCTCTGCCGTGGTGGTGGCAGTAGTAGTGGAATCCTCTTCATAGTGGTCTAGATAGTGATTGTTGTTATTATTATTATAGTTATTGTTATTCGCAGTACTGTGGTACGGGTTTGGGTGGCTGGCACTACGAACGATAACATCATCTACATCGACTACATCCACTACACCGTTATTATTATTGTTATTATAGCGTCGACTTCCTTCGTCTTTGGTTAGATTATATCTACCAGGAGGAGCGGGGGGTTCATAAATATTAGTTCTATTTTGTAAATTACTATTGTGGTACATGAAGAATTCCTTTTTTTTTTTCTTACCCTTTTTGATTATGATATTTATTAGTACAGAAATGTAATGGTTACAGTTCTTTCTTTTGAATGTATTTTATGAAACGAAAAATCAACAGCAACAAAAAGAAAAGGGGAGGAGAAATTATACTACATATTTCAGTTTATTATTGTTTTCTGTTTATCACTACTATGTTTTTTTTTTATTTATTTCCTTTGATTCAAAAAGATAAGTAAATACAAGGACAAATATATATATATATATTTGTATAGTTATATGTACATTTACATTTACAGATGCGGGTGCCGTTGTTGTTGGGGTTAGTCTCCCTCCCCCTCTTCCGATTCCTCTTCATCGTCCCCATTTTGTGGTGGTGGTTCCCGTCGTTGAGCAATCGCCGCGGTGACGGTGCCCACCCTATCCTGCACCACCCGCTGCACCGTCCGCTCTCTCATCTCCTTGGTGTCTCCTAATTCCTTGAGGGGGTGTGGCCCACCGAGCCGGGCGTGTTGCATCTGCTTTAGCGCCGCATCCTCCTCGTCCTCCTCCTCGTCGCTTTCGGGCTCCTCTTCGTGGGGCATCAGTGGGGACGCGGTCTTCTCTGCTGTGTCACCGCCCTCGGGTAGGATGCGGTCCGCTACTAGCAGCGGCAGCCACACTCGGGTGAAGGCTGCGGGTATCTGTGGGAGAGCATCAAACAGACGACAGAACGTTTTAAAGTCCATGTGTGAAATTCGCTTCACCGAGAGAGGAATGACGGAGCTTTGATGAGGGGGCAGCGCCGCGCTACCTTTTGCTTTTTTTTTCCCTTTGCTGTTCTGCTTCACGTAAAGTTCTTCTTCCTCTTTTGCCAGCACGTCGAACCCATCCGAGAGACTCTTGACGATAGAAGGGCTAAACACGGTGTTGGCCTCTCCTCGTCGGTGTCGCTTGATCGTCTCCAGTTGCTGTTTTTGAATATACCCATTCCCCTCCACGGCGAACACCTGGTAGCACTCCCACCGCACGACATTCTTGGTATCTTCCGAGTTGAGGAGGGCGTCGAGGGCCGCGAGGAGCTCGCGAAGCAGCACACAGGACGTTGGAGGAGGGCGGGAGGTCACGGAGTTATCCTCAAGGGCTAACCCTCCCCGCGAAGGGCTGCCGCTACTGTGATGCTGTAGAGATGTTATACTGGGGCCATGGGTGGGAGAGTGTAGGGTACGGCGGGTATTGTTGGCGGTGGTGGTGTGACTGCTGAGCCGTGTAGTACTGCGGTCCGCTGGTGGGCGACTCTGATGAAGGGTGCTGCCAGCCACCACACTCGAGGACGGCGGTAGAGGGGAGCTGACGCCAGGGGAATGGGCCGGGGAGGAGGAAGAAAACAACATCCCTTTCGCCTCAGAGACTTGACGGATGAGAAAGAAAAAGGAGGAGATGGCTTCACTGTGTGCGACCTCGAATGGCGCGGCGGTAAGGGTGTCGATCACTCGGTCCAGCCATACTTGTCCTTCCTCATCAGCGAGGGGAAGAAAAGAGTGAAGGAAGAACCTTAGATTGACGCGGGGTATCCAGGTGGGGGCGGGGTGGCGCCGTTGCTGTTTCGCCCCCTTTTTCTTCGCCTTTTTCTGTGTACCACCAGCGACGGTACTCCTCCGGCGAGCCGCTGCCTCCTCCTCTTCCTTCCGTCTGAGCGTTTCCCCCGGGTGAAGCATATTGTATGAGTCTATGAAGGATCGTACAATTTCGGCTTCTAATTCGGCGTGTCGCTCCCTCAAGTGACGGGCCGCCGTCGCTCCCGCCCCGCGGTGGTGGTATTGGTGGTAGTTTCCGCCTTCACTCTTGGATAGTATAGCCCTTCATAGTACGCTTCAGACTTTGGAAGCGCTAGATTTCGTTTCCGCTCCGCCAGAGACCTTTTCCGTTCCTCCTCTTCCCTCTGTTGAACGTATGCAGAGGTTGTTTTGCCATGCGTATTACCATTATTAGTAGTATTATTAGTATTCCCTTTACCCGTGCTGCCGAGAGTATCCTCCACCTTGGCCGGTCGGAGTCGCTGAAGGCGTGAGGGAGCGTCCTCCTCTCCCTTCTTCGTAACACCACCCCTACCGCTCTTCCGCCGGGACTTTTGCGGACTGTTCGTCTGAAGCGCAAAATCCGCCGCCTCACCACTCTGCATCAACTCTGCATTTCCTCGTAGTGCATAGTAGTGAAATAAATCCTCCGTCTCTCCCGGAGAAGGGTCGTTGGACTTGGCACCATCTTTCCGCAGTGGCGGTGGCATCCCAGCGGGCTGACGAAGGACAGCGGAGTCCGGGGCGAAGGCGGCTGACTTACGGGACTTGCGTTTATCGGTACTCATGGAGGCCCTCTTGGTGCCCGCCTCCTTGTTGGCGGGGTTGGGGGGTGCGGCGTCGGCAAAGTAACTCACTTTTCTATCGCCATCACTCTTTGGGGATGCGCTCATTAGAAAAGGCAAATAACTAATGTGTGTGTATATGTATGAGCGAGAGTGCTCCTGTTTCTTTTTTGACTATTTTTATTTATGAATCAAATTGGAGTCAATATATATTTAAGTGATTCCAGAAAAAAAAAAGATTTACAGAGAGAGTGGAAAAAAAAAAAAGTAGTTAAAGAAGTAGAGATTGCAAAAATAAAACAACAACAACATCCGTAACGGTAACAATAAGAAAAAAAAATGTAGTAATAGTTAGCAAATAAATAATCAGCATAAAGACACACAGAAACAGTCTTTATCTGAATCGTACGAGAACCAGACACACTGAGAGCTGGTGGAAAGAAGAAGAATATTAATTTATTTATTCTGTGATGCTGCGAGACTCGTTTTTAGCTTTCCCTTTTCGTCGAAGTGTTGTACTTTTTTTTGGGCACCAATGGGGCGTCATCATCGGCGTCCTCCTCTTCTTCTTGTTTCTTCGCTTTCGTCTTTTTATTCTTCTTTTCACCTCCACCACTCTTTGCCGGTTTCGCTCGTTCCTTTTTCTTTGGCAGTAATACCACTGTTCTCTCCGCTACTGTTACGTGGTCTTCGCCAGTTACCCCGCAGAAAGGCCACTCCGAGAATTTTAGCTTACACTGTGGACACCGCCCTGCCGCTGTTGTCGTCGCACGACTCGTTATAGGGGTGGTAATAGGAGTAGCAGTAGTAGAAGCGACACTCTTCGCCTCTAGTGAATCCACCAACTTTTTGATGGTCTTCAAGTATGCGGCGGAAAGTTTTTTTTCTTTCTTCTTTTGGCTCCTCTCTTTGCGAGCGGTGGTGCGTTCTAATTTTGTCTTCGTTGATGTTTCGTTTAATTTGGCATTTTTCTTCCCCACCGCTTTCGCCGTCTTCGTTTTCTTTTCCTGTTTAATATTATTAGTATTATTATTATCGTTATTACTAAACCACAAGAACTCCGCTCGCTTTACTGTTGTTACTGTACCACCATTCCCAGGTGTCATTACTCCTAACGCCTTCTTTTTTTTTTGTTGGGTTTTATTATTATTGTTATCTATTTTATTCGTGATTCATAAGAATAATAAAAAAAGAGTGTCAGAGAAAGAGTGTGTGCTATATAAGTGTTAGACGACAAGGGAGAAAAAAATAAATAACACCAACACCGAAATAAATAATATAAATATAGCTAGCACAGTTTTCACTGTGACAGGAAAGAATTTCATGCACACACTTTTCGTTCTTCACGTGGTGGTGGCTTTCGCGCAAAAAGGATAAAAGTGATAAAACAATCAAACTAAAATAGTAATAATAATATAACAGCAACTATAATAACAATATTCTTTTATTTTTCCTTTTCAGTCCGAATCGCTTTCTATTTTCATCTTTGGTGGGCGGATGGCACCAGTGGGGTTTGGCTTTGGAGAAGGATCGACAAATGTTGGAGATTTACCGGTAGCGGTGGTACCCTCTTTAGTCGTGTCACGTGATTCTTTTTCCCCTTTACTCTCCTTACTCGTCATCGTCTTTTTCTTGATTTCTTTTCCTTGCTCCTGCTGAGGTGACGGCTTTCCCCCTTTTCCCTCCTCTTCCTCTTTGTCTTCTTTTTCTTCCTCTGTTCGTAGTTTGTTTTTATTCAACTTTTTCTTTTCCACCCTTTCCACGCAGTTGGTAAAGTCCTTCGCGAACTGTAGCACATAGCCCCATACTATCGTTTCATCCACAGAAGGGTCTTCGCCATAGCTCACCAACATGGCACTCACCTCCTCCCGAAGCTGCTGCAGTCGTAGGGTTAGTTGAGTCACACGACTGAGGTACTGGTCCAATTTTTCTTTCAGCTTCACCACCAAGCCATCCTCCAGGTCGGGGTTTTCCTTCTTCTTCTCATAGTACCGGGGGAGACGGCTCTGGAACCATTTTTCGGGATCCTTGTGGTACTCCTCCAGCACCCGCCGCATCCGTTGCACGAGAACACTAAGAATCGAGGTTTGTTGTCCGACATCCGTCAAGGACACAGTGGTGACCTTCTGCAGACAGCTCACGTCCTCGGGAAAGGTAAGGAGGTCGGTCAGTCCGGCGTCTTTCAGCAGCACAATCAACACCTCCAGCACCGTCCCCTTCCCATTCGCCGTCTTCACCAGAGAGAGCTGACTGAGGTTCTCCAGTCGGAACCCCACCGCCTCGCCATGAGACGTACCACGGTTCATATAATTCCCCAACGCTAATACGATGCGTAGCACTTTCGCAAAACGACTATTTCGCAGCGTGACGCTCTCTGTCGCCGTCTCCAACCACTGTAGACGGTCTGTGACGAGGGCCACGGATTCCTCCAAGTCCTCCGCGGCTGTCCACAGTTGCAGCCGTTCTCTGACATCAACGATCGAGGTGGAGAGCTCGTAGAGGTAGTCCTCCACTTCTGTCCAGGTGACCTCGCCCGCCTCCTTCTCCTTCTTGAGCGCCTGTACCTCCTCCGGTGTTGGGATGGCCTTGATGAGGGTCTCCCGTCGATCCGGAGGAAAGGCGACACTATCGAGCTCAAACAGAGCGTCGCAAAGGGTATCGATAGGGAGTTTCAGCCGTTTTAGCACAATCGCTACATTCTGTAATCGCTGTCCGGTAAAGACAGCACTACGTTTTATCCTATTTTTTTCCTTTTCGGCCTCTAACTCGGCGGTGGTGGGGGCTGCCACAACGGTTTTCTTTACCTCAAAGAGGTCTAATAGAAAAGAGTTATCCTGGAGGACTTTATTCTTAATGTCATCGCCGTCCTGTACGGCCCACACCCCACTCGCCTTGGGTACCTTTTTCCAAAAGAGGGTCTTGAGTTTTGGCCCCTTGTAGACCGGTGCTGCAGGGGCCGCCTTAAACCCTGGAGGTGGTGGTGGGGGCGGTCCCCCTCCTCCTGCCTTCCCCCCCGGTGGCGGTGGAGGCGGCGGTGGAGCGCCACTCTTGCCAGGAGGCGGAGGGGGAGGAGGCGCCCCGGTCTTCGCTAATGGTGGGGGCGGCGGTGCAGCCCCAGCAGCGTTCGTGAGAGGTGGAGGGGGTGGTATTCCAGTAGGGGGTGGGGGCGCGGCCTTTCCTACTGGAGGCGGCGGCGGTGGAAGACTAACAGGCGGCGGCGGGAGCGGCACAGGGGACTCCCCTCCACCTCCTCCTACCCCCTCCGACGTAAGACTGGCTTCCTTGGGGGTGCCGTACTGTGCAGAGGGGAGCGAGTTCTCTTGAAGTGGCGCCGCACTCGCCGCACGAGCCGATCCCTCTCCATATACTGGTACCCCTCCTCCGTACATCACCGGAGGGGTACGAGGCCGTGGGGGTGGCCCCTTCCGCTCCGTGCGCAGATACGTCGGCGTGGCTTCCCAGATATCGTCTTCGTTGTCGTACAGTCGCTCGTCCTCCTCAATGAGGTGAAGGGAGGTGGGCATGTAGAGCATCGTGGCCGCAGAGAGGGGCAGCTGACTGGCCCCTCGACCAGCAGCGGACTTGCCTCCGCGCAGGACGGTGCCATCCCTACGAAAGTACTCTCCGCCTTGAAGGTCCTCCTCGTCGTAGTCGGAGCGCTGGGCCAAAAAGTCTCTGGGATCGGGGCGGGAGAGAATGACCTGCCGCTGAGGGGACTGCTCAATACGCTGGGTGAGCTGATAAATGTAGTCGGCGTCCTGCCGCTCTGCCTCACAGTCTGAAAAGTATAACTGGGCGTAAAAGTCCTCGGGTAGTCCGTCTCCAGCGTAGTCCATATCGCGCTGGTACACCCGGTGGGTCTGCTGGTGGAGAAAGATGGTGCTGAAGGCGAGGCGGAAGAGACGGGTCTTGGAGACAGGGGGACGACCCCGCTTAGAGGCCGCGAAGGAAGCCTTGGAAAAGGAGGTACCCATTCCAATACTATCCGCCGCCGCCTCTCCATCGTGTCCTCCGTCTGCGTTGTATTCAAACACATGAATGGCAAAGTCCCCCAGCACGCTTTCGTCTATATCGAGGTATACCTCCAACGTGTTGATATCCCCCACTCTCCACGCCTCCGGGTCACTGAACAGCTTGTTGCCCGCCTTGTCCGTGCTGACTTCTAGTTGAAGTCCTAATTTGCGATCGAGCAGCACTTCCATGTTGTGAAGCGATATCTTGAGCAGCTTCATCCGCTTTGGATTCGGTAGGGTCGGTATTTCAAACATGAGTTGAAAGTACTTGACGTAACTAAGTTGGGAGGGCGCGTGGTAGACACTACGTTGAAGACGCAGCTCCCTCTCCACCAGCTCCAGCGTGCCACTACCGTCGTTGGTTGGGAAACCGGAGAAGATCATGTAACATGCTCCGATCATTGCGGCGTAGTTGGGGTGCTGTACGTTTTCGGTTTCCTCCAGGAATACCAGCACCGCACAGTGCGACCGAGGAGCGGGCCCCGCCTTTAACCACTTGTGAATCGTGAAGCAGACCTCCATCAGAACCGCAAAGTTTTCTACACTTTGTTTGGAAAAATCCAACACCTGTCCCATTTTAAAATTCTCTACAATTTCCATCATGAGAGGCGAAAAGTTGAACAAGATGTATCGGTGTGTTTCCTCTTCGTCGAGGCGTCGGCCAATGGCCTCGATGCTTCGGGTACAACTTTTGCTCACCTTGATGGGTTGCTTTTCTAAAACGGAAGTACTTCCTGCGGGTATGTTCCAAATGTAAACACGCGTGTCAAACAGTTGACGCAGCTCATTTGCGTCCGAGTAAAACAAATTCTTGAAGAAATTCATTTTTGTATTTTATTCTATAAGTGTATACTTTTATTTTTGCACTTTAGAGCCGCACGATATGAGAAACAAACCAACCAACAAAAAAGATAAAACTATATATACCTTTTTTTTTCTGCCCGTTTATTCTATTAGTTTCTAGAAAAAAGAGAAAAAGAGAAAGAAGAAAGGAGATTTTAAAATAGGGTTGATTGATTCACCTAATGAACATTTATATTTAAAAACATTTAACTGAACAAGTGCTATGTGAAAGTATGTTTGTATTTATACGGGTGTATGCTTATCGTAAGCCAATTCATTTCAAGGGAATGGATCTAACCTCCTTTTTTTTCTTCCCCCTTGTATTAGATATTTCCTCGCCGTTTTTGGAATAGCGCTCCGTACTTTGATTTTGGATTGACCGGCGGGGGTGGTGGCATCTTTGAAGTGGTAGGGTTGGAGGAGACAGCATTGGGTGGTGGTGGCCGTGAGGGTACCACCACGGTTTTCTTTTCTTCCTTTTCTTCTTTTTTTTGCTCCTCCTTTCGACTCCACTCGATTATTTTGTTCCCCTCCTTCCCCTTGAAGAGACCACCGCCCGCTTCTCCGATCCACTCCGGCTCTACCGCCGTCACCAACATCATATACTCCTTCGACACCAGCAGCAGCTCCCCGTAAACGACGTAGGGCGGCATCTCGGCTCTGGCACACAGCGCGGAACCCGGGTGAAGAGAGACTGTCAGCCCCGCGTTGAGAAGCGGACGGTACTGATTCCAGTTGCTGTCACTGCGTGCCGCCGCCTGCAGGCACAACGCCGTCGCGATGCACCGCCGTACTCGGTCCATTCCCCCCACCCCACACGACTGCAGCGGTAGGCGTAGCTTCTTGGTTCGTTCGACCAGCTGGTCAAAGATGTCGATCGCCCGGAGTAGCGTAGGGAGATGAAGAAAGTGGTCTCGTGCCCACACAGGGGACTGATTGTTCTCCATAAACTGTGTCAATACGTTAAGAATGGTGATGTGGTCAGAGTCGTTCACGTAGAAGCGGCTGTGGGACTGCTGTGCCACTTCCTCTCGACCCTTCGGCAACTCAAACAGGTTTTTAGGGTCGGCGGTGATCATGGAGACCAGTTTTAACACCTCCACAGAGCACTCTTGCTGGGTACTCGTCAGAATGAGTTTCGCAAGAGACGGGGAGACGGGAAACTCCAGGGCGAGGCGACCTTGGTCGGTGATGGCACCGTCGTCTGTTAACAGTCCTAGCACCCACAGATGCCACATGCTATTGCGGATGTTCGCCACCGGTGGGGGGTCCATGAACTCAAATTCACGTATCCGTTGGACCCCAATACTCTTGAGCAACAGTACAACACTATCGACGCTACTTCGCTGTATCTCGGGCACCGTGTTGGGGAGCATTTCCCGCTGAAACTGTTCCTCCGTGTACAGACGGAAGCACGTCCCCTCCGTCGTACGACCCGCCCGTCCCTTACGCTGCCCCGCCTGCGCCTGTGACACCGGATAGCGCTGCAGAGTGTTCATTCCAATCTTGGGGCGGTACACATTGGCCTTCATAAAACCACAGTCCACCACAAATCGCACCCCATCAATCGTCAGCGACGTCTCGGCGACGTTGGTGGCAACGACACACTTTCGGAATCCAGCAGGAGTGGGGTCGAGCACGCCCACCGCGCCCTCCTCTCTCGTGTTACTAGAGGCCTCGGAGAGACAAGGAATGACGAGGAGAGTGGAAAGATGAGCGGGACTCAATTCTTTCAGCCGTCGACGAATGAGCTCACACGTACCATAGACGTCATCGCGACCGGTCATGAAGACCAAAATGTCATGTTTGTCCTCCAGTGGGGTCCGTAGGTGCAATTCACAGACCCTAAAGACGGCCTCCGCTACGTAGTCGAGCACTGGTGCAGGGCTGTACCGCACCGCCACCTCAAACGTACGACCCGGTATTTCAAACGACGGCGCGTTCCCAAAGAAGCGAGAAAACTTCTCCGTGTCCATGGTGGCGGAGGTAACAATCAGCTTCAAGTCTCGTCGGCGGCGCACGGCCAGTTGCAGCACTCCCATCAGTACGTCCGTGTCCACCGATCGCTCGTGCGCCTCATCGAGGATGATGACACTATACCCATTCACATCAGAATCTTTTACAATCTCCCGCAGCAGCACCCCATCCGTCATGAACTTTATTCTAGTGTCCTCGCTGGTGGTGTCGTCGAGGTGAATCGAGTACCCCACCAGTCCTCCCAACGGAACGTGCATCTCCTCACTCACCCGACGGGCGACACCAATCGCTGCCAGTCGGCGAGGCTGCGTGCATCCTATTCTTCTCCCATTATTATACCCCCCACAGTACCCAGCCTCGTAGAGGTACTGGACCAGCTGAGTGGTCTTCCCACTGCCGGTCTCGCCGACCACGACGGTGACCGCGTTCTCGCCGATATAGCGTAAGAGTTCGGCTTTACATTGATAAATAGGAAGCGATCGCTTCTGTTCAAACATGTACCGCTGTTTCTCCTCACTGATGTTCACTGTGACATTGGCGGTGTTGGGGTCCAGTTTAAATTTTTGACGTCTATTCTCTCCCCAATCTCCCCCACTGCTTTTCTTTTTTGTCTCGTCCACCGAGGACGAGGCACTTTCCTTCTCCATTCGTTCCTTTTCTAGCCGTATCCTACGCACCAGTGCCTCCTCCTCCATACTCTCTGCATTGGCGTCTTTACCCGCGGTGGAGGAGCCCTCTTCCGCTTCCTTTCCTTCCGTCGTTTTCTTGAGCAGTTGGGTGAGATCCGATTTCTCCGTACTCATCACCGCCCGGTTGAGCTTCTCTCTCTCCATGAGGTGTCGCAGCTCTAGTAAAGCCGCGCTGCCCTTCTGTGCCGCGAGGACCAGCTCACACTTGGGGTCCACGACTGGGACTATAATATCCGACTCTAATTTGCTCTTGGCGGCCTGTAACCACACCTCCGCCGACACCCGCTCCTTCTCCTCCTCCTTTTGGTTGTTGTTGGCATCTGTTTCGTTGGTTTTATTACTTTCCGTTTCCTTTGCCAGTGGGGGAAAGTCATTTCCAGAGTAAAAAAAAGCCGGTTCCGCCGCACTGACATTGAACCGTAGTTCCATCTCTCGCCGTATAGTGGTATCCGCCTCTCTATGAGGATCGTGGCGCCGGGGTCGGTGTTCCCTCCAGTGCGCCTCGCCTGGCTCCAGGGCGGTGAGGTCAGTGCTGCCCTCCTCTACCGAGTCAGAGGGGTGGTCCAGCTGCCATTGCTCATAGGCTGTCAACTTCTCCAATACTGTGGCAGTACTAGTAGTAGTATTAGTCGCTTCAGACGGGCGGGGGCGCTTCTCCAAAGAAGTGCTCATCGTAGAGGAAAGGAACCTTTTTTTTTAAAAAAAAATGTATCAAATCTATAATAATAATAATAATATTTTGTGTATTTGTTTTTGGTGTTGAGCGGGAGAAAAGTATGCCAGTTCACCCCACTTTTTTTTTTTTTTGGTTCTAAAAGAAAGAGAATAATAAAAGACAACCGAAAGGGAGAAGGAAAAGTACAGAATGAAGAAAAATCAAAAATGAAGAAGTGCCTTGTGGTAGGAAAAAAAAAACATCTAATGACAATAATAGTGAATATTACTAACTTTTTTTGTGTGCCTTTTGAGGCTGTTTTTCTTTAACTCTCGTATTATTTATTTATTTTGCATCAACACACCCACTCAAATACTTATTGTTATTTTATTATTATTACTATTACTATTTTATAATTTTAATTGTATTTTTTTTTTTCGTAATAATAATAATAATAATAAAAATAACAAAAAGTAAATGAGAAAATATATACACGGAGGTATGGGGGGGAGGGTGGTGAGCCACACGTTAATTTTTTCTCTTTCAGGTTCGCACACTTTCCCTTTTTCACTTTTCTATACACTAAAAGTATATATAGCAATAATAATGAAAAAAAAAAGAAAAGTATAAGAATTATTGAAGTAAAAAAAATAAATAACGTGTGTCCTCGGAGTGGACTTGTTTCCTATTCTTTTTTTTTTTTTGCAGAGATCTATGGTGGAACAGTAAACAAAGTAGAAAAGCAACAAAAAAATAAAAATAAAAGTAGAAGGAGAGACAAAAAAATAAAAAACAACAACAACAATAAAAAAAATAAAATGTTAGTATAAGCTATCCCTTCATCAAACACGCGGTACCCCTATACATTAATAGTCATTGTCATCTTAATAATAATAATGATTAAAATTAATGATAATACAAAGGCCCACGGAGGAGCCATATACCACGGTAAAATGCAAGAAAAGCTTTTACTTTTTTTTACTTCTCTCTCTCTCTCTCCTGAAAGTACTTTTTTTTTTATTTTTTCTTCTTTTTTGTTTTCCTCTTTTATTTTCTTCCACCCTTACGACAATAGTAATCCGTAGGTAAAAATAAAGTAAAATTAATAACGAGTCAATCATGAAAAAAAGAAAAGAAAAAAACAGCAATACGTTAGGGAAAAAACAAATAAGAAAAAAACAACAACAAAGGGAGAAGGGGAAGAAAAAGACAGACCCTTTATTGCGTATATGTTTGCGGGTATCAATAATAAAATAATAAATAAAACAAACCCTTCAAAAACTAGAATAAGTTTTTTTTTTAAAAAAGGGAGTTAAGGGGGGTATAATAATCTCTTGTTTTTTTTTTTTTTAATTCTCCTTTTCAGTAGAATAGGAGATAGATGGCTAGTAATTACTCTTTAGGCTTTCACTGCCCTGCAATTGACGTTCACTTTCGTCCAGCGCCACCGCACCCATCGCCGTACCCTTTCCTTTTTCATTCATCTCCATACCATCCTCTTCATTATTATTATTATTATTATTATTTAGTTCCCCCCCTCTTCTTCTTTCCTGCTCCTCTTTCTGTGCCGCCTGACTCTTCGCGATGAGTTCCCGGAGAGATTGCTGCTCCCAGAGATGATACAGAAGGGCGGCCATCAGCAGCAGGATCACCCCTCCCACTTTATGACCGACGTTGCCGTTGTCCTGGTACACATTCCAGGCGGGAATGATAAGGATCACGATGGAGGTGATAGGGCCCGCGAGTTGGAGGACGACGGAGGCTAAGGTAGGGCTGTGTTCATTTAAATAGGTACAACCAAAGAAGCTCATCGCGTACCCCAGCGAGGAGAGGAGGCCGTAGCGTACATTCAACCAAGAAGAAAAGATAAACCGCACACTGTCTTTAAATCCATTCCACGCCTCCTTCGCGTTACGGGAGGTACCGAACCAAGGAATAGCATCAATGGGGAAGAGCACAAAGGAAACGAATAGCTGAAAAATAAGACCGCCTACGAGGAGGACCACTTTAGCGGCGTTGTCTTCTACGTTTCGACTCGCCCATTGCCGTCGCTCCATGATCAGTTTGCCTTCTTCATTATTCATCTCGTCATCGTCGTCATCAACACCGTTTTCTTCCTCAGAGGAGGAGCGTGGGTGTGGCTGCTGTGGTGTCTCGCCGTCCTCTGAGATATAAATAGGCTCCTCTGAATGATGTGGTTTCGCATCCGTGCTGCTGGTGGTAGTTTTATTATTATTATTATTGTTTTCCATCATCAATAAAGCTGATGAGTTTCCTTTTCGTGTAATCCCGTCGAGGTACAACCTCTGCACCACACACCAAAGGCCGAAGAAAATGGAACTTAATAGGTAGATAAGTGCCCACTCCCACGATGCTCCGGTGCCATCCTTGACGAGAAATGCCGACATGGAACTCAGCAAAACCCCCGCCACAAAAAACACAAACGAGCTCAGAAAGAATACGGAAAGGTAATTCCGTTTCCGTTCTTCCACGATGAAGATAACGGTCCAGGCTTGGGCACTGAAGGGAATCGCACACATCAATACCGCCTGAATAAACTCTGGTGTGTGCGTCATACTATACACTCCTAATAGGGAGGAAATAGCGTTAGTGGCACCCGAGGCAAACAACAGAAAGGCTCGTAGCAGAGGGTGATAGACACGATCGGTGTCCACCAGCATGTGATACAGTGGTGAGACACCGAAATAAATCGCGAAGGCGACCGCGAGAAGGGAAAAGAAAATGACAATAAAGGACGTGGAGACGACTTGGATAGCGATCTGACTGCTATTATGGGCGAGCGCCCCCACAGGAAACGTCGCGATCCAAAAGTTAGTGGCAATGAGAATAATTATATTACCAATAATGACTACCAGGACACAGATAATAGCAAACACAAGACCAATGGAAAGTCGTGTCGATCGAATGTTTTCCCATGTGGCTATCATTTCGTGTTGTATTTGTGTCTGGATAGAGTGAAGACCACGGCGGAAGAGTTCAGAACAGCTTCTTTTGTTGGATGCACAGTTTCCTAAAGTGGTTGTATCCACTTCGTCTTTAGCATCATACGGCATCTTTTTTTTTTAATTCTTTTTTTTTTGATTAGTTAAAATAGAAAGTAAAGAAAAAAATAAGAAGAGATGATGAATGCAGTGTGTGAACATGAAGGGTCAGAATCAATACTATCAGCCATCCAAGAAAAAAGAAGAATTATTTGTGTTAAGAAAGACGAATTTTTCTTTTAAGTTGACATAATCAATAATTAGTTTCTTTAGTTTATATATTATATATAAAATGTTTGTGTGTGTGTGTGTGAGAGAGAGAAAGTAAACAGTAATGTACATACTTATTTAGTCTTTGTTCAATACCACGTAAAGTCAGACACTAATTACTAAATAGCGATAAAGATATTAATAATATGAGAGTCAATGTTTCGCAATGCTAAGCAAACAGTAAAATGAGAAGCGTTTTTTTTTTTTAAATTCCTGCTTTAGGAGGTGTAAATATTTATATGTATGTTGACACAAGGGGAGGGTAAGAGGAAGGCAGAAGTTATTCCACAGCTGAAGTAAAACGATAGCAAAGTTTTTTTTTCTTTTTCGTTTAAGAGCGGTCGTAGTCTTCCCTACGCTTAGGGTCACGAAGCACTCTATAAGCTTCATTAATCTTTACCATCTCCGCGTCCGTGCCCCCAACATCAGGGTGGTTCTTCAACACCACTTTACGGTACGCGGAGCGAATCTCATTCACCGACTCGTCCCCTTGCAATCCTAATGTTTTGTAATATCCTTTACTATCGCGAATAATACGTCGTTGCTGCCCCCAACCACCGGTGGTGCCGCTATTATTATTAAAATTGGTGGAGGTTTTTCTCTGCTCGTACTGATGGTTATCCCAGTAAGACGAGTGGTGGTACTCCTCCGTCCGTCGCTGTGAGTTGGGGTCCGGTTTAAACCCAGAGGAGTCGTTCTTCTCGTGTGTTTGGCGTAGTTTTTCTCTCTTTCTCCGCATATAATCGCGTCGGTAGGAGGGAAAATATTTGGCGCCGTAGTAGCCGAGGTAGTACACCACTACCCCTGCTATCGATCCGAAAAAGATACCGGATATTTTATTAGGACTCATGAGGGCGACCAACGCTAGGGTGGTCAAGCCGGAGACTCTGGCGACGTAGAGCGGGTTCAACAAGTAGGGACCCCCTACCTTGCCGGTGAGCCCCGATACAAATAGATGGTAGGACTCGTCGTTGTACGTGGCCTTGATCACGTAGGCAGGGACGAAGCAGGGGGTGACCGACTGCAAATCCACTTGAAGGTCTTGAAACGAAACGGTAATCGAGGAGGCGGAAGGGTGGAACTGACGTACCGTAGCCGTGGCGGTCTCCGTCGCCTGACGCTTCACCTCATCGAATAGAAAGTCCTTCATAGTGGCGGTGGACTGCTCAAAAAGATTCAACGTCGCCCCACTGGTGTCGATCGTGTTCATTTTTTTCATGTGCAGCGGTATTTGCTCGTTGACAAGGGCGGTGTGGACGTGGAGGATGTTGTACTTGTAACCCGCGTAAATTTGCGTCTGGTTCATCCCGAAGGCGGTGTCGAGGTTATGAGGACCGCTGGTAACCGTACGGGTTGTGGTGCCGCCGTTTTTATTATTACTGTTGGATTCGTTGTAGCTGGCACTGCCGGTGAAGGTGCCGTGTATTCTGCCCTCGCAAAGATAAAAGGGTAAAAACTCTTTCCGGGGGGGTTGTACGTCCAGGAACTCCATCTTGGCTCCGAACCACCGCTTATCATATTTATCCTGAACTTTTTTGATAGAGTCGTCGACGGTGAGTTGGAAGGGAACCCCTCTGGGAGAGTGGATGGTATACCGTAGCAGTCTAACTATTCGAAACATTTTTTTTTTTTCTCGGTGCGGTTTTTTTTTTTTTTAATTTCTTAATACAATATGATGAATGTTTGTGGGGGAGAAGAAGGAAAAAAAAATATATATTAAATAATTTTTATTTTTTATATTTTGTGGGTGTGTAGTTCACATAAAACTGACACTGTTGCAACCTGTGTGTTGGAGTGTTTATACAACGTGAAGAAAAAATAAATAAATATAACCATGCAAAAAGAACAGAAATTCAGTTCTTTTATTCTTCCGATAGTCAGCGGGGGGTCAAAACTGCCCTTATTTTTTTTTATTGTTATTATTACGATGCTGATGATGATGAGGGTGTATATAATTATAGCAGTAATCATAGTGTGGGTTTAATCACTTTAACATATTTTCGAAATTGAATCAGATCCACCGTAATCGGTTCCCCATCGTCGTCGTTATTATTATTGTTATTATTACTACTATCATTATTATTAAAGCTGGTGGTACCCGTATTACTCATACGACTCGTATTATTATTATTATTATTATTATTATTGTTTTTCGCCCACTTAATTTCAATCACAGGAGTTCGTAGGAGTCCCTCATCCATGACGGGTCGCCCCGCCATGGGCAGTGGTCGGTGAGGGGAGGACGACGGCGACGGCGGGTGTGTCTCGGCAGTGGTGGAGGCATTCTTCAGCGGGAGTAGAGGGACGGCAGTGAAGACCACTTCCGTTTTCTCCAACAAAGAGAGCGTCTGCCGCTCCCGCTGCTTCCCTAGTACCATCCACTCCTTCGGGTGGACGATAAACTCAATAAAAAAGTCTTGCTGAAGGGAGTGGGTGCTCTCGGGGAGGTTATGAGGTTGGGGGACGAGAGTGATGTTGAATTGAATGGGCTCTCCTGCAATAAACACATTATTATTATTATTATTATTATTTTCGGAGGGATGGTGGTGGTGGTGGGGTGCATGAAGAGGGTCGCGCTCCTCGTCTCGGTTGGGGGCAGACCAGGAATGGAGAAGTTCCGGCTGAAGGGGAGGCACTATACTATTACTATTATTATTATTATTGGTTTCAGAGTGCTGAGAGAGAGTCACACTTTGGGTTCGACTGTGGCGGCTATTCCAGCTCGGTGGGTGGTAGTTCATCACCGCTCCGTGTCGCATCGTCCACGGCGAGTCGGCGGTCATGTACACGTTAAACAAGGCGTTTGATAAGGAGTTGAAGTGGTGCCAGTTGGCTATCAGTAAATTACAATTCTCACACAAGTGTTGAATGGTCGTGAGGTCATACTGCACTCTTTGCGTCTCTCCTGTAGTCTGGAAGAGGAATAAATCCTCCGCGTGTGGTGGAAGAGGCGTTCGTGTGAGGCTGCCATTAGGGTTGTTATTATGGTTATGAGGGGTGAGAGGCGGGGAGAAGAAGGGCTTGGAGGTTTGCGGGTGAAGGTTCAAGGAGTCTTCCTTGTTGTTTTCCTCCGGACTATTACTTTGGTTATTATTGCTGTGGGTGCGATGCAGGAAGTGCCGATAAAAAGGATTCACTCTTGGGGGAGGAACGGACGTGAACAGTAGGCGGTGATAAAAGTAAAAATTTTGTATCGCCTCTTTCAATTCTTCATCCATTTCTTCGTCTTCTTCTTCCCCGTTATTACTGGTGAACGGAAGAAGACGTTCGGAATCGCTTTCACTTCCATTTTCTGTTTTCCGTAGAGAGGAATGTTTCGCCTTGCGCTCCCTCTTCTCAAGACTGTATTCATCGCCGTCCACGTCGGTGCCATCGTCTTTGAAAAATTCATCTTCATCACAGTAGGTAGGTCCTTTCGTGCTGCCGGCTGTGGTGGGGGGTAGTTTAACCTCTTCGTCGTCCTCCGAGAAGAGTAAAGTGTGTTTCCGCCCTTTCGGGGGAGACGCGAGGGGACGAGATTTTTTGTCGCCTGCTGTTGTTGTTGTTGTGGTGGTAGTCAATGACGATGGTGGTGGGGTGGTGTTATTATGAGGATTATTCCCTTCTCCACTATCCTCATCGTCAAACAGCGCATCGATCTCTTCTTCCTTCAACTCCACCACCACATTATTATTATTATTGTTGGATAGGGTGTAATCCACCTCGCTGAGCACGTGCACACTGTCGGCATCTCCAATCTCAGTGGTCGGTGGAGTGAGAGGGAGTAGTACAGTAGTATTATTATTAATACTATTATTTCTACGAGGAAAGTACAAATCATCCATTCTTATAATAGTTGTCTTTTCCTTTTCTTGTTCTTCTTTATAAGTTTCCCAGTTGGAGTAGAATATTTTAGCTTGTACGAAGTGGTCCCGTACACCACTTCCGGTAGCCGTCGCAACACTATTATTATTATTATTATTATTATTTTCATTGTCGTTATTATCCTCATTATTATTATTATCTCGAAAAGAGTTGGCCTTCATGGCTAGTTCAAATCTCACACTTACCTCACTATTGGGCTTAAACTCCCGATGAAGGAGATCACTATAAATTTCTCCTCCCGCGTTGACCACTTCATACACACTATTCCGTTTCTCACTACTACTATTGTTAGTGTTGTGCGGTCCATTAGTGACCACACCGTCAAACACGTCCAGCACGATTCCACGAATCCACAAGGAAGTGTACTGTAACCGATTCCGTACCGATACAAACACATACACACGACCTTCAAAGTGTTTGATGTGGTAGCGAACTGTCATACAGGACCGAAAAGAGTACAACTGCTGGGAGATGGATTTTGTGGTGGGCGTGATCATTGGAGGAGGAGAGGAAGAGGAGAAGGAAAAGGGTTTGGGGGAGGTAGTCCTGTTACTGCTGCCGCCTCGTGGTGCCGAGGATGGACTGCGTTGGGTGTCGTCGTCGGAAACACGGTGAAGCGTCGTTAACGACAGTTTACTTTCCATTTTTGGGGTCTCGGTGGAGATTAAAAATGGTAAAATGGGAAGTTTTAGCTTCATTTTATACCGTTTATTATTAATATTTTTATTATTATTATTATTATTATTGTTTTGGCGCATTGCCATAATGCGGACTCTAAACTCGGAGTGAGGGGAGGACAGAATGGTACCCTCTACAAAGATACCCACGCTGTTTTCATCGGCATCTTGTTTCTCTGTTAGCGGGTTGGGGCTGTCATTACCACCACTATTATTATTATTATGATTTTGATAATAATTATTATTGTTCTCGTTCAGGATGGCCATCATTAACTCTTCCCGAACTGGTAAGATGGTCTGCTTCACTCGAGGAAAGAAAAACTGAGGTCCCTTCTTCTTTTTCTTACTTTTACTACTACTATTCTTATTTTTGTTATTATTATTATTATGTTTACCTTGTGGTCCATCCAAACCTCCTCCCCACCTCTTCTGAGAAGTGAGAGGAGAGTGTATTTCGTATTCATTCTCATCCTCGTCACCATCCTCGTCATCGTCGTCCTCGCTGCTATCGCTCCCTCCCCAGTACCCTTTTCGAGGAGGAAACACACTTTTACTCCTTTGCTGCTTACGGTTTTCTTTTTTTTCGATAGTTTCAGTGATAACGACGAGCAGTCGGCGACGGGGAAGACCCAGCGGGGAGGAGGAGGAGAGTCGAGGAGGCGGCTGTTCCTCTCCTTCCGTCTTGTACAGTGGGGAGTCCAAAGAATCCATCAAACTCCCATTATTATTATTATTATTATTGTTTGGGTTTGATTCACTATTATCCAAGGGGATTAAAGGAGAAGTTTTATTTTTCTCTGTTGTTGTTGTTTCCAGTTCCGGTTGGTGAAGGACCTTTCTTCGCTCGCTGCTTGACTTTTGTAGAACCTGTCGGTATAAATCCACACTATTCTTGTGACCTGTATTAGCAGCCACAGCATTATTATTAACATTATTATTATTGTAATTGATAGCCTCGCTGTGCACGTCACTGTCTTTTTCTGTCGTCGCGGTGAGCAATGAATCCGGGAGATGAAAAGGAGAAAAGTCTTTTTCCTTTTGCAAGTTGGAAGGGGCCCCATGAGAACCAGAAAATGAAACCTGAGAAGAGGTGAGGGAGGCGGACTGGGGAGGCAAACGATTAAAACTTTGATGGAGAGAAGTACTACTACCAGGAACCGTATTATTATTATTATGATTGCTGTTATTGTAGAGAACAGTAACACTGGGAACGGAAAGATTTTCAATATAAGAAGTAGTCGTAGAGTTATTATTATTATTATTATTATTAGGAGGGAGAAATGGAAACATAGCCGCAGGGTTCACGTCCCTAGAAGAGAGTTCCTTAGATAGACTGAGACTGAGGGGGCTGCTCATTCCTACAGCATTATTATTATTATTATTATTATTATTATTATTATTCCACTGAAGTGTCTCCGTGGATGGACTCAACGAAGGAGAAGTCCGCTTCTGTGAATCCTTATCCTTATTATTTTTATTATTTCCTAAAGGGTGTGTGGTGTAGTTGACGCTGTCGTTTAACCTTTGTAGCAACATTTCTCTCGCCGCCGGTGTTAACCTTATACTTGCTTCCTTGTCCTTTCCACCACCGCCATTGTAGGGGACCTGCATGAATGAATAGCTCACCCGCTTCGCATTATTATTATTATTATTGTTGTTGTTGTTGAATTCTTGTTGCTGTTGGAGATTGCGATAGAGTAAAGAGCTGATTGTATTTCGCTGTAACCGTAGAGGCGGTGGAAGGGAGGGGGAGGAGGTACCGAAGGCTTGTAGGGATAGGGACCGATTATTATTATTATTATTATTGTAGTACATCGAAGCGCCCAGTGGTCCTTTACTGTTATGGGGAAGAGAAGCATTCACGTTATTATTATTGTTATTATTATCGACGTGGGAAACTCCTTTTTTAGAGGGTGCTAGAGAGAGAATACCAATCACTGTCCAATTATTATTATTATTATTATTGTTATTGTTGTTATTTTGGTAGTGGTTGTTAAATCCTGCAAATATAGAGTCCCGAAACGATAAAGAAAGGTCACCAGAATGTTTTTTATAACGGGCGCTGCTGGTAGGGGGTTGGTGTTGCCTCTGCCGCGAGATGGGTTGGAATACTGTAGAAGAGTTATTTTCGTTATTTATCGGTGAGTCTGAAAGAGGTAGAGCGTTGATAGCGGTATCGTAAGAGCAGATCTGAGTTGTTGTTGTTGTTTTACTGTGGACATCCCCATCATCGTCCTTATTAATTTGAATTGGAGAAGTTTCCACTTCCTCTGGTTCATTTTTCATATTATTATTATTATTATTATTATTATTATTATTATTATTATTATTATTATTATTATTGTGGTCCAATTCGTTATTTTCAATTTCAATTTCAATCTCAAACGAAGACGGACGATCGGAGAAAAAGTGTTCCTCTTTTTTTTCCCCTTTATGTTGTTTATTATTATTATCCCACGCAACACTCTCCAAGGTACTATCTCCTCCCCCTACCACCGCTAGCTTCGACGCACTTTCCGGTTCCAGCACTTTTACAATCGTTCGACAACAAAATTGATACAAGTATAATATTTCAATATTATTATTATTAATATTATTATTAATATTATCATCATTGACGGTGGAAGGGTGGAGCGGTACAGCAGCCGCAATAGCAGTAGTGGAGGGTCCGTTACCCTCTGGATGGATAAACTGTTTAATATCCTCCGTTGAAATTGGAATAACCCTTTTCCTTCGCACTATTCTTTTATTATTATCGTTGTTATGGTTATCGGTGACAGGGACCTCTTCTTCAATCTCTTCCACAATATATTCGCAGCTCTGTCGGTCTCTGCACACGGAGGGTAATTCTTTCTGCTTTAACAGTGGTAACCCAGCCTCCTCATTAGCTTCATCCGAGGAAGACGACGACGAGGAAGAAGAAGAAGAGATGACTTTATCCCTTTTTTTATTATTATTATTATTCTCATTATTATTATTAGTCTTCCGATAGGTAGAACTATTTTCCTTCTCGTTTATCTCCTCCATCTCCTCCTCCTCCTCCCCCATCCCCGTTCCGTTATTTTTTGTATGTAATTGAAATAACTGATTTCTTCTTTTTTTCACCTCTTTTTGATTCCGTTTGTACTCTCTCATTTGATAGTGTGGAGGAACACACGAAAATTGTGTGGCGATCCTATTATTATTATTATTATTATTGTTATTATCGCCGAGGACGGATACAGTGAGAGATTGCATCTTGTAGTACCCCGGGTGACAGGCCCTGAAGCGAAACCCAAGGGTAGTAATATTATTATTATTATTATTAATATTCGCATTATTGTTGTCATAATCTTCTTCCAATTCAGGAAATACACACAGCGATAAGTCTGCAGTAAGTTCAACTGTGTGTACTGCATTATTATTATGGTTATTGGTGGTGGTCTGAGTTGAGGTCGCTGTGGGAAGTACCACTCGCTCTGTGTGAGATACCAGCACCAACTTAATTTCTACGTTTTCCGACGAAAGATTCTTTTTATTCGACACATTGTAGTTGGCTATCAAGGGGACAAATAAGGGTGCCTCGAAAAATAAAATCAGTTCTTCGTGGATGTTTACTACATCGTATTTCAATACTTCTTTTTTTTTCTCACTCGAGCCGTGGTGAGCTTCCTGGGGATAGTAATGTAGGAGGATGTTGAGTTTCTCGGTGAGAAAGTTCTGATCGTGATACCCTCCACCGCCGCCGAAGGGATTATTATTATTATTATTATTATGCTCTATCATTTGTTTTAGAATATAATTTCTTTTTTTTATTCTTTTTTCCGATAGGGATGAAGTGACTATCATGTCCGTCCGTTCTTCTTCCTCTTCTTTTTCCTTCTCGTTTGTAGTGTCCACTGGAGTCGGACGGAGAGAGTAGAAGAGAGCAGGTCCTTCGATAACGGAGAAGAAGGGAATCGTCGTGGCGTTGGAGAGAAAAACCGTTTCGGCTAACAAACGATCCATTTTAATAAACTCCTGCCAAAGGTGGTCGTTAGAAAAGGTGAATAATAATAATGGGGATGCTGTGCTATTATTATTATTATTATTATTATTATTATTATTATTGTTGTTATCGTTTACGGTTTCTGTTGCTTCTCCTTTTTTGTTATTTTCAGGGGTGAGTAAACCCTTTTTTTGCTGATTATTTCGAATGAGAAATAAAATAACACTTTTGAACTGTTCATATTCGTTTTCTCGACTAAATATAGAAAAAAGTTCTCTTGTTATTTCTTCTTCTTTATTTTTCCTTTCCAGTTGCTGTGTTTTTAATTCCGTTAGTAATCGATAAATGGACTCTACATACAACTGCTTCACGAACACCTCTAACGTGACCCAGCCAAAACCAAAACAGTTATTATTATTATTACTATTATTATTCTTTTGAGGAAAAAAATGAAGCAGTTGCTGACTCGCCAGCAGCGCCGCCACTGAAGGGGTTTCATACAGGTAAGATATGGTGAGTTGAATTAATAATTCAAACTCCCTTCGTTTATTCGGAGGTGAACTATTGCGAAGCGTATAATTTATATTATTATTATTATTACGGTCGTACGATAACTGAAGGGCATTACGCGCCATAAATGTTAACTGTCTCCAAAACAAAAGAACCCTTCGAGGCGTTGAAAATTCAATAATATTTAAAAATTCCTGCCGTTTTCGATTCTCTTCCAATTCACTTTCTCTCTCCATGAATGCTGTGGCAACGGGGGAAGTGGAAGAGGAGGGAGAAGAAGGATATAACCCACTACTTGAGTCGAGGAAAGAGGCGGTTTGCTCTGCCCACACAATACCATTATTTAATACTGTAGGGGAAGAGGAGGAGCGGTATAGGGCACTGGCCACAATCACAAAGGAACTTCTAATTTTTAATATCCACTCGCATATTTCGATTCCATTATTATTATTATTATTATTATTATTGTGGTTGGAAGGCTCTAAAGGGTTCACTGGTGCCTTTTTATTGCCATCTACCAGACCAATCCTCACCGCTTCTTCATGCAGTAACGAAATATTTCTCTTTTTTCGTACCATTCTTTTATAATAGTCATAATCGTAAAGTACCTCGCTAATTTTATAGTCGATATCCTCCTCGACATCCCTTTCTTCCTCTTCCATCTCATTATTATTATTATTATTATTATTAATAAGTGGTAGTGGTGGAGGGGCCTCCTTCACGTAGTGTAGTATCTCTTTTTCCTCCTCCTCCAAGAATAGACGATCACTCGCAGCGATGAGCGTTTGATACAGTCGACTGTTAAACTGTGCCTCACTCCTCTCCAATTGATTATTATTATTTTTATTATTATTGTCCTCTTCCTCCTCCTCCTGGTGATTATTATTATCATTGTTATTATCATCATTATTATTGGGATGAAAAGGAGTAGCAGTAGTAGTAGGTAAAGAAGAAGAATAATAGTGGGAATATTTCGTGAGAGAGTAGGTACGGTCTGGATTGAAAGGGGCGAAGGGTGCTGACTGTGGGTCCAACATATTTCTACCACTACTACCATTATTATTATTGTTATTGCCCATCGGACGAAGGGAGAAGGATGCATTGTCAAAGAAAAAGGAATTATTATTATTATTATTATTAGTAGTAAGGCCGTGTGTGGGGGAGAGAGATGTCGTAGACTGGTAGAGAGAACGTGGGAGGGGAGTGGCACTGTACTCTTCTTCCTCTACTTCTTCATTATTATGATTATTATTATTATTTATGCTTTTTTCATCGCCTTCCTCCTCCTCCCAATGTTTTCTCTTGAGCTCCTTTGCGGTTTCATGATCAAATTTCTGTTGTATCTCGTCTTCAGTGTAGTCACGACTAATATGAAAACAGTCCCATAAATAACTGAGCGAGGAGATATAAAATTGAAGCAGAAAAAAGTGTTTGTATTCATCGCCTATTCCTAATAGTTGTAGCAGGCCAGTCAGTGGTAGAGGAGTCGTGTTGCTATTATTATTATTATTATTGTTGGTTTTATCTTTCGACAAGGAGGAAGAGGTGGCTTGACCCAGACGTAGTGTATCGCGTACAGTACTCTCTAACCGTTTATACTTTAGCTGAATGGAGTGAATGTCCTCAAACTTTTCATTGAATAATTGAAGTAACATTTTAATTCGAACATTAGCCTCTTTATTAAAATTAAAATTATTATTATTATTATTATTATTATTAGTGTCTTGTGGTTCTTGTCCTAGTAGGGAACAACACGTGAGCTCCATAGCGGCGAGGTATAAAATACTATCTATTATTTCCGCTCCCATGGTCAACGCTCTAGGAAACCGATACAGAGTGAATTTATTATTATTATTACTATTATGTTCTTCCTCCCAGAAGGATTCATCGGGAACCTCTAGTAGCGCTGGGCATCGACCAAGACGCTCCAACGTTTCTCTCCTCCATACAAAGCCGTAGTCATCGGAGCAATTGTAATACTCTAAAAAGAGCCTTTTTAACAACTCTTTCGCCTCGTAAAACAAACAAAACTGGATGTAGTGGGCGACCAGAATGTAACCATAGCGCCAATATTTTAGGATGGACCACGATTTATTATCTTTATTATTATTATTATTATTTGTGTTATTATTGGTCCCGTCGTAGAGAAGGGCATGAAAGTCAAAGTAGAGAGGGTTTTTAGTGGTCTCGTCGAGCGTACTTATTTTTTTTTTTGCGTAGTAATTTTCAAAATCGTCCTTCATTTTTTTTGTTTTTCTATTAAAATTGAGGTACAGTTGATGAATAATTTTCTGTTTTAAAAACTCAAACTTATTATTATTTTTTGCACTACTTTTATTATCCACCTCCCACACCACTATATTCTGACTAGAAAACACACCACTATTATTATTGTTTCGAGTTATACTGTCATTATTATTATTATTTTTGTTCGTCTCTCCCCTTGACACGAGTGCCTTTAACCCCTCGTTCACGTACTGTTCCACCACGACCGATTTATTATTATTATTATTATTGTTGTTGTTGTGCAGTAGCACGACCACTAAACCGCTCGAATCATTATCCGTCTTTACTAATTCTTCCTTCCAACGCTTTAGTGTTTTGGAAAACTGTTTCTTATTCATTACTCCTTTTGGAATATTATTATTATTATTCGGAGGGAGATAGTTTTCTTCAATATCGACTATTAATAGGTTTAAAATCGCGTGATTGGATTTTAACGTGTCATACACTTTACAATCTAGTAGAACATTATATAAACTATTATTATTATTATTATTATTATTATTGTTATTATCTTGAAATATAAAGGAAGATAAAAACGGTTTGGTGAGTTCCGTTTGGAGTTCCTTTGCGCTTCGACAGATGATAGGATTGTCACGGTAGCTACTTCCAATATTATTATTATTATTATTATTGTTTTTGGAAGTAGTTTCTTGGTAAAAGATAGTATGTAGTACTATACACGGAGGTGGTAGACGAAAGCGTTCTGAAGTATTCATCTTTTCTTTTTTATTTTATTTTCTAATTTCTAATGTTAATGTTTCCTTTTTTTTTTTCACGTAAGAAAGAGAAAGAAGAAAAGGAGAGAGAGAAATATTAGTAATAATGATAACGATCTCTTTTAAAAATCCTTCATGTTTTTTCTTTTTTTTCAACCGTTTTACCTTTTGGTTCTATCTTTTTTTTCATATTATTCTACTGCTTTTTTATTACTTGAGATTGAACTTGAAGATAGTAATAAGAATAAACAAAAAACAACAACCAAACGCCGACAAATAAACATATATATATATAAAATAAAAAAAATGAAATAAAAAAAGAAAAAAGTCGTTTATTTTTTTAGATTTTTCTACTGGTTTTAGAACCATTGTTTTTTTCTCGTTTTTCTTTTCTACTGAACGAAGTAATGGAAAAATGGGAAAAAATTCTAATCAAAAATCTTCAGCTTCCTGAGGCATATATAAATAAATAAATAAATAAATATATATAAACTTTCACTCCTAATTGTAATTGACATCTAGTTACTTTGAGGGTGAGCAAACATGATAATAATAATAGAAAAAAAATTATTTCTTTAAAAAAAAAGAAGCGATGACAACGACGACACTATAATAAAAAAAAAAAAAGCAAAGAGAACTTACTTTTTTTTTTCCCTCTTATTCTAATGGGGTTTTCAGTATTATAATTATAGAAAACAAAAATTCTTTTTGAAAAAAAAAAAAGTACATTTTTTTTTCTGATAAATTGTTTTTTTTTTTGGTTTATATGTATTGTATTGTATTTTTTTTTTACCTTTTATACATTCCTTTCCTATTAGCGTCCACTGGTAGAACTGCTGGCGCTGCTGCTAATGGCACTGCTTCCATCGCTGCTAGACTCACTGTCACTGGCTTCAGAGGTAGCTCGTGTCGTCGATATAGCCGACGAAACGCCGTGTAGTTCCCCTCCTTCCATCTTATAAATTCTGGGTTGGACGTAGTCGTTCTGTAAAAGAATCGGAGGCGGGCGGTCAAAGAAGCTGCGATTGTTAAAGTCCAAGTCTCGGTTGAGGTTTCCGGCGTCACTGTCGTCATCTTCAACCCAATTCTCAGTTTCGTACACCGTTACTGGGGTGATGGGCTTCCGGATACAGCACCATAGAATTAAAAAGATGATAATACCCAGCAGTGCCGCCGCTCCTATCCCCACAATCAACCACACCCACCACGGAATGCCATTGGACTCGGCCACGTCCACGACGCGCTGCTCGGTACGGTAGGTCTCACAGACGCTGCTGTTGCGGGAGCATAACAAACACTCGGCGTCGGTACACAGTTCACAGAGGGTGCTGCTGTTGAGTCCGTACCCTGGATTGCAGCGGTAACACACATTATCCTTCTGACACTGAGCGCAGTCTGGTACGTGGCAGGGAATGCATTTCCCCTCGTATAAGCGTGTGCCCTCCTGGCAGGTGCTGCAGACGTTGGGGGAGAGACACGTCATGCAGTAGGGCACGTCTTTAGTCGTATCACAAAGAATACAATTACCATTCACCAGAGTGTACAAACTCTCACATTTGTTGCAGGCGCCTCCTGGGAGGGGATCCTTGCAGTTGGTCACGGGTCGGACACAGTCCATGTTGGTGTTGGAAACATACCCAGTCAGACACGCGTCGCATTTGTTCGGGGTGGTACACCCTTTGCAGTTGGCGATGTTGCAGGGCACGCAGACGTTGTCTTTAAGGCTGAAGGCAGATTCGCATTGCTTGCAGGTACCATCTTCGTTGTAGACGGCACAGCCTCCAATTTCTGGAGTACACTTTTTCGGGCTGTACAGTGTATAGCCTGGGGCACAAACAGCGCAGGTAAAATTGGGGAATGCATACTGGCAGTGTGCCACACCCGTTGTAGTCTCGTTGACACACGCTTTTAGATCCGGTGTGAGGAGAAAATCTGGTTTACACCTGTAGCATTGTCTGGTGTAAAGATAAAAGTGACAATCAGCAATTAAATAATCGCAACTGGAAAGGCGTATACTATACCCAAACGTGGTCATAAGTTGAGCCCCAGGCATGCACTTTCCGCAAGCCTTGCCGGTCATACATTCCTCTTTATAGTCGGTTTCACAGAATCGACATACTATGGAGTAGTCCTCCCTAGGGGGATCGTTTGCACCGTGGACGAACGGCAGAAGAAGGAGGAGTACCAATACCCCCCCCCACAGAACTGCGGCGGTGAACAGTGGGCTTCTTCGGGAACGCGAAAGTTGCATTTCCTTTTTTTGTTTTTTGTTTAGATGTGTAGGTGTAAAAAATATGTTTTTTTAAAAAGCAAAAGGAACAAACAATACTATTAATAATAATAATGATGCAAGTAAATTAAACAAAAAGTAATGAATATATATAATATAATATAGAGCGAAGGAAAGAAGATGGAGAAAAAGGAATATGCTACACGAAAAAAAAAAAAAGCCTGTGAGAGATGCCATTACCAATCTCAAAATGCGGAGCATCCAAAGCAACCAGAAAAGAAAAGCAACAAATAATATATATATATATATATACACCAATAAAAAACCAACCACGATCACAAAAAAAAGCGGTTTCTAGTACAGCTACAGCTCCACGGCCCCTTCTACAGCATACTGGTGCGGAAAATTAGGATCTGTCTTCATCGCACATAATTCTAGGAATGAAATAGGAAAAAAAGACGACGACGACGACGAGGATGAGGAGGATGGAGGGAGTCTCTTATCTTTAAAAGCCTCCACTACAGCAGTGGCATTAAACGGTCCTTTCGATTTTCGTTGCCATTTACTATTTAACAGCGTCATGTGAATAAAGCGTTGATCCTCGGTACTTTCATCGCGGTCCATCATAAGTGCTTTGGTTTCCTCTGCGGTATTGAAGCACGATATCAAATCCCGAAAACAATGCTTTAGTTCTTGCTGCAAGAGGCGCACTGTCCGATGACTATTATTATTATTCTTATTATTATTATCTCCTGTGTCTGGCTTCATGTACAGTACCGACGCTTTCCGACAGAGTTTGTCCCTTTCTACTGGGCTCAATCGATTCATAAATTCACTCTCCGTCTCCTCCGAGTCCACTGGCGGGTATTTTTTCTGTAACGCGTAAGAAGGCATGACGGACACCCCGCGCAGTGCCATCCAAGGCGTAGTAGTGGTGGAGTCCTTCTCTTCAGGAATACCGACGGCCTGTCGAAACGCTGAATCTCCCTCTAAACGTCGTTTCCAGTGTCGAGGGAAGTGAACCGTGAGAATTTCCTTCGCGTAGTGAACCTCCTCCTTAGTGTGTAGTCGAAGCAGTAATAGCGTAAGGTGAAGCTTGGAGGAGTGTTTTAGGACCAACTCCTCTGACTGTGGGGGGATGGAGTGGCGAAGGAGAGAGCGTAGTTCGGTGAGCAGTTCCGCCGCATCGGAGGCGATGGTGGGGTACTTCCCTACAGGAATGGAGACAAAATGGGTGTAGGGAGAAGACATTAAATCACTTGCGGGGCGAACTTTTTCTTTGGGAGTGTTCTCCTTTTCCTCCGTTTGTTCTTCCTCTTCCTCTTCTTCTTCTTCCTCACAGTCGGGTTCATCGTTGTAGTCCTCCCCGGCGGTGTGAACTCCCCCTTTAGGATTCACCGAGGGCTGCTGCTGTGTTGCCTTCCCCATACTGATGGGCTCATTATAAATACGATAGCATCTCCCTGTGAGAGGAGTAGTACAGAGGCGTACACCAGGGTCCAGGTTGATGACGTGATTCGTTTTTTGTGGTGCACTACCGTTCCTATTATTATTATTGTTATTTTTTTTTGGATACGGACAGAGACAGAACGCACAAACATTTCGGATGTCGTTGGACTCTTTATGACACTGTGGACAAGTGAACAGGTCACCTTCTTTGGAGATATTATTTTTTCTTCTCGTAAAGTAAATTCGTTTCGCTTTTTCTTCTTTATTTTTATTATAGTGTTCTTCTAACATCTTTCGTGTTTCATTATCCATCTTTTTTTCCTTGTTGACCTTTTCTGCTTCTTCCTTTGTCATTGGAACTACACCGTTAGTGGGAGCGATAAGGTGTGCCATGTGTGTGTGTGTGTGGGGTGAAATATATATATATATATAATATAAATATACTTTTATTGGTACCCTTTTATTTATTCTCCTAGCAGAAATCGGTCATGAGAACCAGAAAAAAAAAAAAGAAAAAAACCGAAAGAAAGGAGTTGAATATATATATATATATTTTGTTTTTATGGAAATATCAATACTCACATGTGGTTAGTGTAGAGGCCTTTCTCCCCTTTTCCCTTAGTTGTTTTTTCTTTTTTATCTTTTCTGTCTTTTTTTATTTTTTTACCTCTCTTTCTTGCTGTGAATCGTATCCAAAGTCACACACGGAGCAAAAAACTACCACCACCACCACAAACACTACAAAACTAGAACATCATCAAAACCAAACAAGCGCAGAATCGTGATTAAAACGACACAGAACCACCCGTGGGAATCGCCACACACCGTTTCTCCCCAGTTTCTTCCAACTCCTGTGGAGGGTCGTCCATCGCCTCCTCGGACAGCTCAAAAGTCGCCCAATGAACGGCGTAGGCCGCCTTCACATTCAACAGCTGCGCTATTCTTGCCGCGCACTGCGGGTCGATGTGAGAGGTGGACATGAACCAACGAGGGCTGTACGCACCGATGGGAAGGGCGGCCATTGTGATGGTGCGGTGCTGCGCCTCGTACGCCTCACTCCGCTCCCCTACACGAGGAAGCGGTTCCCCACCTTCTGGAAGGAGACTGAGAGGGAAAAAGCGTATACGTATCATTTCAAACAGGATGCTGTTGAAGGCGGTGTCGCCCGTAAAGTAGAAGGTCTGCAGTGCACTCCAATCCACGGTGGAGAGAGTGGGTATGACGGCAGGGGGAGGCGAGATGGGAGAGTGAGAGGCGGTACTGTAGTGATCGTCTGCAGGCTCCACCACACCAGCAGTAAAGGAGGAGAGTATTTGGTCTAGGGAGCGGGGGAAGCGGTGAAGGTCGGTGACGTACACCGGGGTCCCATCTGTGGCGTACAGGGTGTAACTCTCCTCCTGTATTTCATCGTCGTCGTCGCCTGGGTGTTGGTGAGGTGAGCTGGAGGAGTCCTTCTTACGGAGGATACTACCCACCTTGTGTGGAAGGGGAAAACCGTCTGGAGTGCAGTTCATATTAGAGCCGGAGAGATTTTTTTCAGCGAGTGCATTGTCCATCCAACCCACGAGCCACCCACACCACAAGTGCTTATTATTGTCCGACATGCTGTGTTTGCCCCAGTGTTGTGCGGGCGTACATCCAACAATCACTTTATTATTGTTATTATTAGGATGTAGATTAGGAAATGTAAACACTCTTTCTTCCCACCAGTTCATAATCACAATGTCTTCCAGAGGAATATCCCACTGCATCAGTAACTTCTCCATCTCCCGCGGCACCACCAACTTGATGGAGGCGTACTTGGAGCTTTTATTCTCGTGATAAATCTGAAGCACCGATTGCTTATCCAGGTGGTCGTAGTGGTTGTGGGAAACGAGTATAAGGTGAATGGGAGGAAGTTCAGGGATGGAGGTGGCCGGCGGATACTTTCGCTTCGGCCCAGCGAAGGAGAGAGGAGAGCATCGCTCGGAGAAGATGGGGTCCAGTATAATGTTTACCCCATTCTGTAAACACAAGAGTGAGGTCGCATGACCGATCCAGAAGGTGTGGTCCTTCTTTGGCGGTGATGGAGAGGCTTCTTCCTGTCGGAGCTGTTCGAGGGCGAGAGGGACGTTGAGCTTACGATGCCATAACGTTTGGAATTGTGTGTACCCCACACGAGGCGCACTGGTCTTACGTTTAAACGTGTGCGTAATCATGTATTTGAGGAAACTGGAGATGGGCATTTTATACGCCTCAGGGACGCCAATATTCTTGAAGCGTTTGTGTTTACGACATTCGTTAGACCAAAGCGTATTGGGGGGTAATAGCTCCATATATATGTATATATATAGTGTTTAGTGGGCTACAATAATAATAATAATAATAAAATAAATATAAAATGGGTCGATACGAGAGGCACTAATGGATTGGATAAGTAGCGGAGGGGAGGCAATATTACAGCAAATAAAGTCCCTTGTTTAATAATTGTAATAAAATGAGAGGTGTAAGTCTTTTTTTATTTTCTTTTTTTATTGTCCTTTAAAGTTATTAGTGGACTTTACCTGATTGGTAAATGAGAAGAAAAAGAAAAAGAAGAAAGGGAAATAGCTATTCTACAAGATATAATATTAATGTACTATTAAAGAAATAACAACTGAAACAGAAGGAAAAAAATAATATTCATAAAAGCACACGTTTGTAATATTGATAATAATAATAAAAAGCAGAGGCCGCAGTGCAAAAATCAAAGTACTATCATTTCTTAAGTAGTTTCTTCTTTTTCATCGTTTTCCTCCAATACAAGGAGGGAAGGGTCACTTTCATCGCTTATCGTGATGGTGTTGCTCCAACGGTTATTATTATTATTATTCTCCTCTTTTTTTGGGAGGCGGCTAGCGCTTCGGTTTCCACCTCTCAAAGCGGAAATAATACTTTCCATCGTTGTATGAATTCCTTGTCCACCTTTATTATTATTATTAGTATTGTTAGTATTATTATTCGTGGTGGTGGTGTTGTTAGAAATACCGTAGTAGGTGTTTCGTTCCTGAAGAATACGATCTACCATGTCAGATAGAGTGTTGGACTTTACCTTCATAAAGTGTTGTTCGTCCTTGTTCGCTTCTTCCTTCTTTTCCATCGACCTAGCAGAGAGACCACCACCACCGCCCCCCTCCTCTGCTGATCCCCACAACCCTATTTTATTCTTTTGATATCGCTGATACGCTGAACGATCTTCTTCCTCCTCTCCACTTTCCCCTTCTCCTTCGGTTTCGAAAAATGTTTCGTATACTTGTGCAAACAGCAGTAAATCCCGGAGAGGGTGTCGGTGACGCGGTGGTAAAGAAGGGGAAGAAGAGGAAGAGGAGGCCTCTACAGTTTCTTTTCCCTCCATGTTTTCTGCAGGATAAAATAAATCCTGTAGAAGGGGATCCTTTTTGATGATGGACTCCGTTTGATGGTGCTGTCGACGTGTCAGAGGGGATGACGAGGCGGTGGTGGTGTGGTCCCCTCCTTCTAGGGGAGAAGGGTCGCTGCTGCGGTTGCTGAAGTACCGAATATAAGGCAGACTGGAGACTACTTTTTTCATTATTGTGTGGAGTCGAAGACCGGAGAGCCCATCGCGCTTGGTATGCAGCTGCTCTTCGACAATCACTCTCTGTAACCACTCTTTTGCTAATTTGGTTTGAAAGATAAAGTACTCCAAACAAAAATAAGAGATGAACCGATACACATACACCGTTCGTGTTTGCCCATAGCGGTAGGAACGACTGATGGACTGCTTTTCATCCGACGGGTTAAAGCTAAAGTCGAAGAGAATGACACGGGTAGCGGCAGTGATGGTGATACCCACTCCACCAGCCTTCATCGAAAGCAAAAATAAATCCACCGAGTCACTTCCTTGAGCATTGTTAAAGGTTTCAATGGCGGTGGCACGCTGCAGGTTGGTGTGACCACCATCAATGCGTACGTATCGTATTGGTCGTTGGAAGTGGAAGGCCCGTAAAGGTGAAGTATCCGACGAGGAACCCTTCGCTGTGGTGGTGGTGGTCTCGTCGTTAATACGGTGGATGAGTCGCTCCGCACAGTCTAATAACTGAGTCGAGATGCTAAATAAAAGCACCTTTTCTCCCCGCCGCATCGCCTCGGAGAGGATGTGAAAGGTGAAGAGGAATTTGATACTGTCTTCCACCTTTTCACCGGTATTCGTAAGCGATGCATTATTATTATTATTATTATTGTTTTTTGTTTCTGTGAGGTCTTCTTCGTCCGAGATGGTGGAGGAGAAGTCGTCTTCTACAGTTATTTCCATTGGTGGTTCAGTCGGTCTCCTCGTAGAAGAGAAGGGGTCGGATCGCTTCTTCAGTTGCGTTTCTATAGACTCTTGCTGCTGTCGGGCCTCTGAAAACAACTGTTTAATTTTATTTCGTTCATCGTGTATCTGTCCTCGACCTCTTTTTCGCTTCCGTGAACTCTTCTCTGCGGTGGTCCCCCGATGTAGGGGTGCTTTACCACCACCACGGCGATGCTGTTGCCGTCGGCTTAAGTATTCCTCATAGAGAACAGGATGGGCACAAATTTTACTCGTAACCGAAACCATTTGCAGAAAATTAAATCCCCCGCCTCGTTTTCCGCCGTTAATCGTCGGCGAAGTATACTCAGAGGAGGCATACTCGTGGGATAGCTCCTTCAGCATCTGTTCTGCCGTCATGCGTCGTGCACCGCCGTCATTGGGGCCGTCGCCACCCGGCAGTGGAGAGGCAGCACTGTGAAGGAAGGATTGAATTTCCCCCAGCACGTACTGTTCATACCGCTCCACCTGTTTCTCGGATAACGGTAACCCTAACACGACTTCAATCAGCGGAGGGAGTTCCCTCCGCAGCGGCGCTCTGTCGACCCGTTGGACAAAGTTTTTAAATTCATTAATGAGAATATAACTTTGCTGCCGTGTTTTCCGCTTTAACGCACTCGAGGCGTTGTGGTGAACGGAGGTTTCAATCAGCTTGGAGAAGTGCGCCTCAAACACCTTTTTATGAGAGAACTTTGGTATCGCAAAGTTCACCATCGTGTTGTACTCCATCAAATTATTCTGTAGTGGCGTCCCGGTCAGCAAAATCCGCCGCAGAGGATGAAACACACTACACTGTAACAACTTGAATAGTTTTATCTTGTCGTTTTTTAGACGATGCGCCTCGTCGCAGACGATGAGGTCGATGAAGTGGTTTACGTTACGCTCGGAGGGGGGGTGGGAGGCGCGTTGGTATTCTAGCAGTTCCGCTTCCAGAAGAATGGCCAAGGATTCAAAACAGATTAAAAATAGCCCCCCCTTTTCGCGCCATTGGTGGTACAGTTCTCTCCGCTGGGAGGCACTTTTAGAGTCGTCGATGACATATAACGTAAACCTCTCGTCCTCCTCCTCCTCTTCTGTGAGAACTCTCTCAGAGTTTCTTCTTTCCTTCTCCAACTCCTCGTGAAACACGATGCGCTTATCCCTCGGAAACGCCTCTCGCCACTTCACCACTTCGTTCTTCCAGCTAGAGACCGTCGACTTGGGGACCACCACGGCGACCGTGATCACCCTCCGAGGGAAGGAGGCCCCTTCCTTATAGGAGGGCGGTAACGTCCCGGGTAGACGGTGATTCATCAACACCAGGTGTAAAAACACAATCACCTGCGCGGTCTTCCCTAGACCCATTGTGTGGGCGAGCACCGCCCCTCGTCCTGGTACCCCAGCCGGGGCCTCCATCACTGTATCGTAGAGGAACCGAATTCCTTGCACCTGATGACGTCGCAGCAGAAGGGAGGAGGAGGAGGAGGAGGAGGAGTGTGTTAGTGTGTGGGGTGCATGACGGAGCAGGACAGAAGGAGTCGTCGCCGTACGGAGAGGAAATCGCGTGCGTAGGACTCTTTCCTCTCGTTCGTCCTCTCCCTCGGTGAGCGCTGTACCTTTCTGGAGAGGAGACGAGGGGGTGTCTTTGATAATATCATAATAAGAGGCGGAGAAGGGCACCAACGACGCTGGCAGTAACACGTCATCGTCGTACTCCCAGTAGGGCTGTTCTTCCTTGTCTAGAGTGGTAGCAGTAGTAGTTTTTTCCCTTTTGTCCCCCTTCCGCCAGTTTTTGGTGTTGATAAGTCGTGCACATCGATCCATCTTTTTCATTAGAGAGAGACTCGTCACGTATTGGTTTTTATCCTCTTTATTCAATTGGTTGTTGTCTTCCTTTTCTTCTTCTCCTTCCCTCTCCGACAGGTCCAAGATATCTTTTTCTTCCTTCTGAAACGCCTCCTGCCACTGCCGTTTCGCCTCAAAGAAGGGGTCTAGAAGCAGTCGTACCTCACGGCTAAACATTTGATTGAGCTCCTCGTGACTTTTCTCTCGGAGAAGACGGGAAGGAGAGGAGGAGGAGGACGACGTCAACAGCGACGAGGGCGGAGGGGTGTAGTAGTATTGGGGATTGTTATGGGCAAAGAATTTTCGTTTTTCTACCTGACAACCCTCCTCTTTTTTTCCTAAAGTATTGGTATTATTATTATTATTGTTATTTTCCTTGTTTCTTTTCTCACGAAGAAGTTTAGCCTTGTGACTGATAAAAAAGTTATCGACATCGCCGTAGATGTAATCCTCCACGTTGGTGTCCTCATGAGTAGTCGTATTAGTATTAGTAGTAGTAGAGGCGGTGGTGGTGGTCCTCAACGTTGGGGACACCGACGACGGTTCCTTCGCTTCTTCATTACTGCTGCCCGATGGGCTGGAGGGCCGCCGGTGAAGCTCTACCACCTCATCGTCGTCACTGGACACTTCACTAGTAGTACTAGGTATGATTAACACATCCTCTTCATCATACTCGGCTTCCTTTTTGTGTAGTACGGAGGACGTTGACGATGACGATGACGATGACAGAGATACAGGCATCCCGCTACTGTCTATGTATATATGTATGTATGTGTATGTATGAGTTTATATATTTGTATGAAAGTGACACTTATTATTATTATTGTTTCCTTTTATCCGTACAAAAAAAAAAAAAGCCGAAAAAGGAAGGAAAAAAAAAAGTATTAGTTTTTTCATTTTCATTTTGCAATGATTCATTTTTTAAAACACTTCATGGTTCATTCTGAATTTTTTTTATTTTTTTTTTTATTCTTCTCTAGATGTGTATTATTTACATTAGTGCTGTTAATTTAGTTTATAATTTTTTTTTATTTTTATTTTTTCTTCATTTTCTTCCACTCTCTACCCCTTTTTTGCTTTCTTTTGCCGTTTACTCACCACATTCTGTGATTTCTCGTCAAAGGTAAAAAATAAAAATAGAAAGAAAAGTTAAAAAATAATAATAATAAAAAAATTGGGTTAATAAAAGGACGAATAAAATAACAGTACCTCAACATTCCCACACCTATAAAGTATCGTTACTTTTATTTTTTTTAATTTTATCGTCGTTTATCCGCCTCCTCCTTCTCCTCTGGACTCACCGGCACTCCATCCAGCCGTGTAATCTTTGGAAGACGCTGCAGCATCGAGTAGCGGTACTCTTGATTGCTACTCGCATTATTATAAATAGGATTATTAATAAACAACACATCCACCAACTCTGGGCACTGGTTCGCTAAGCGGTCGATCTCCATCCAGCTGCTAATCAAGTTGTTACTCGCGTAGAGAATTTTCAAGTTTTTGAGTTTATCTAATCCCGTCAGTTTATCCACCTTGTTGTACGAGATCCACAGTTGCTCCAGTGTCGGGAGATCCAATTGCTCCAGTTTTCGAATATTATTTCGCCCGAGGGAGAGAATTTTTAACTTTTTCAGTTCCTTCAGCCCCGGTCCAATCTTTTCAATAGCGTTGGTGCTGAGGGCGAGGTGCTCACACTCTTTTAACGAGCCAATCTCCTTGTCCATCTTAACAATAGGGGGTAGCATACCGAGGAGGAGGACCTTCGCCTCTTGTGTGGCGACCACTGGGGGAACGGCTTCTTGCTCTTCGGGTGTCATCCCCTCCGTCCGGCGCTTCCATTCATCGGCCTCGAAGCGGGCAATGGCCTCCTTCACCGTCGTCGCCGCCATTCTTTATCTATTTTTTTTTATATATATATTTCTTTTTTTTATTTTTTTATTGGAGTGTATTGTAACACAGACACAGGAATATATACAAAGAGAAAAAGAAAGAGAGAGAGAGAGAGGGGAAAAAGAAATAGATAAATAAATAAATGCTTTTTTTCTGTTTTTGATTGGTTCATAGTGGTAGTTTTATCGAATCACTATACGGAAATAGACTTAAGCAGTATATATCTATATATAAGAGAGCAGCAATAAATACATATACAAGTGAAAAGTGTAGCAGTAAACAAAGGTAAAATTTAAAAAATAAAACTAGTCTAAGATTTTTTCTTAGGACGCCCCCTCGCTCGGGGCTTCGATGGAGTGGAAGTTTGTTCCATCTCCTTCTCCTCCTGCGGTGGAGGTGTTGTCTCTGAAGGACGGTCGACGGCTTCCTTTTTAACCTTTTTTGTTGGAACGTTCGTTTCTTCCATTTCTGAGGTTTCCTCTTTTGTTTCCTTTTCTTCTTCCTCTTCGTTTTTGTTGTTGGTTGTGGAAGACGTGGTTCTTGTTTTCTCCTCTTCCTTGTCAAATGACTCACCGGTATTCGCTTCCGCTAACAAAGGCTCCACCGCCTCTTTCCCTTTTCTTCCCCTCTTCTTACTTCCCTTCTCTGTGGAAGGGTTTGTCTTTGGCTTCCCTCTTCCCTTTTTATTTTTATTTTCATTTTCAGATTCCTCCCCGTCGACTAAGGAGGCTTCATTAAGTGCTTCTAACAGAGGAAATCCACTTTCTACAGGATCCGTCTTTTCCTCTGGCAGAGAGGGAGGCGACGGTACAGTGGTGGGAGGTACGCTATGAGTATCCGTATTATTATTATTATCAGTACCATTATTGTTGTTGCTGTTGTTATTTACTTCTGCACTGGTATTAGCGTCCTTGTCCCCCTTTTTCTTTTTTTGGGTTCTGTTTCTTTGCTTTGTGGCGGTTGTTTTTTTAGTGAGACCAGTCTCCACTATGGAAGGGATCCCTTCGTCCACAGTGCCTTTTGTTGTTTTGTTGGAGTTATCTTTCTCGTGTACGGCCACGACAGCCGCTGTTGCTGCTGTTGTGTGTTGCAGCACGCGTGTACCATCGTCGTCCTCCTCCTTTACTGACGGTTTCTCGTCTGGTAGGTGCACGGTATTACACTTCAGTGGTTCCACAGAGAGAGCCTGGGTAGCCATGTCTACCACCCCTTTCACTTTCTCCCTCTCCTTTTCCCTTTCTTCCTCTACTTTTTTTTCTCCTTTTCGTCTTTCCTCCGCGATCCAGGCTTGGATGTCCTCTACTTCAATGTATTCCATCTTTTCCGGGACGTTTAACTCTTTCCGAAATGAACTTCGGTTTAAGCTCATCTTACGCAGCACTTCCTCCTCTAAAAGAAGATAGTTGTCGGTCCATCGGTTCGCCGCCTCCCATGCCGTGCGATTACTGTCCTCCACCCGTCGTCGCAAGTTGGGGTCTAGTGCGAGGAGACTACACCTTCTGAGTTCAATGGCCCTTTTCTGCTGTGAGAGACGAAACAGCACGTCATTGATCGCCTTTAATTCCTCGTTGGTGCCCACTTTGGTTTGCCAGAGCTGATACTGCTGCGAGGCTTCACTGTACTGGGTGAGAAGTACATCGCGTGTCTGCATCAGCTCCTTGCAGCTGTGCGTGTCTAGCAACGACTGCTTTAAGTGGTCTCGTGTATTCTTGGAGGAGGGTGGTGGGCCGTTGCCTCCTCCTCCACCGCCTTCATTAGGATGCTCTTTTTGATATTCTGTCTTTGGAAAGGACCAGAAGAGGGTGTGTACGCCAATCTTTTCCTGCTGAACCACATTTTCCGACACAAGAAGTTCCATAATTTCCTCAATACTCTGGAAAATCACCCCTGTCTGCTTTGGTAGGAGGGACATGAGTTCCTTTAGCGTGAAGGGCTCTTGGCAGTGACGCCCCCACCACTGGGCAATCTTTTCCGTCTTTTCCTCCATGGAAAGACCCCTTTTCGCACTTTTCCCTTTGGATTTGCTCATTTTATCAAAAAGTGTATATTTTTTTTTTTAATCTGTGTGAGTATTGCTGATAAATGTTGTTTTGTTTTTAGTAGTTATACGTAGGGAAAGAGTCTAGAGAGAAAAACTAATAGTAATAACCACAGTAACAATTCTTCATTACAGCCCTTTTCAAGCTCTACGAAGGGGTTGAAGATGCAAGCAAAGAAAAAAAAGAAAAAATAATGTAATAGGTAGTTCGTAGACCCCATATTAAAATCCATCGGTGAAAGATAGCCATCACCCGACAGTCGAACGTTAAAGGGAGGAAGGGATACCAGCGGACGGCGCAACTGGTATTCCATGCTCTTGCAAGAACTTGGCAGCGCGTGGAACCGCCAATGGGCCGATATATTTATGAAACAGCTGTCGTCGATCCTCCGGACAGTGCTGGAGGAGTTGATCCATACTGGCCCACCGCACGGTGCGGAACTCTGGAGGGACGTGGTACTTGTCCACGTTGGTGTGTACGTTAACGGCGGCGATGGAGGCCTTGGAGAGGAAAAAAAGCAACAGTCGCTGCTCCTGCCCTGAGAACCCTTCCACCCGACACAAGCGGTGATGACGAGGTAGTTCATATCGGAAGACGGAGGGCGGCTGCCCATCCGGCGGGAGTATCTCTCCTACATACTTTAGTATTGGGACCACCGGGGTGGAGGGTGAGGCCTTTTGTTGTTGTTGTTGCTCCCGCAGCGCTCGGCGAAAACTCTCACTAGAGCTGTGATTGGAATTAGAATCTGAATTATTCGTGGAGACAAAAATCTGTTCAAAGGGTACAATAATACCAATTTCTTCTTCAATCTCTCGCAGAGCGGCCCGAATGATTCCAGTCTTCGTTGGTATAGAGGAGGAAGAAGAGGAAGTACTGGAAGTGGTGAGTCCATTGTCATTATCGTCAAGGTCACGGTCCTCAATACCACCTTGAACACACTGATAAGAGTCACTGTCGATGCGCTGACACGCCAGAAATTGAAGTGCCTCGTTGAAGATGATTACACACACATTTTTTCGATACATTTATTTGTTATTATTAATATTATTGTTTTTTTTTTTTACTTTCTCTTTGATTTATTAATAATGAAACAGTTATAATGTGTAAAAATAAATAAATAAAGGAGAAATGAAATGTGTGAAAGAAGTTGATTCTTTCAATGGAAAAAAAAAATAAAACAACAACAACAACAAAATAAACAAACGAACACTATAAACCCTTTTAGCGTACTTTAAAAGCATCCGCTAGTAAGCATCGGCAGCAAATATACAGTTTTCTTTTTCTTTTCAAATATTATACATGTTTTTTGTTTTTTATTTCCCACTCTTCTTGTGTGTATCAGTGGACACTTTCCACACTTTTACTGCCTCTCCTCCTCATGATTATTTTGTTCAGTGGTCTGTACGGATCGGAACGCCTTTTGCCATCCAACATCCCTCGGCAGTGAGCGGGTGACACCGTCAGCAGAGACCTCTGCAGGATGCCCCTTTGTATTCGATTCCTGTTTTGGTTCGGTTGGTGGAGGGGGAGGTGGGCGGTACGATACTGGGGCGGTCGTGCCGAACTGTCGCTGTCTCTCCTCCTCTTTCTGAGCTAGTAGCCGTTTACTCTTCTCCAATGGGGTTTGTGTGTGGGAGGAAGGCGCCGATCGCTTCGACAGTACTCGACTATTACCGTCCAGTAGAATGTCGAGCTGACCGTAGGTACGGGGGTCGGCGGTGGAGGCGGAGAGGAGTTGGGCCGTGTCGACGGCACGTTGGTGCTGTCGAGCCTCTTCAATGGTGGTAGGAGTGACAGTACTTCCCTGCTGCTGCTGCTGTTGTTGTTGTTGTTGTTCCAGTAGCCGTCTTCGTTGCTGGAAGCTTTCAAAGTCCATTCTCGCGAGATTAGGGTTAGTACTGCTATACAGCTCCTCCAAAGGGTTATGTCCTGCTAGCTTTACCCTCTTTTGTTCTTTATTATTGTCGTCGTCGTCGTCGTCTTCATTGAGGAATAACTCCTCCGATACTGTTTGGGGCTCTAAGGATTCCATCAGTTTACTATGTTTGACGGGAATAGTACTGTTATTATCATTATGATTATGAAGGTCGGTGTCGAGGGGGTCTAGTCGTGGAGGAGGAGAGAGATGTCGTTTGATGGGGTGTGTCGTTCTTGGTAGTGGAAACGTATGAGAAGGAAGAAACGTTCTACTCTGATCAGAAAAGTGATACGCTTCTATTTCTTTCTCCTTCACGGCTGCTGCTGCGTTGTGTTCCTCTCTGGTATCCTTTCTATCCCCGTAGGAATACAATTCCTCGTTGGGCTCCGCCGACGATACTCTTCTTTCTTCCTCCTCCCCCTCTTCGCCCATTAACAGTGTTACTACCCAGTCCACGTCCTCATCTATTATCTGTGTTCGACCGCCTTGCGCTAGTCGTTCTACATAATCGTCCACCAGCGAGGCGACCGACACGGACACCCCTTCCTCCTTCCTGCACAGCGGCTCCAGGTAGTGCTCCACCCTACGATTGACATATTGGGTCTCTTTTAGCTTGGTGGTGAACAATGGATGTGCAAAGCCTAAATTACTATTATTATGATTATGATTATTATTTTTGTTTCGTTTTCTGGTACTGCTGTTGTTAGGGAGATGTTGACCAGACCTTTGGGAGGAAGTTCCGTAAGAGGCGTTCATTGATGGCTAGGACTAATTTTTTTCCCTTCTACTTTGTGCTGATTCTGCTTCTTGTATACCTTGCTTTTGGATCTTGGTTTACTCCATTGAAGAGACACATCAAATAACAAAAAAAAAAAGGAAAAAAAGAAAGAAAGAACAGGAGAGGAAAATAAATATAAAATTTAAAGCTTCTTCCTCTCATAACCAATATATTACAGAAACGAAAACAAACAGACAAATAAAGATTAAAAAAAATCAATTTTATTTCGACCTTTTTCGTTAAAATTTCTATGAAAACAGTTCAATCTATCGATTTTTTTTTCCCATTACGAGGAGCGAGAAAAAAAAGAAAAAGGTGAAGACATACACTCTCACCCAGACAATCAAACAATCAACCACCCCCGACCACAAAGACATTCAAAATCAAAAGGTTATATTCTTAAAGATAATCGTCATCACTGTCGTCCGAGATGGAGATTTCTTCCTCCTCCTCTTTTTTCTTCTTTTTATTAGTGTTCTTGTTTTTGGAAGCGCTAGCGGACGGAGATGCAGACGAGGCGGGGGAGCTGACTCGTTTTCTTTTATTGGCTGCTGCTGGGGTCTTTGGAGAAGCCGTTTTGCTCTTTGGCGTGGACCTTTTCCCTGGTGAACTTTTCGGTTTTCCCTTCTTCAGTTGGGATTGCTGCGCCAACAGTAATTTCTTTCGCTCTGCCTCCACTTCGTCCTCTTCTTCCTCGTCATCCTCCTCACCACCAGCACCGCCCGCTGCCTTTGGGTCCACCTCCGGCGCCGTAAGATTCTTCAACGCTACTTTCCAGCTATCCGCCTTGTGCGTTTTATTATACTCCCGTGTAAAGGCGGACTTTAACGCCGTAGGAATGACCGCACCTTTCGCTGAAGAAGAAGACGACGTGGTGGTGTTATGGTTATTGGTGAAGTGTTTGTACTCGGTCATCTCCTGCACAAAGTCCCAGTCATCCCGCTGAAGGTGATACACATCCATAAAGTCAATCACCTCACGAATACACTTTTCCTTTTCCTCACTATCGTTACGGGCGGCGTCAAAGTTGTAAAAGGGCCTTGTGAGTTTCTCTTTGATAGCGAGAGGGATGTAGTCCTGGACGAGGTCCTCCACACCCCCTGTGAACCCTAAGCCACGGCGTATACTCGCTGTATGGCCATCGCTCCTTTCCGTCTGACGGTCCTCCTTCTCGGCATTATTTTTGTTAAGATTATGGTTCGTGCTACTGCTGCCTTGCACCAGCATCAGCTTAGCGAGTCGTTTGTTTTTATTGCCAGTGGAGAGATTCCCAAAGTAGGAGGGAAACTTCACTGGGCGCTGTCGATCAAAGAAGGTTTGGTTGGTGTTGGTGACGAAAGATTCGTACTTTCCTCGGTTGTACACGACAGGGGCGATGGAGCTGGCGAGTATGTAGTACTTGGACACGGACCAGTTCTGCTCCATAAACATGATGCGCTGTGCGGCGTCCGCCTGCGAGATGCTCGCCGCCGACTGCGCGGTTCGCTCGAGGTAGAGATTCTTTTCCTCTTCCCCCGTGAGCCCGAGGAGCTTGGCGGGGTTGAAGCGGAGGTAGTTCTCCTGTACGAATAAATCAATCATGTCAGAGTTGAAGTAAACGGTGTAGTACTCATCCATTGTGGGAAACTTTATATTTTGACTATTACTATTATTATTTTTATCGTTGCGTCCACCGCCTCCATTTTTATTGTTTTGATATGTGGAGCTACCTTGCAGGAGGAAGAACTCGGCCGAGTCAAAGAGACCGTATCCAGGATCCTTCTCGGACGCTAATGCTCGTGTCGCGAGTTCTCGCTCCGATATCACAATAGGTGCTGACTTCCCATTCGATTCCTTATTATTATTATTATTATCCTTATCATTACTATTATTATTCTTACACCACATTTGAAGGTTGTTCAACATGCTGCGTATATCGCTCCCCCCTCGCTTCACAATATCCTTCAAGAGGGATTTATTCAGTGTCACCCCTTCATTCAGCAGCACTCGGTCGTACAGGTAGTTGGCTACAATATTACACGGAGGACGAGAGAACTTGATATCTTCACAGTAGTTCACTAAACTTTTAAGTTTTGGTGCAAAGCGGTCGTTGCAGGTGCAAATGATGGGTATCTTTGTCGTTTTAATCATTTGAATAATCTCTCCCACCCCACCCATATCACACCCATCCACCTCGTCCATTAGCAGCAGCACCGCCGTATAGTGCTGGCCAGAGAGGGCAAAGTTTTTATTATTAATCATCGACGAAACGTTTTCTCGAAGCGACTTGCGGCTGCGAAAGTCACTGGTGTTGTACTCGACAACGGTATAGCCCAGTTCCTTCGCGACGAGGTGGGCCGAAGTGGTCTTTCCTACTCCTGGGGGTCCGGAGAGAAGAGCTGCACGAGGGGGGCCGGCGTTGGCCTTTCCTCCTGCCGTTGGAGAGTAGGGTACGAACTTTACCAACCAATCCTTCACGTGCAGAGCGGTAGAGGGATAGCACATTTCAGCGACGGTCTCCGGTTTATACCGATCCGCCCACATCCTTGACACACTGACTGGATATAATAATACTAATAATAATAAAAGGGCTGGAAGGGGGAGAAGAAAAAGAGAGAAAGAAAAATGTGTATAGAGATACGAAAAGAGCAACCACCACCACCACCACTACCACAACAATAGAAATTAAAATGATATGTTTTTTTTTTTTTTTGCTTTTGTTCTACAAATTTATAATCGAAATACAATAACAATGATAATGGATGTATTGAGTATTGAAAGTTCTAGGAGTCACTTGGTACTTTCTTACAATTTTTTTTTTACAGTAAATTCTCTCTCACGTGACAAAATAAAAAATAAAAAAGAAAAAAAAAAAAGAATTCTCTATTTTTTATTTGATTCTTATTATTACAGTACAAATTCAAAAATTGAAAAATAAAATAAAAGTAAAACAATGGTAGTCAGTTTTTTTTTTTTCTCTAAAAGGAAACATATATAAAATCGTCGAAAAATCTCTAAAAGGGAAAATAAAATACATAAATAAAAGTCTAAACCCATAATAATAATAATAAAAGTATCTTTTTTTTTCCTGTTCCTTCTTTTTTTAATTCAATGCCACTATCCCGAAACGTGCCGCTATATTATTATTACTACTATTATTATTATTAGCATTATACATGGCGGGAGTTCTTACTTGGCTACTCTGATTACCGTTGACAATGACATTATTATTATTATTATTATTGTTTTGGTAGAGAGGGCTGGGGGCAGAGGCAACACTCGGGCGATGACTGGCGCCTCCTAGTACGGTCGAGTTTGGGGACATGTGATTATACTGACTCATACTACCGATCGACGGCCTAGGATACTGACTGCCACGTCGCTGCTGCTGCGGGGCGGCCCCAGCGTTAACACTATATTCTACATTATTATTATTATTATTATATTTCCGTGGGCTGTTGGATACGCTGGTCGCGGCGGTAGGGATGGCGGCATCGTGCTCGCGAGGTGCGGAGGGTATTCTAAAGTTTCGACGGCTCATCACCACTCCCCCCGAGCCCGACTTCCACACCAAAGGTTGTACATTATTATTAGGGCTGGGTTGGAGTTGATTCTCTGGGCGGTAAGGACTCGTGTGAGAGACGGGCGGTGGGAGCGAGGGGAAGTCGGAGGGAGATGGGAAGTGATCCTCCATCCCTCCTGTATTATTATTGTAATAATTATTCTGTGGGTTACGCAGCTGAAACTCTCGAGGGTCGTGAGAGAGGGGGAGAACGTCGCCACTTCGGCGGGGGGCTGGGGCGGGGCGAAGGGCTTGATAATTATAATGATCATTATTATTATTGTTATTCATCCCGTCGCTGCGAGGTGGACTGACCACCACCATAGCCGTTTTACCACGAGCATTGGGGAGAAGAGAGCCGTACAGTAATCCTGGCTGAATGTGAGGTGCAGAGGGCTCTCGACGGGAGGGGGTCCTATTATTATTATTCATCATATTATTATTATTATTATTCATGTGGTTGGCGGAAGGGGGAAGAGGAGGGGTGGCGGTAAATGCGGCAGGGCGGTGAGGGGTGGTTCGACCACTAGGAAGGCGATTAGCATAGGCGGCCGCCATTGGGGAGGAGGGTCGTATACGGGCAGGAGAACCACGTGGACCTCTATTATTCATATTATTATTATTATTCATATTACTATTAGGAATAGGAGTGGCAAAGAGTTTTCCATTCGGTCCTCTCTTTACGACCGCTTTTCTACCGTCTGGGAGCGTGATGATCTTTTCTTTATTATTACTATTCATATTATTATTGTTAGGGATGCGCGAAGGACTGAGACTACCGTTGCCCCTTCCTCTGCCGTTATGGAGACCAATGCCCCGTCCTCGCCCAGGAGATCCACCCCGTCTTCCATAAGGACTATTATTCATATTCATATTCATATTATTATTCGTGCCTCTGCCGCGTGGAGGGGTTCGACGATTGGGGGAGTGGTAGTCCCCTTCCCCGTCATCGTAGTAACTATTATTATTTTTATTATTATTGTTACGTGCTGCACCGCTGTTGGGCCGAGGTTTGGTACGACTCCGTTCAATGGGATTGTCTAGTATATCCTCCTCTTCATTATTATTATTATTATTATTATTATTATTGCTGCGAGGGTCGCGGCGGCGGCAGCGAGAAGGAGAGGGTCGGCCGCCTCCTTCCTCTTCCTCACTGTTACCGTGGCAGTAATCCATCATGTCCTCTGCGTAGTCATCTTTATCGTTATCGTCGTCGTCTTCGTAAGGCCGTCTTCTTTGACGGGGGGAACTTTTATTACTTTTATTATTATTATTGTTCCGATTATTGTTATTAGGTCGGTTGCGGCGCTGGCGGGGAGAGAGAGGAGCTAAGCTGCTGTCGTACTCGCTATCGGAGTAGTCTTCATCATCACTGTGGTTATATCTATTATTATTGCCTTGACGACGGCGATGGGAGTCGTGGCGAGGGCTAGGTTTGTAGGTTTCCTCTTGGGGGTTTCCGGGTGTATCGTCGGAAAAACTGTTATTATTATTATTATTATTACTATTACTATTACTATTATTATGGTTGGTACCTCGACGCGTTGACTTGGGCTTTGTCCTCTTTTCAGGGGTCTCGGACTTGTTCTTTGATTTATTCTTGTAATTATTATCGGTGGCAAGAAGGTCGTCATCGTCTTCATTACCTTCCCCACCATCATTTTCCTTATCGTTGTCATTATTATTATTGCCACCACGTCCCTCGCTACCTTTTCTACCTTTCATTCCCTCTTTTTTCGGTGTGTTGCTGTTACTGCTAGCGACCGGTGGAGGGGGGATGTTCTCCTTGTCCAGTACTGTGATGGTGCTCCTTTTATTATTATTATTATTATTAGGATTTATTCCAGTTTCACTTTCATGTCCTTCGTGTTCGTCATCGACGAGCTCATCGGGAAGGGAACTGTTTTCTTTTACACTGTTCATCACGTGAGGAGGATAGGACCCACTGGCTCTGTTGCTGGTATTACTATTCCTATTATTATTTTTATTATTTTCATCATGGTTTTTCATGGAATCTGGGTCGGCAGTGTTATTCATATTCATCATGTTACTATTCATAATATTCGTGTTCGTGTTACCGCCGTCAAACCGTGGTCGACGGTGCTGCTCGTGCTCTATAATACGAGGAGGAACATAATTATTATTATTGTTACTGTTTTGTTGAATGGATGGAGATCGACGACTTCCGAGGTAGTCGTTATTATTATTTTCATCTCCATACCCTCCGTGAGTGTTACCGAAGTCATCTTCCTCCTCTGCGATACCGTCCATAAAGTCCTGCATATTATTATCATTATTATTATTATTATAATTATTAATATTCGGATTATTATTATTACTGTAATAGTTATTATAAGGAGGGTCTAGGAAACTTCCCTCCAGCGGATCGGCTGGACCGTCTTCTGGACTAGAATGAGTCTCCTCTCCGTTTATTCTATTATTATTATTATTCGGATTATAATTGGCTCTATTATTATTATTGTTCATTGCGTGATTGTGAAAGAAGTTGTCTTCTTCGTTAAATGTACTGAGTGCTTCTTCGGTCGTCGCTGTGGGGGTATTATATCCACTCCACACGTTATTATTATTATTATTGCGTTGACGACTGCGAGGGGATCGACTAGGAGAATGTCCAGGACTATTTCCATACCCATTATTATTATTATTATTATTATTGGTGTTGGTGGAAGGGTAATAGGTAGTCCCTGGAGGCGCTATTGTAGGGGAGTCCAGCTGTGGGGGCGGTGGCGGTGGAAGACTTCTTCGCGATTTACTTCTCCCTGTTGCATTATTATTATTATTATTGTTGTTGTTGTTTTCGGTTTCCATCGCATCGTTTAAGGGCGGAGGCCGTATGCTATTCTTATTATTATTACTATTATTATTATTATTCAGAGGATGATTAGGGTTGTTTCTAGAAGAAAGAGGGTGACTGCTGGAGCGAGAAGGGGAGGAGTGTCCTTGCTGGGCGGAGGGGGGCGAAACACTGTTATTATTATTATTGGCTGGAGAAGGAGGCGGGGGAGGATTAAAGTAGTAGTTATTCAGGACAGTGATCGGAGAAGGTGGTACACTACCGTTACTGACCAGCGTGGACAGCTGTTTCGCCTGTTCCTTGGCCAGCTGCTCCGTGGGTAACATTTCTATTGCCTTGTTATTATTATTATTTGGATGAGGATTGGGAGGAGCAAATAAATCGACGTTGGCGTCGGTGGTTTGGGCACAGAGTTCGCTTAACTCTCTGTAGTTCCGTAGTAGTTGCAGTTGACGACTGATGCGGTCCTGCGCTACATTCTCTAACGAAGGGAAGGAGACAGCGTTATTATTATTATTAACAGGAAGCGGGGAGGTATGACGCGTCTGTAAGTTTGGCTTCATACTGCTGTTGTTATTATTATTATTTTCGTCGTCCTGAGGAAGCGCTGCACGGGATGCGGAGAGCGTGTTGGGGTTGGATGGAATCTCCAGAGAGTTGGCAAGTGGTACGGGTCGTATGATATGACTGCCACTACCCCCTCGTGGTCGGGAGAGGGGATCGAAGAAGACATCGCCAGCCTCACCGTCCTCAACCTTATTATTATTATTATTGTTGTTGTTGTAGGCCTCCCATGAGGGAAGACCTCCATTGGATTTAACGCCACTCCTAGGAGAAGGGGCGGGAGGAGAAAGACGGCCTCGGCTACTATTATTATTATTATTATTATTATAAAAGTTATAATTTTCGTCTTCTGGTTTGCCCACACCACCACCACCATCGCCGTCGTAGAAGTCGTCGTCGTCGTTCTCTTTTTGTTTATCGTACGAGGTCAACTGCTTCAGTGTGGGGGATATAGTCTGGTAATGCTTATTTTCTAGTCGTTGGATGACATTTTCAATATTATCATTTTCTAATAACTCCTTCACTAATTCATCTTCTTGTTCATCTACAGAGTTTCTCCAAGAATACATATTCTAACAAATTTTTTTTTTCCTTTTCTATTTCTTTTCTATTTATTTTCACTTACGTATATCGTAACGCTGATGAATAGCAACTGGATAGAAAGTAAAGAAACAGAAGAAATTTTTTAAAAAAAGAAGGTGTAAAGAGAAACAGAAAAAAAAAGTAAAAAATATAAATTACTCTAATAATCGTAACAACACTTGAGAGGAAAAGAGTTGAAAATATTTTTTAAAAAAGAAGGGATGAGAGAGAGAGAGAAACACATTAAAGAAACAAGTGGAGCGTTAACGACACAGAGTAACAGTAATAATAATAATGGATGAATAAAACCAATACGAATAATAATAATAATGTATACTAGTATTATTATTATTATTAATTTATAGCAAAGGCAACAATAAATAAGTAATTAATCAGGAAACAAAAAAACAACCACCAATGCATCCTTACGGAGACGACTCACCCCACATTATTTTTCTCCTTCACTCGAGGAAGCCACTCGTTGCGCCCACAGTATCCACATACCTGTACACTCTTCCAATACAAACTGTGTTGACCCTTCTCCCTCTTCCTTATTATTATTATTTTTTTTATTATTTTCTGTTGGGAGGAGGGGAACGGTTTTTATCTTTTCCTTCATTTTATCGCCGAAGAAAAACACCACGCCGTTTTCGGCTTCAGCGAGGGTAGGGAACTGATAGTCCGTGCGACACCATTTCTTTTCTATCGTAACACAATACTGCTGTTGTTGTTTTTGTTGTGATGATGACGATGATGATGAGGAAGGGGAAAAGATAAAGCCTTGATAGGTACTTTCTACATATTCCATCAGTTTGTTAGTACGGGTGGGGGTTTCACTGTTGCCTAACGTCTCGACGATGAGTATGGCCCCTATAGGTAAATCATCCAACGGTATTTTATCGGAAGACGATGCATTATTATTATTATCACTAGTACTAGCACTGACAGAGGGAAGATCATCGGAGAGTGCCGTGGCAATACAGCCAAGGAAGTATTCTATAATAGTTCTACAAGGCTGCTTCCACCGCTCCTCCTGCCAAAACATCCGTAACACATAACTAAACGTCCACCCAAGAGTGATGAAGTGAAATGGAACAGAGGGAAGCTTTTCCTTATTACTATCCTCCTCATTATTATTCTTATTAGGAGGAGAAGAGGGATTGGATTTATAGTGAAGAATGTGTTCAAAGGAGAAAGGCTGCAGAGATAGAGAAAGTCTCTCTCCTTTTAGTGTTCTGCTGGTGCTGAGTGTAGTAGTAGTAGCGTCCATCCCTGGAATAGAGAGTCGAACGGGAGTCTCTTTCTCCTTCTCCTTTCCTCCCAATCCATCGTCCACGGAGGGAAGGTGTACCTCCAGTGAGTCCACCTCCCAGGAGGCTGAAGGCTGGACAGTACTACCTCGTTGACGACAGAGCTGCTCTAACAGGGTGAGGAGACACTCTCGTAGCATCGCGTTTTCTTTATCGCAGCAGACCAGTTGATGTAGAAAGGGACGAGAAGAGTGACAGTGAGCTCGAAGGATCCAATGGGAGAAGCGGCCAGAGCCACAGCCAAAGTCTAAAACCCGAAGCAGACGACGAGTCGGAGTCTCTGTACTATTATTATTATGATAATGATGGTGTAGTCTTGTTAGACGAGGCAAGAGATGACCTACCAGCTCCTCCTCGACAGCGGCACAGTTGTGGTAGGTGTGCATAAAGGCGTGGTAGGCACCGGGGAACCGTTTATACATCTCCAACGTCCCCACGCGGAAGGATGGGATCGGAAGAGAAGAGCGATTCTTTTCCTGACGAGTGGGATGTATTCGTCTATTTACCTCTGTAAAGATTGCTTTTATGTCGGACTCTGTGAGAGGGGGGAACTTTTTATTGTCGTATTCTTTATTCGTTTTTCTATTCCCCTTTTCCATTCGCTTCCTTTTCTTAACATTATTTTGGTTTGTATTGTTTTCCCGATTTAATGTATCACTATCGTTGTCGCCATTCCCCTCTTGACGATCCTTTGGTAAAAGTTTGGGGGAGGGTTGCATTTTTTTTTCCTTTCCGTTTTTGTTTGTGAGTAAACTGTGTTTACATTAATCTGTAATTGTTTTTTTTTTTTTTACTTTATTGTTTCCTATGCATACGAATTAGAAATCAAAAAGAATAGAGAAAAGAGCGAGTGGAAGTTTTTTTTTAAACGCAAATATATATATCTATTCAGAAATATAATATTAGGTGCAATGTTGAACCGTTTTTTACCTTTTATTATGGAATAGAAATAATGGAAGAAGCGAATAATATCGATATTCTCTCCCAATAAAAAGAATGAAAAAATGAGTGAGAAAAATGAGAATAGCGAGGACAAGACATTAGCAGAGTAGATGTATACATGCATAAAAAATAAAATAAATAAATGAAGCTTCCCTCTCTCTTTTTTAGTTTCACCCACACTCCGCCACCAGTCTACTGAAGTTCCCCTTTTTCAAGTCCGAAAGTAAAATAAATATAGTAATGCGGTCCCCATCGGCCCAACACTGATGTAACTCCTCATAGTAGGAAGGAAGATTTAAAAGCGGGATGTAATAATCGTCTTTTGAATCGGATTCCTTTTCTCTGTTTTCTTTTCTTTCTTCATCCACCGACGAGGAGGAAGGTGTTGGGTCGTAGCCCAGTGTATTGTGACATGGAAACCCAAAAAGCGTTGCAGAAACCTCAAACTGCATCTTTTTTTCTGTTTCCTTCTCGTTGGCGGCTTTAATGTCTGGCTCCACCGCCGACGCCAGGGGTTCATAAAACTCCTCTTGATACACGTAGCTGTCCATCTCCTCCTCCGTGATGGGATTCGTCCTTTCCGTAAGGGTGTCGTTCACCAATGGATTTTGTAGATTGCCTAATTCCAAAGCCTTTTCGACACCAAACTCGTTTTGAGGGATGGCAAATCCGGCGGTGATGGCGTTAAACGGCACGTACCCATTGGTGTGCGTGCGGGAGTAGGCAGGACCTCTTGGGAAGGGGGCTGCACGGCGATGAAGATGTTGGTTTACGATTTCTTCCTCAGTGGTGGTGGTGGTAGTGGTGCTAGTCGCCTGACAGGGAAAGTAATACGCCTTTATGTACCCTTCGTCTCTCCAAAATACATCGTCGTTTTCGGTTTCAGCAAAGAAGAGAGAAAGAAGCCCTCTTTGCACCTTTTCGTACTGCTTGGGGCAGTGTGTAGTACCGCCATCCTCGGTAGCCAATACGTCGAGCGATGCCTCCTTCTCCTTGTGTTTTGATTTCCCTTCGTCGTGGTGGCGTTGCGCACACGGAGGGAGAAGGCGGTAGAACCAGTAAAAGAGGAGTCGATCCTCCACGGTGGCATCCTCTCCCGGCACTATCCTTCCCTGTCGGGGGGTTTCTTTGTTTTCGTTTTGGGATTCTGTTGTAGTGTCGTCGGCTTTCTCCAGTTGGTAGCGATGGCGGGTCGCCTCCACTAACGACCGTTCCACGTCCTCAAAGTTAATCTGACCTAGAAAGCGATAGGGCATGGTGGTGTCCTCCTGTGATACCTCTTGCTTCTTTTTTTCATCTTTTTTTTCCTCCTCCTCCTCCTCTTCTCTTTTAACCTTTATCACCACCTCACTTTCCTGCCCCTTTTCATCGACCAATACTTCTTTGGCCTCTTTTTTTCCCTCTCCACTCGAGATGGAAGCAGCAGCGTTAGAGAAGAATCCAATGAGCGGCCAACGGAAGTCTGAAGGGACGTCAGGGTCACCCCCCAGGCGGGATACGCCACGCGGGAGACATTGATACTCGTTATCACGGTTGTGGTCCTCCAGTCTGCGGTACTTCCAAATACGGTCTCCACCGTACTGTGGCGGAGGGTTCAGCTTTACTTTTCGATCCGCATTACTACTCGTGGGGGAGGAAGGAGGAGGGTGAGCGGGAGTGAGCTGGAAGGCGGGCCTTAGCAAGGAGCGGAGAATAAACGTGGCGTGGTGGGATAGCTCACTACCTTGTAATAGTTCAGTGAACTCTCGTTTACGTTTTGCTAACATGGTTTTTTTTTTTCCTTTTCCTTTTTTACGTCATTTGTGTAAAGAGAAAAAAATAAATAAAAATGAAGAACAGATGAAAAGTGAAAATGACAGCTTAAAGTTCCTAAAGTATTCCGTTGATTTTCATTTTTTTTTATTCTTAATAACTGTTTGTGTGTGTGTGTTTCGCTGAATAGAGGAAGAAAAGGAAAGTGTAAATAGACAAAGTCCACCACTCTCCTTCCCATCTAATTTGTATCTCTAGAGGTGTAAATATGGTTATCTATGCGAATCTCACTGTACATACGTACTGGCTTGTTTGTTAGTTTGGTATCATACTTACAGTACCGCTTTAAACAGCAACCACCGCATAAACTGAGACAAGTCCTTCAGTATCTCCGTCGAATGTTCTCTTCTCCCACCACTACTATTACCATTATTTTCAATCTCTAGGAGACAATAGTGTAGTATTCTATTATTACCACCACTGTTGCTGAGGTGGGTGGTGGTGGTGGGAAGTACTACAGGCGAGGTGGCGAGGAATAAAACAATCCGCTGATTCTTCTTTTTAAATACGGACGAAATAGTTTCTATTGTTGTGTTCGGTGCCTCCCTCCTTTTAGGATTCGAATCTTGTTTCTTTTTGTGTTTCTTTTCCTTCTTTCTTTCCTGCTCCCTCATGACCTGTCGACGTAGTTGTCGGTAAGGCGAATAGAAGGATTGCAGCGCTAGTGTAACTAACTTTTGAAGGTATATGCCATCGCTGTCGCCTGTGCTCCCCCACGAGGCGCCGGGTTGCTGTCCTACCGGAATATCGTCGAAGAAACAAGCGGAAGAAGAAGAAGAAGAGGTGGCGGGAGTGTTGTTCAGTCCCATAGTGTCCTCTTCTACATTATTGTCATTTTCCTCGTCCTCACTGTGCGTGTCTTCGGACCTGGTAGAGCTAGCCAGCTTTGCCTTCTCTTGTTGTTTCTTTTTCTTGTTAGACTCTCGTGGAGGTGCTGGTGGTGGTGGTTTGACGCGACGGGCGGAAGCTCGACTGTAGACGGAGGGTGGCGTTAGATAAAACAGACACAACTCCTCTTGCGCACTATGATAGCCATAAGAGGCGGAGGAGGCCGCGTTAAAAATCTGACACGACATGACACGTAGTTGTTGAATAAACCCCAAATACGGGGATAAAAGGAGACTCAACGTGGAGAAGGGATTTTGGAGTAACGTGGCGCTGAGCAAATGACGCTGCAACCATTGTTTTATTTCGTTCGGAGCCTGTTGCGCCTTCGATACACCTTGCAGACGCCACGAGTCCTTCAGCAGATCATCCAGGTTGGTCTCCATCACGTGGAGGGGTACCCCTAGGAAAGGGTGGGAGGGAGAGGAAGGGACGGGCTCGACCACGGCACTGATGGTCCACCCTTCCGAGGAGGCTTTACTGACCACGTGATAATAGGAGGAAGGAGAGGAGGGAGAGGAAGAGTTCGCCTCCGCTGCCGCACTGGGCTCCGGACGAAGATGTCGAGACAGACCCTCTGAGGAAGGGGAAGGGGGAATCGCGAGTTGCGTTGACGTACGCGGATGGCTAGGTTTACTATTCGAGGGGTTGGGACTGGAGGGCTGCTTTAAACACGGCATGATGAACCGCTGGGTGACAATAACCGGCGCCTGTGAGCTCTTCTCAATCTTACTACTGTTTACGGCGTTGTTGTGTCGACTAGAGTCGTAGTGAAATCGCCCGGGATACTCTCGGAGCGCCTTTAACGTGACGGAGATGACACTGGGTAAGATATAGTGTTCCAGTAAGAGAACTCCATAGGGCGCCTCGTGAGGAGAGTAACGAGAGGGGTTATGGCAGTTATTACCTAAACTGTAGGTGAGCGGTACGCCGTCCAACCATACCGCAAAGGCGATTAACTTATACCGCCGCTCGTACACATTTTCCTTCTTTTTTTGGTTCGTACTATTATTATTAATATTATTAGTATTATTATTGTAAGGGTCAACTCCATCGTCTCGGATTTGGGAATGGACTCCAAAGAACCCCACAGGGAGAGGAGAGAGAAACAGTGAGGAGGTGGATGTGCCGGTGCGGTAGAACTCAAAGCATTGCGCGACGGCGTTGTTTAAGTACGTGTTGAGTGTTTCACTTACTAGAATCTTGGAGAAGCGGTTGGAACACAATTTGGCAATGATAAGGCGTCTGCCGCTATTTTCGTCGTCGGAGTGGACTTTACGACCACCACTAACGCCGTGATACTGCGTGTACCACTCCGCGATGGCCTTCATACAATGCAGTACATTGTTGGTCACCACTTTATTGCTATTATTATTATTATTATTGCTTTGATAAATGCTGTTTCTCGTACTCGATCCCTCTATACGTAGTCGTTCCGAAAAGGGTATATAGTAATATTCCTCTTCTTCCTCCTCCTTGTTGTTTTCTTTTGCCTCTCCTCGTGTGTTCCTCAGTTTCAGTGCGGTGGGCGGTCGCCTCTTCTTCACCTCCATTCCTCTAATACTGCAAGAAACGATATAGTGAGCCAACGTCTCGATTGACCGAACCGCCTTCTTCAGCGCCTGCGGGAACAGTAAGCTGAGACCCATTGGAGCGGACGGTGCCTCCTCTACAGGGTACAATAAAAGAAGACAACTTTGGTCGTGTTGTACGTGAAGGGTGGAGTGAAAGCCCGAGAGCGGAGTCTGTCTTCCTAGGAAGGAAGAGGGAGAGCCGGTAGAGGGAGAGGGATGGCCACGACGACCGTGATGCTCCAACTCGTTAATGTAATTCGCTAGTGTAAAGTCCAGTCGCCTTAGCAAGTCCTCTCTGTAACCGTCCGTCGGGTCGAGTGAGGGAAGCGAAGAGGGCGATGGAGGGGCGCGCTCTACTGCCCCCATCTCCTCCTCCTCCTCTTTACCACTCTTCTTTCTTTTCGAGAGGGAAAACAGGCGCTTCTTTTTCTTACGGTTCTTGTCCTCCTCCTTCTCCAAGGAGGGGTACCGATTCTCTTTGTTGTGAAAGAGGGAGAAAGAGGTGGACGCCTCTTGATTGGATAAAGCAGAAGTCAGTAAAGGCTCGACAAGGTGAAGAAGGATGGAGGGTTCGTTATTCTTTTCTGACGTCAGGTCTTCTATGGAAAGGGGAAAGAAGGAAATTTCTATATTGGATTCCATTTTTTTTTTTATTTATTTATTTCCCTTTTCTTATAATGAATCTATTGATGCTTCTATATTTCTCGTCTGCCGCTACAAAAAACAAGCAAATACGAGTTTAGCTTATAACAGAAGTGGACAAACCTTTTTTTAATGTCTAACGTTTCTATACTTCTGTTGTTGCGGCTGAGTGAAAAGTAGTAATAGTCCAATAAGAATAAGAATAAGAATAAGAAAAAAGTTTGAATTTCCAAACTGTATCGTCCACTGATACAGCATAAAGAAAGAAGCTGAAAAGATTCAATAAATAATAAACAAAAATGATTTACGAAATTGTACAATTAAATGATACAGTAATTTTTTGATTCCTTTTGGGACTTTCGCTTTCCCTTTTCCCTTCTTCGTGTTGTTGTTGTCCCTGTTATCCATCAGAGGAGGAATAGCTGGAAGAGTCTTCGCTGTCCGTTTCGCTATCTGTTTTTCGTTGAGTCCGACTACTTTTCCCCTTCTTTCCTTTTTGCTTGGAATGTACCCCCGTAAACGACAATAGACTGGGGTGATGCCTCGTCGTTTCTGGAGAAGCGGTGCTGGTCTGCTGCTTCACAGGGCGCTTCGCTGGGGACGGGGAGGAAGAGGAGAGTACCGATCGGAGAAGAACTTCTTCGGTTTCTCTAATCTTACGCTGACTCTGCTCCAGAAATAGCTGAAAGACTGGACTGGTAAGCATCACAGGCGGAGGAGAGGGTGGGGGATACCGTGGACGATGGCTGCTGTGCTGGAGGGTGGCAGTGGTGGTGGCGATGTCTGCTGTCCTCGGCGTAGGGCGACTGGAGGGGTGGACTGTACTGCTGAGCAGTTCCTGGGAGGGGAGGAGCGAGGAGGAAGGAACGCTGGAGACGACTGACGGGGCGCGAGGAGGGAGAGTGGCGGTAGTGGCTAACTTCTCCTCGTGTAGGAGGGTGTCTTGTCGAAGGAGAGGAGCACTGCGAGAAGGGAACCCCTCCCCTTCTTCTTTATTCTTCTCCTCCCTCTGTATAACACGAGCGTTAGCGATGGAGGGGTCCCTTCTCCTCCACTGAGAAGGTGGCGCTCCTTTTGATTCTATCCTCCCAGTAGTAATGTTAGTAGTAATGTTATTATTATTATTAGTAGAGGAAGTCGATTGGGCCTTCTCCGCAGCGGTGATGGCCGCACGGAGGAGCGAGGAGCGGGTTGGTTTAACAACCATTGGTGTGGTCTTCTGCTGCTGTACGGGAGTGTCATGGAAGCCGTGATGGATGCGGTTAAGATCCGTATCGTCTTTGCGGTTGCCATACCGAAAGGAAGAAACAGCCGATGTGGATTCTTTATTTTGATTATTATAATTATTAAAGCTCCTGTTCGATTTGTTATCTGAATTATAGTCGTACTTTCTGCTAAACGAAGAAACGAACGAGTACGACGGCGCGGGCTCCTTTTGGCTCGTAGAATAAAGATCTCTGTAATCTTTATTATCAGCATCATCGTTTTCCTGAAAGTAGGACCGATAGTACCGCGGAGATTCCGTAGAAGAGTACTTATTATTATTCGTATTATTATTATCTCTATTATTATTAATAATATGTTTGGTCCTTCCACTCTCTCGGGGAGGCGGCGGCGGACTGGTTTCACGGGCGGAGAAAAACGTTTCTGGATCAAAACTCTTTCGTTTAAACACGCTATTATGGGTAGGGAGCATATACCCTCGTCGAGCAGTTCCTACAGAGGGGTCCTCGATGAAGGGGCCGTCTCTGCCAACCGGGGAGTTCCCTTCCGCCTCCTGTTCTCGCAGCAAGTCACACAGTTCACACTTCCTCGTCGGACTGTGAAGACTACCATGGCCATGATTGTGGTGTCGTGGAGGCGGTGGAGGAGGCGGGCGTGTGGGGAGAGAGCTGCGACGGGTGGTTGGTGGCTGCATTTTACCTCTTTGGCCGTATTTGGCGAGAAATTCTTTATCCTCCTCAATCACCGAGCGAAGCGGAGCGCCGAAGGAAACAGTTCGATTAGGGGAATGATTCCGTTCTGGAGGAGAGGGAGCAGTGCGGGATGGTGATTGGGCTTGCGGGATTCCTTTTCCTCTTTCTCTTTCAATGAGAGTCGTAGAATGGGTTTTATTTACCTTTTCCTTTTCCACATGTCGTTTGTTATTATTATTATTATTATTATTATTATTATTTTTGTTGTAATAGTGGTGGTGGTGGTAGTGGTGTTTGTCTAGTTTTCGTTCCTCCAGCTGAAGATTCAGTTCGATGATTTCCTTCATACTGTAACACATGAACGATAATTGTTCCGCAATGATTTCATCGGGGATGTTATTCGCAAGACAGTTATCAATAAACTGAATTAATATACTGTCCTTTTCCTCAATAAGAGGCGCAGCACTAAAGGCATGCAACAGCGTGTCTCGAAGCTGACGTGTGTCCTTGTGGTTTGTTTTTTCCTTCCTCTTCTGTGTCTGAAATGCGGTGGAGAGAGGCGGGGTTGGGGAATGCCTCAGCTCTGGAGAGGAGGAAGACGACGACGACGGTGCACCATCAAAAAAAAACTCCTCTTCCAAAGAAGTGTTGGAGTATTTATTATTATAGTGTTCGCTTGTGTCCCTATTCATAGCACTCTGAGAGGTTTCCTCGCCATTACTGTTTCGTAGAAATGTGGTGTGGTTCAAACCATCTAAATGGCTTTCCCTTTTGGAGTGAAGGTAATCCTCCTCCTCTTCTTCTTCCCCATCCTTGAAATTTGAGACATTCTTCTCCCGAAATGACGGATAGAGTTTCCTTTCTACTTCTACTGGATCTTGTTTATTTGTGTCTTCATCCTCGTCCGCGATGAGTACCTCCGTCAATTCATCTAGAAGTGCTTTACGGTACTGATAACTATTTGAATCGCCTTTTCTTTTATTTTTATTTTTCTTTTTGGAAAAATTGCTAGACGAATTCATCTGTTCTGTTCTGCTCTGCTCTGCTCTGCTCTGCTCTGCTTTTACTTTTTTTTTTGAAGATGCGTGTGTGTGTGAATGTTTTAAAAAATCTAACTCTATATAGTTCTAAAGTACAGTGTAAAAGTGTTTGTATATTTATCTCGCAGCAGCCACAAACTGCTAATCAAGATTATAAAACAAAATTGTAAAACGAGAAAAAAACAAACAGCACCCTTTTTTTCTATCTCCTCCTACAATTCAAGAAGAGGGAAATAGAGTTCATGGAGTCAACATCAATGAGAAAACATTACACGAAAAGAAAAGAAAAACTGTGCAAACCTCGTGATCGAATAAATAAATAAATAAATATTTTTTGCTGTTTAATATACAGGTTAAACACCGAAATTGTAGTGAAAGAATCCAACAACACATCATTTGCTCTCCCATCCCAAATAATGATGCCCCCTTTTTTTTTTTTTTACTTTATATGTTTCGTTAATTATTTTTTTTTTAGAAAAATCCATTCGTACGGAGGGATTCACGAAGGGCGATGGCACGATGGAGCACTGCCTGACACTCCAGTGGAGGCAGGTGTTGGAGGCGGTAGAGTAGCATGGACTTGTCGCTTTCGATAAGCTCCTCGGTGAGCTCCTCCAACACCGCCAGACAGATAAAAGGATGCAGACTGAAGCTGGTGAGGTGGGGACTACTGTGAAGGTCAGCGGCCCCTCGATGGACGGAGGTGGTGTGAGTGGAATGGTTTACGGCGGCGTCGGGTGAGGCACTGCCGGTCCCACTCGTATGAGGAAGGGAGTTGGTGTTTCCCCCACTGCCCCCCTCTCCGTTATCCTCCTCCCCTCCTGCAGGGCTCGAGGCGCCGTAGGAAGGGCCAGTGGTGGTAGGAGTACGGGAGAGCGGGTCCACGCCGCCGTCTCTCTCCCCTAACCACAGTCCCAGCTCCTCCGCTAGGTAGTAGTCCCACAAGGGTAATAGATTCCCCACGGGGAGGCGGTCGGCAAAGAGCGACGTCAACAGCGTCGGCACCCACTCCATACAAGAAACACTTTCACTCACAAAGTGAAAGTATAAGGGCTTATTGATAAAGTGAAACATACTAAGAAAAGTCCCGCAGTGGTGTTGAAGGGCGGTGGAGTCTTGTAAAACGGAATCCCCGCCATTCTTTAACAACAGGTACATCTGGGAAACGTAAAAATAAATCTCGTGAGGGATACGGGTGACGTGTTCAAACACATAGGAGAAGTGCACCAGTAGTCGTATCTCGGTGACCGTGACGTCGATGAAGGTGGCTTGAAGCGTGTGCAGTACCTTCTCCAGTGCCTCCCGTCGGGCGGTGTCCTCACGGAATGGGGAGCGGGTCTTGAGGGACTGGACCGCGTTATCCCATGGCGTGATGTGATCGGTAGACACCAACGCCACACTTTCCCCCTTCTTGACGTCACTATTATTATTATTATTGTTATTATTATTATTATTATTGTGGTGTAGAGGAAGCGGGGTGGCGAGACTGGAGTTGGATTCCACGTGAGGTAAGGACAGAACCGATTTCATGGTAGGCATTCCGTTGGTGCTATTCATGTTGACAGTGTTGTACCGCTTGCCTAGCGCCACGGAAAACGTCAAGTTCCTCCCAGGATGGGCGGCGTTACTCTCTATCGATTCAATCAACATATTATTCAGTCGACCCTTCAAGCGGGTGAGATGGGGGGCGTCTTCGATCCAGGACTTTGGCATAAACTTCATACACCCCTCCTCCCCCTCTTGCCACCGCCTCCCGTCTCTCAGACCGCCTTTTACCGAGTCCGGGCGGTGCCCTTCCTTCTCCCCCTCCTGTTTCTGCCGGAGGAACTCTTGTACGAGAGGGGCCCTGCGGGAGGGGTTCGTCTCCCACCAGAGGAGGTAGGAATGGTATAAAAGGTTAAACTGCTTTTCTAACGTTCGTTCGGTGGCGTGGAGATCGAGTAAAATATTGTTTTTCGCCATATTATTATTATTATTATTGTTATTGTTACTCTCGCGCCCATCCGTCTCTTTTCGTGGTTTAGTATTGGCATTCCCTCTTCCTGGTGGAAAGGCAGAATCCTTTTCCTGACCTACGGTGTTCGTATTAACTAACGGGCTGGTTATATCCTTATTGGTCTTTCCTCCTTCTTTTAAGATCGTTGGGTTAGAGGATGCATTATTCACACTATTATTATTATTATTATTATTATTATTGTTGTTACTATTGGTGTCCCCCGTCTTCCCAGAGGTACCAGCACCACCACCAGCGGTGGAGCTGATCGCGTACTTCCCCAAATCATTTCCGTTGTTATACTTTCGCTGACGATCATTCATGTTGAGAAAGATAAGATGAAAAAAGTATTGGTAGACGGTGCTGCGATAAGGGGCCGGTATACCTAGCTTAGCGGCCTCGCGTAAGTGACTGATATTCACGGATACCTCTTCATCCAGTAAATCCTCAAAAATGTTATTATTATTATTATTGTTTGTGTGGTTGTTGTTATTGTTATCCGCGTTGAGGTTAGAGGTTTGATTAGTACTATTATTATTGTTATTGTTGGCGGTGGTAGTAAAGTTGCTGAAGCTGTAGTTGTTCGTACGGGAGTTGGAGTCTTCTCCTCGGAAGGATGGTGCAAAGGAGAAGTTAGGGATACTCTTATTATTATAGTAACCCTCTGGCTCTGTCGTTTCCATTTGTTCTTTTCTTTTCTCCCTTTATCTATAGTTTCTTTTGCCCTTTTCCTATTTCCTTTCTTCTAATAATACTTTTAACAGTGCAAAGACAAAGAGGAAGGGAGAAGAAGAAATAAAATCAAAAAATAATAATTAATCCACGGTATCTATTTTTTTTTTTTACACACTACAAATTTCTCTCCCTTTTTTATTATTCATTCTTTTAATTCTATAAATTTTGCATATCTATATATATATATATATGTATGTATAAATTTTATTCTTTCCTCCTCCTCCTTGACTGGCTGCCCTTACCTCGCCCGGTATAGCAAGGAGCGCTGTTTCCTCCACTCCAGCTCCTCTCGCCGTACCATCGCAAAGATGGCCCGGTCGATCAAACTTCCTTCGAATCCAATTTTCCGTAGCTCAGATACTAATCGTTGATGTTCTACGGTGGCCCCCATCGCCACTCGCCGTCGCAGCGCGTCTTCTATCTTCAACACCAGCTCCGTCTGCCCCTCACTGAGTTGTGTCTCGGTGACCCCGCTGTTAATGGCGTCGACGGTGGCGGTCTTGAAGAGTCGAATGGCCTCCTCGGCGTCGGCGCGGTTGGCCTTTGGATCGAGTCTCATCTTTGCCAGACTTTCCGTAATGCGAACTAGACTTTCCAGCTGTCGGGCGGTAATTTGAATAATAGGGGCCCCTCCGCCACCACCAGAGGAAGCGACCGCCTCTAACGTCCGCTGGTGTGCCTCTCGACGCACTTGAACGTAAAAGTCTAGCAGAATGGAGGCGGCCTCCTCGCTGATGGTGGAGTGGCAGGTGGCCTTGGCGTAGCTGATGTACTTGGAAAAAAAGTGTCGGTCCACCGTGCCATCCATGGCATCGGACAGCTCTCCCTTTCGTCCCCCTTCCGGACCAGACGGACGCTCCGTCGCCTTCGCCCTACGGCCCCGGCCCTGCATCGCCCCTTTGTGCATGTTCACTACGTGCTGAGCGAGCCGATTATCAATCTCGGGGTCACGGGGGTCAATCACTTTAAAGATGAGGTCAAAACGGGAAAGGATACTACTCTGAAAGTCCATCTGTTCTTCGTTGGAGCGGAGAGGGTCGTAGCTGCCGAGACTGGGGTTCGCCGCGGCTAGTACACTCGTACGACTGTTGAGCATGGTGGTGAGGTTCGCCTTGGCAATCGAGATGGTCTGCTGCTCCATCGCCTCGTGGATCGCCACCTGGTCCTGATCCCTCATCTTATCAAACTCGTCAATGCAGATTACCCCACCATCCGCTAACACCATCGATCCTGCCTCTAATGAAAAGTCTCCCTTCCCGCCGGAGACAACCGTCGCCGTCAGACCCGCCGCGCTACTGCCTTTGCCAGAGGTGTAGATACCAATGGGGGCCACCTTCTCCGTGAACTTGAGCAGCTGCGACTTGGCGGTGGAGGGGTCACCGATCAGCAGCACATTCATGTCCCCTCGTAAGTAGTTGTTTCCTTGCCGCTTACGCGTCCCCCCAAAGAGAAGACACACAATCGCCTTTTTCTGGTCTTGGAGGCCAAAGATGGCGGGGTCGATACTACGGGAGAGTTTCTCGTACACCCCTCCCGCCCCTGCGAACGCCTTGAAGGCCGCCTCCTCCTCCGGCTTCCACCGCAGCGTATTACGGGAGCGGACGCGAGACGAAAAGCTTTCGTTCACACTGACGCACGTGGTGCCGTCCTCGTAACTCCCAAAGAACATGAGCCCCGTCGCACGAAGGTACTGTGCCCGCAGACCAGCAGTCTTACGATTGCCATCTCCTGTCCCCTTCCGGTCCTGCACGGACACTATCCCCACCACTCTTACTCTATTTCCAGGACTGACGCGGTCGACGAGGTAGCGGTCCACCATCACCGTTACATGTCGCGGGAGCTCTCCGGTGGGTACATCTTCCGGTAACTCTTGCAGCTTGATCACCTGCTGGTCCTCGTACTCGCACTCCATAGGGAGCAGCACATAAGGGTTCGGACGACACTTACCGCTGCCGCCGCCGACAGTACCGCCTAGCACATCGCTCGATCCACCAGGCCCGTGATTGGCGAGGCACTGGGGTGGGAGGTCGACGGTGCGACCGCCGTTAATGTACGTTTTACTCCGACAGCTGGAGCACTGAATCGCGGCACGGATACACTGAGCATGACTGGCGCTCGTGCGGACCACAATCCCAGACACACAGATGAGCTGGGCGATGGTGTTGTTATTCTTGGCGAGCTGACGGAGAGAGATGGGGGTGACCTCCCAGAACAGCTGCACCTGGATCGAGCTGTGTCGGGCGAAGGAGGGGAAGAAGCCACGCTGCGCCGCCACCTCCCACGCGGTGTGCTCCATCAGTGGAAGGGCACGGGTGGGGGAGACGAGAAAGGCGTTCAACAGACTATTGCTGTATTGCTGGACGTGGTCGAGGTGCAGCTCCAGGAAAAAGATCCCAGCAGAGAGGTTTTCACGCAGTAACTCGAGGTAGAAAAAGACGTTGCCGATTGTATAGTTGGTGAGAAAGTCACGACACAGTAAACGAATATCGGCGGTGGTGTCCTTGAAGCTCTCCTCCGTTGTCTCCATGCGATGAGAGGCGGTGTCACTGAAACGGCTCTCCAGGTCGGAGGAGGTCCCTCCTCTAAGATTGGTGACATGCACGGCACCGAGATCGGACTGCATTAATACTGTCCCCCTTTTTTTATTTTTTTTTTCTATTTAGTTAATTGTCTATGGTGTATCCTTTGAAGGTTCTTTTCTTTATACTTCATAGTAATTACAAAAACAAAAATAAAAGAAGGGTTGAAAAGGACAAGCGTTATGACAGATATAGAAAAAAATACTGTGGTTACTTTTTTTCCCATCATCAGGAAAAAAAAAAAAGAAAGAAGGCGAAAAATAAGGTAGGAAATAAAATCTATATTCTTACCGTCACAATTCTCTTTTTTTTTCTCGTGTTATACTTTACACTATCGATCCTTTACCTTTTGTAGCACTTGTTTTAACCTAGTTATTCCTGCGAGAATACATTATCGCTCATCCCATGATTAGAATACGAGCCCCAGCTCCCTCCCTCCTCATCTTCCTCTTCTACCGCCCCTTCCTCCTCCTCACTGTAGAAGGGGTGTTCCTCTTCCTCCTCGTTATCGTAGTAGTCCCCCTCTCCCTCCTCCTCCTCGTTCTCTACTGCCCCATTAATCGGTGGAGGAGAAGAAGGTGATGTCTGGTACTCGTGTGCCAGCTGGGTGAGTCTTTCGACCGAGAAGGTTTGATCGTCGCTAAAGGGTTTGGCCCTGGACAGTACGAGTTGATTATTCTCCACTACCCCATTCACGAACCCTTGACGAAGCAGCGGTAGGATAAAGGTCAAGGTGAAGGTGGTGACACTCATCTCTGGAAAATTGAATCCCATACAGGAAGTCGAGGACGACGCCGACATGACGGATAAAGGATACAGTGAACTAAAGTACTGTTTCATCGCCTCGAGGGAGAGCGGGGTCTGACACTGCACGTGGCAATAGTACTTTACCACCATGAGGGTGTACAGTCGCTGCCGACCGAAGGAAAGTACGCCGTGTACGCCACTTTCCATAAATAACCATCGATTCTGTTCCAGCGTGTGGTGATACAGGAAAGGGTTGGCGGAGAGTACAGCGAGTTGGAGGTCATACAAACAGGGAAAGTTCTGAAATAACTCTAACCACTCCTTATTATTGGTGGAGTGTGGATGCTTTAATACCTTTCCCAACGCAATCGCGCAGCAGTAAAGGGAAAGTTGGATAATAATTCGGTTTTGGTTGGTATCATTATAATAAGAAAGTCGAGTGGGTGGGTGTGCGGCGGTGCTTCCTTTTCCTATTTCCTCCTTTTCGTCTGGTGGTGGACACACAGCGAGGGCCTTGGCGAGAAGTGTCATACACTCCTTTACCGTTCCCTCGGTAAGGTTTGTGAAGCGCAGTAGAAAAGCCGCCTCTTGATAGTAAAACGCGGTACACTCCGCCTGTCCATAGAAGCATCGATTATTATTATTATGGTAGTATCGATGAAAGGCCAGTGAAAAGAGATGGTAATACAGTCCGTTGGGGTTGTTGGTCTGAGGAGGACGATACGGCTCCATTTTTCCCCCCGCCATACACTCCGTAAGCAGATGAGCCAACGCCATAATAGCGTACTCATTCTCCTTCTCTTGTTTACGCTTCGTATCACCACCACTATTATTATTATTATGATTGGAAGCTGTTAGAAAAGAGGTCTCCAGTGGATCAAGGCTCCACTGCTCCTGCTCCGTGTTGGGGTGCATTACTTTAATGACGGAATTCGCTTTAAGCGATTGCACAAAGACGTGAATGAGACGTATCAGTTTATCTCCCAAACTACAAGGAATAACGTTGACATTATTGTGAAGTTGAATCCACCGTGATGAGGAGGAAGCATTCACCTCATTAGGATAAGTCTTGGAGGAGGGAGAGGAATCGATCAGCAAGGCCCAAGAGGTGCCGTCGTAGTAATTATAGTTTTTGGCTTCCAGAAACGTGAGCGCGACGCGTCGGATATAAACGGGAATATTCGAAAAGGGGAGTGGAAAGCTCTTATCACTGGAGGAATAGTTATAAAAAGATCCCACCCTCATGTTTTGATTCAGCGTCGTCGCCAGTAAATCGGAGAGCATATTACTATAAAAACAGGCCAGATAAAAGTATTCCACGTTTCGTTTCAAAACGTTTCGCATAAAGCGAATATTTTTTTTCGTTTCGTGTTGAATGTACTCTAAACTGTTTGGGTGTTGATCGACAACACCTTTCAGAAAAGGGGACTGACCACAGAACAGAACACTTTGCTCCTCTTCATTCTTATTAGAATAATAATTATTACTGTTATTATTATTTCCATGCTGTTTCGAGCCGTGTGTTTGCATCACGCGCAACACTTCTTCTTCTATACTCTCCTCTCCCTCTGAGGCGGACATCAAAGGCTCGTAAAACAGCAATATCTGAACTAAATAATTAATCTGACAGCCCAGGGCGAACAGTAAGGGCCAATGTACATGACACTCATTATGATTGAGAATCGCTTTTGCTCTTTCCCACTTCCCATTATTATTTTGATTATTATTATTATTATTATTGTTGTTGACCTTTTGTTGAAGATTCTCCCAGACAATAAAAAAGTCCGCCATCGTGCGGGTGAAGTCGTCTTGATAAACTCCTACTCGCTCCCCGTCAAATAACGCTGTCTGTAGTATACTCCAACTGTCTTCCTTACTACTACTACTGTTATTATTATTATTATTGTTATTATTATTTTGGATATCAATTTCAAGGACACGGGTGAGATAGAGTTGAAAGAGCTGAGCGCTGTAGCACACGAGTCCCTCGGGGTGACGGCGGGGCTGAGAGTGATACTGTCTCTGTAACTGTACGATGGATTGTATAACACTCTCCGTCGATGCAGATCCCTGAAGTGTTGGTGGAACACTTTTATAATTATTATTATTGTTATTGTGATTGTGATTGGGATTAAAAGAATGACTGCCTCGAGAAGAGTGGTGTGTATTATCTTTACCTGAGGATGGAGGGGAGGAGGATGCTGGTGGTGGTGGTGGTGCCGCCTTAAACCGCTTCGAGCGCTCTTCTAATACACTATTATTACTATTATTATTATTGTCACTGGTAGTAGCTGTGGTGGTATCTGTGGGGGATGCTAATACTGCTCTTTCTCGTTTCTTCTTCTTTTTCTTCTTCTTGTTGTTGTTATCTTGTTTGGCGGTATCGTTGTTGAGGTGCTCTCCTGAAGAAGAAAAGGGAAGATTTCCTTTATTGAATACAGAATTATTATTCCCTTTATTATTATTATTGTTATTATTATTATAATTGGAAAAAGCAGAACCACCGCCGGCAAAGGCAGAGGAAGTAACGGAAGTAGAAGTAGAAGGATAGAGTCCAGTGGGTTTAGCAGTCGATGGCATCGAAAGCGTTTTATTATTATTATTATTATTATTACTTTTATCATTACTTTTAATATTAAATCCATCGTCGTCGTCGTCACCGCTGAGGCGTCCGTACAGTTCTTCCCCCATATCATAGTAGGACTCTCTATCCTCTTCATTGCTATGATTCATATCACTGTTTTCCTCATAGTCAGAGTTACTATTATCATTATTATCATCCTCCTCCTTCTCTTCACCGTATTCCTCTTCTTCCTCATCAAACACACCCTCTTCGTCGTTATTATTATCATCTTCGTCATCCTCTTCTTTATTGTTATAATAATAATTATTATTATTAGTGTCCTTTTCCGAGGAGTTGTACTGGCTAGGAGATCCTCCACCCTTTTTATTATTATTGTTATTATTATTATTAAATAGGCTTGAAGTACGATTCATGGTAGTGGCTGGGTTAGCGGCCCCGAAGATTGATGAAGAAGAGGAAGGAGCGGGCATCACAAATACAGAAGATTTATTATTTTTATTTTTATTTTTATTATTATTATTAATATTATTTTTACTGGTATTATTTTGGTGGTTAGTACTATTATTGGGAGAAAAATTAAAAACACTCTTTGTGGTCTTGTCTAGAGTGGCTTTATCCCATGCATTATTATTATTATTATTATTATTATTATCATTATTGCTGTTATTATTATTATGATGGTTCTCCGGATCTGCGAAAGGCATTTCACCTAATAAAGAAGCATTTTGGCTATTATTAAAGCTATTATTGCCACTATTATTACTATTATTATTACTATAATAATAATTATTATTATTATTACTATTATTATTATTGTTACGATTGGAATCGAATTTTTTATTTTTAAACCGATTATTATTATTATTATTATTATTACTACTATTATTATTGTTATTTCTATTATTACGGTTTCTATCGGGTCTTTGGTTCTGCCCATCTCGTGGAGGGAAGTCTCTGCCCGGGAATCGAGCGGGAGTGTTCATGGATGTTTATGATCACTATTATTTTTTTTTTTTTCTATTTTAAGTGTTTAGTTTAACAATAAATAACAATAGAAGCGAAAATAATAATAATAATAATAATAAAAGGAGGAGGGGGGAAAGAAAAGAGAAGTGTCATAATGATGCTTTTGATGATGATGAGAGTTACTTTTAATAATAATAATAATAATAGTAATAAAAGATATATCTATTTGTTTATTCATATATATATTTACATATCCACACACATGTCCACGTGAGAATAAACATTCAATAAAATATATACCTATATTACTGTATATATATATATATAGAAATTGTTCTGAAAAGACATGTATATGCTAAAACATACCAACAGCGAAAAAAAAAAAAAGTAACCATGTTAATAATAAAAAAGTCATTTTGAACTTTTTTTTTTGTGTTTGACATAATGAATCTAATTCTCATTTATGAGTTATATATAACGTAAAATAATAAAATTATTAACTCTTGAAGAGAATTACAAAAAAAAAAAAACCACAGAAAAATATTTAACTCCTCTAAAAACACAAAAACAAAAATAAATAAATATAATATAATATTATTACATAATATACAAAGTAGGTATTTTTTTTTTGCTTTGAAAGTATCCACAGACCTTTTTTTTTATTGGTTTTCTACTTTAGTATACTTTTCCAGCGATGAAGGGTAATAATCCTCGTTCTCTTTCTCTATTATTATTATTTCATGAGACCGAGGGGGTTGGCCCGGTTGGCGCGAGGGGAGGCAGCACTAGGAGAAGTAGCTGGGCTTTCACCCGCCCCCGCCTTACCATAACACTGTATTCCAGGCACCAGCCGCAGCACCGCCAAGGAGGCCAATGCATTCCTACCCCTCACATCCACCACCCTCAGCGAAGGGCACACCACTAGCGGATCAAGGCTCGTCAGCATGGTGTCCTGCGCTTCTACGGTGTGCAGCTGCGGGAGCCCTTCGAGCGGCACTACGGACGTTAACTGACGGCATTGATTCACCCGCACCGTCTGTAGCGCCGTGCAGGAGGCAAGAGGGTCTAACGTGGTGATGGCGGTGCGGCTGGCGTCTACGGTCGTCAGCTGCGTGTGGTCCTGCAGTCCTTCCAGCGAGGGCAGCCACTGGCACCCCGCCATACTCACCTCCCGGAGCGCGTCGCAGGAGTAGAGGGCGGTGATGTCGGTGACACCGGGGCAGTCCAGCACGCGCACCACCTGCAGATGCTTCCGCCCTTCGAGGGGGTCAATGTCCACGAGTCGGTCACACTGTTGCAGCTCCACTTCCATTAATAAAGGGGCGCTGCGGAGCGGCTCCAGGTCGGCCAGCGCACTCCGCTGTACGTGCACACGACTAAGGGCTTGCAGTCGGTTCATGGGGGCGAGCGTGTTAAGCTGTGTGCATTGGTGAAGGTGAATCCCATCCATCACCGGACACAGCGAGACTAAACTTTCACACGAGTTAATGTTACGAAAGGTGAACTCAAACGTCTGATACACGCCTTGGGATTCAAAAAAAGGAGTCCGTTCGCTCAGGACTTTGATGAGTTGAGGGAGGAGTTGCATCTCGCTGGCGCCGTCGATGGTGAGGGCGATGCTCAGCGCTGTGCGGGGTGGTCGTATCAACCACCACGTGACACTCTCCAACTGCTGTCGGCGAGTGGTACCCGAGAGATGGACCCGACGTCGCTTCCAGCCATCCCTGTCTTTCGTTTTGCACCGCAGTACACCGGCGGGGTGCAGTTCACCTACTTCACGTGCTTTTGGAGAGGTGGCCGCGAGGGCGGCGGGGAACCCTTTTGGAAAGTAAGGAGAGATTATATCGAAAAGATTGTTGGTTGCCTCCATCTTATTTTTTTTTTAAATGATTATTTTATTATTTTTATTATATAGAAAACTATGTATGCGTGTTAGTAATGAAGGACAAGCCGATCTAAAGAAAACTAATTAAAGAATGATTATAGTAAAACAGCGAATAATGGAAAAGAAAAAAAAAACTAGATGAAAGAGAGAGAGAGAGAAAGACAGTTTATGACGGTATATGTGGAAGTGATATTGTTTAAACCGTGTGGCGATGGGTACAGAGCAAAAAATAACAAATAGTGGTTCACTTTTTTTTTCTTCTTCTTTCTATTTCTATTCATCTATCTATTACCAAATAACGGTCGTTTAGTTTTCATTTTTTTTTATTGTATCTCTATCTTTCTTCATTCACTCACTCTTTCATCGATATTATTACTCAGAGAGGTCTCCCCAATTTTCGCCATACTTCATAGTCACGCGCAGTGGTACTTTCAGAAGTAACGCCTCCACCACGGCTTTTTCCACCAGATATTTTACATTTTCCAGCACCGGAAAGGCACTACTGCTGTTATTATTTGTGTGGCCAGACGTGTCGTCGTGAAGAGGTGGCAGTAAACTTTTCGGAAGCGAAAAGATCATCTCATCGTGCACGGTCATGACTAAACCGATGGGGGCAATAGGGAAGAGGTAGTAGCTGTCCTCTTCACCGTTCAACACTGCCGCGCGGCTCCCCCCACCACCGCTCAGACGCTGCCGAAAGAGCGGTGGATCGAGAAATAAAAAGTGTTTTTCTCTTTCAATCAGGTAAAGTGCGGTGTGAAGGATGTAGGCGGCCCCTCCCTGAATGGCAAAGGCGACGGCAAATTGTTTTCGTCGGTGCGGCTGTACTTCATCGGAGATATCTTTATACACCGCCGTGGACGAGGAGGAAGAGGCGGGGTCGGCACGGTACTGAAGAATGGTCTTCACCAGACCCTCATGCTCCGCCATCTGACGCGTGTGCTGGAGGTAGTTCCTTACGTTAGGAAAACGGTCATAAAAGAGCGAAAGAATCTCTTCGGCAGTTTTTCGTAAAAGAGGGGGGACGGGCGGTTGTTGTTCGTTGTAGAGGGTTTCTAGTTGACGGTTCATCGCCTCCTTTCCCATACCGTATATTAAACCATACACAATCACCTTGATGGACTGCCGCTGTTGCTGACGAAGCGCTTCCTCCTCCTCTCTATTATTATTGCTATTAGTGGAATCTCCTCCAGAGAATACCAAGACAGCGATGGAGAGAAGCACATCCCTGTGACCCTCACCCTCTTCGAAACACCGCAGGAGTGCCTCCTCCTCACTGAGGTGGGCGAGCACACGGAGTTCAATCTCTTTAAAGTCGATCGACACCAATGCGCCTCCAGGACTGGCTTGATAGAGATGACGGAGGGACAGCGAAGAGGGCGGGGTACGGGCCAGCGGGGGGGCGGTGAAGAGTCGTTTCAGTGCGGTCGTCAGAAAAGGCAGCGACGCCTCTGACGGGGCAGAAGAAGACTGCTGTGGATGGGGGGGTGCATTAGGGTCCCAGCGGGGCCTCCACTCATCCAGCTGCTGCAACAGTATGTGCAACCCATTCGTGAGAGGGAGAGGTTGTTTAGGGGTAGTCTGTAGATTAGGGCGGGAAGAGAAGAGACGACCGGTCTTATGGCTGTGTAACGACCAGTGAGGGTGAACGGAGTAGGCATACTCGGAGGGACAACTATTATTATTATTATTATTTTCATTTTTTTCTTCCCCCTCCTCTGTGGTAGTGGGGTATCCCAGCATGGTGGGGTCAATGTAGCGAGTATGAATTAAACTTTGCTGTGGATCACTGCTGCTGCTGGAGAGAAACAGCTTCTTCTGCTGTTGGAGTAGATTCCCTCGTTCCTGGTAGGCACAGAAGGTACAGAGAAATAGGTGAATCTCTCGTAACCGAGAGAGTATTAATGATGAAAGGGGTGCGGTTGGTGTCTGAAGGAGATGGTGAAGATAATCCATGATGGAAGTCACCACTTGTATCGATAGTGTAGAGTCGGCAGCGGAAGGTAACCGAAGACGAACTTGTTCTTGAATTTCCTGTTGAACTCTAACGTCATTCTCTGACTCCTCACTGCCGTTATTATTATTATTATTATTATTGACAAAGAGTCGGTCTCTTAAAAGGGAGTGAAGGTCGGATAGAGTAACATCGGAAAGCAATTTAGCCTCCCCATCGTGCACCACCCTGCTGGAATTACCCACATCCTCCTTATTATTATTATTAGGATTCATTTCAAATAATAAAACACTCGTCAAGTCTCTACTCTTTACCACCAACACTTCCATTTGGGTTTCTATTTCTAGTCGGATTGCCTCATAAAGAGGTTTATTAATATACATTCCATGATAGCGAAGCAGACTGCAGCTCACCCACGCGTGGTTCATGACTTCCACATTTTTTAGCAAGGAGGCGAATAAATGACGAGGGGGGTTTAGACGATCGCTTACTACAGTGGAAGAGGGCTGAAACTGTAAGAGAGGAGCTATCATATAGTGATGAAAGTAAAGGAGTACAGAGAGGTGTTGATAGAGAAGGACTAATGCTTGATTCTCTTTCCTACGGTTGGGAGTCGTTCTACTACTACTGCTACTCTCATTGCGGGAGGTGAGAATAAATGTCGTTCGCCTCCTGTTATTATTATTATTATTTAATTGCTCCTGATGTTCTTTTAAGTACAAATTACGAGGGGCACGAGACCGTGGGGCGGCGGTTGTTTCCTCGTTAACAGTGTTATAATCTTCTAGTATCTCTATAGCCGTTCTATCACCATCACCGCCGCTATTGTCCATGAGATTGTTAGGGAGATCTGCTTCATCCTCCATGTTGTTATTATTATTATTTCGTTTCTCATTATCCTCCTCTAATAAGAGTGCTGCGTCTTCCTCGGAGCTGGTACTGCTTGTGTGGTCCTCATTGGCTTCAGCAGAACCCCTTTCGTAAAGAATAGAACCTTCTCTCCGATTATTATTATTATTATTATTATTATTATTGTGGCCAGGAAAGGGATAACGAGAGATCCGCTCCGAGTGGAGTTTAATTCTAGTTCGTATGTAATCTGGTAACACCTCCCACACCTCCGTCAGAAAGCTACCCTTTTCCGTTCTTTTATGTTGCAGTGACCTTAACGCTGCCATGGCGGCCGCGATATCCTTTTCTTCTCTATTATTATTATTATTAGTTTCATCTTCGGTATGATTTGTTTTGGAGAGACTAAAGTGAAAGCGCTTCACGACGTCAAAAGTAACTTTGGCGTCAAAACAAAAGTTAGTCTGCACTTTATCGGTGCCCAAAAAGTAGTACATCAACATCAGCAATAGTTCCCCATGAAAGAGAAGTTTTATCACTTTTTTAGAGGAGAGTAACAAGTTGAGAAGCGGTAAGACAGGGTAGTTATCCTCTCCACTCAGCACATAAAAGTTATTCCTTTTCAGTGCTTGGGATGGTGATTGTGATGCATCGGCTGGAGAGGGTTCCCCTTCTCCTTCTTCTTCTTCATGGTCGTGGTCGCGGTATACGACCAGGTAGACGGCAATACTATTTAGAATCTGACGGACGCGTTCAGAGCTGGTATTTCCATGAATGCCATCGCACAAGGCATTCACCACGGAGGAGAATCGCTCTGTGTTGGGGTTACTGTCATGATAATTATTATGATTAGGATGATTAGGATCGGAAAAGGAGGAGGTAGTGTCTTCTAGAATAAGGTCTATGCTATGGAGCAGCTGCACACTGAGCGCCACTGCAGAACCCAATCGGCCTTCTATTAATAAAGGAAACAGCGGAATAATATCGGACAGTGGGGCGGGAGAGAAGGAATGGGCAAACGACTCCCCTCTTCTGCTTCTTTTTTTACCGTGTTCGCCATTATTATTAGTATCATACTGAGAGTCCTCTGATACGGTTCCCACTTCTTCTTCCACCATCGTGATAGCATGATCTATCGCAGTAGTGTTGGGAGTCTCCTTTTCCTCTACTGGACTGGTGGACACGGTGATGGTTTCCGTTCTCTGATGCTCTATAGAGACAGAAATTTTCTGTGTGGTGTCTGCACTGACATTATTATTATTATTTTTATTATTCGTAGTAGGATCAGAGGCTGTCTGTGGAGTGTGAATTAACTCGGTGGCGTTGGAGGATACTACTACTTCTTCTTCTATCGTTATTCTGGTAGTATTATTATTATCCTTATTATCCTCATTTGTCTCTGCTTCTGGTGGTGAAGGGGTAGGAGCTACTTCTAACTTTCTCTTTTTATTTTTCCCCCCTTTCTTCTTTTTTTGATTCGAATTATTATCCTTCTCTGCTTCTTTGGCTGCGGCAGGAGGTGGCGGCGGTGGAGGAGTGCTACTACTCACGGTCACTGGGGAGGGTTGAACGGACTCCAGTGGGGAGCAATTCTCTTTATCGCGCTGTCCACTATCATTATTATTATTTATTCTATCAGGAAAGAGTTCGTCGCTCTGAGAAGCCTGAGAGGAGTTGGTAGTGGTGGCCGTCTTGTGCGTCTTTTGGGAGAGAGGCGCGTGAGGGAGTTGATTTGTAGTTTCCACCAAAGATTGTAACCAAGTCCATATCATTTCTCCCCCTTTTATAGTCGTCGCCTTTCCTTCTCCTTTGGGTGGCATCTTTCTAAACAAAAACAATCTAACTAAAGAAATAATAAGAGAAGAGAGAGAAAGTAGTAAAAGAAAAAAGATGTCAAATAGCGTAGTGCAATAGAAAACAAAACGGAAAAAATAAAATAAAATTCGTGATTAACACCCATAAACAGAGAAGAATTATTTTATGTATATATAAACTGGTTGCAATAAAAAGTTGCACATTACCACGCAGACAAAAGGAAAAAAAAGAAAAGAAAGACCACATTGACGTCAATACGTTTTAATTAGGAGTGTGTGTGTGAGAGAGAGAAAAGTAAACAAATAGAGGGAAAAAATAATAATTACAATACAGTTTATGCGAATCATTTCGAGTGTTGCACTGAGACTTGTCAATTTTTTTTTCCCTTCTATTTGTTTATTCTCCCTTTTCACTCTCCTCCTTTTTTTTCCTGTCCTTTGTTTTATTGTATTTTATATATATATATATATATAGAGTCATGTACGTCAATATCGGACAATTACTTCTCTTTCACGGCCCTCAACCCCTTCCCTATTATTATTAGTATCGTCGTCCTCGTCCTCGTCTATTGCTGCAGAGTGCCTAGCACCTTGGGGGAGCCTTCTATACTCGGAAGAATGGACGGTGGCCTGCGCTACTGGCTTCGTGACTTCATCAAACCCATCCTCGTCGTTTCCTTTATTATTATTAGGATTGGAGTACCCCCCTTCCTCCTCCTCACGCAGGCCCGGGGAGGTGGCTAGGAAACTGAAGAAGCTGTCCCCCCTTCCATCACCCAACACCCCATTAAAGTGTGGATCTGTCGTCGCGTAAAGAGGAAAGGGACGGCAGCGACCGCAAGTCACGAACGCGCACAGTAGGTTTAACACGCGGGTCCAGAGCTGATAGTTGGGCAGCATCTGAGGACAGAGGTGGATGCCGTTGTAGTAGCGAATAAGAGTGCCGGCAATAAAGTACACGAGAAAGAGGATTAAAAAGACGAGCAAGAGAATAGGGAATACACCTAACGCCATGATGATGATGATATGGATCTCCTATAGTTATTATTACTATATATTTTTTTTTTAGAATTTGTGGAAGGTCACGAACACCCCGTTTTTTGGTGTCCTCTTTGTGATACCTGTTTTTTTTTAGTTTCTACCAAGATGAAAATAATAATAGTAATAACAATAAGAGAAGAGAGAGTTGTGTTTTTAAGTTACATTTTTTTTTCTAATTCATAGATACATTTTGTGGCCGAAAGGAAACACGTAAAAGAAAAAAAAAAGAAAATAATTAACTGTGTGAATAATTATATTATACTGTTATAGAAGAGAAAAGGAAACAACCCACAGAAAGAGAAAGTAGTAGCGGTAATCATATTAAATAGCACTCCTCCTACCTATCCATAAATAAAAGTTGAATTAAAACCAATTCATTCGGCATTATTCTACGTTTCTTTCCTTTGACTTCTCCCCTTCTTTTTGCTGCTGTACAGTTTCGTAGTAGTCTTTCATCATGGCCAGCCGTCTCTCCCACCGCTCCTCCACCCGCTCTCTCAACCCCTCGTCGACCGACTCCCCATTCAGCTGGTCAAAGTGGTAGTCGCTGTGGTCGCCTGACACTAACTCTACATGGGTAACCCCTAACGCACGCAGGGATCTCACAAGAGAAGCTTCTTCTTCTTGTGGTGGTTCCCCCTCCGCGGAGGTGCTATGGTTGTTCGGTGGATACGCCTCAAACACCTCTAGCAAATACTGTCCCATGCTAGCCAACTCGTCGGCCTCGGTGGCGCTGAGGAGGGAGCGGTTATACGGGGAGGTGGTAGCCACCACCGCAGCAGCAGCAGCAGCAGGGTGCCCGTCCGTCGACTCCTCCGCCGCCGCGGTAGCCTCCTTTACAAACTCAGAGGGGTAGTAAAACACATCCATGGTGGTGATGGCGGCGATGGGCTCCCTTGCATAGGTGGTCGTCCGCGTGGTGTCGTGACGGCGGGTGAGAGCGCCGTCCCCCAGCCGAGGGGACTCCTCCGACTGCGGCCGTAGGAGAAGCATCTCTTTGGCTTGGTGCACCCGCCCGAGCTCGACGGCGGGGGACGCCATTAACGCACTCAGTACCTCCAGCAGCGTCGGCTTTAACGGAAGTACTTGACGAGCGGGGAGGCGGAAGCCAAGCCGGACACAAGGCGGCATCGCAGAGGGGAAGGTGAGGGAGTCGAGGGGACCGAGCGCGTACTCCCGCACTATTTTCATTCGCTGGGAGGGTACGCTGCTGGACTGGAAGGCACTGGTGGAAGCGCCTTTAGGGACAAAGTCTTCGGTGTAGGGCCAAAAGTAACTACGACGGGAGACGGACAGGGAGGAGAAAAGGGAAAGGAGACGACGACGACGGTGCCATGTGCTGGATCGAAACAGAATACTTTTCCGCATTGTGTGTTTGTGCTAACTAAACTAAACTAGGAACACTCCTTCACAAGTAATCCTATGAAAATAAAAAGGAGAAGAAGAGTGTGAAAAATGTGTAAGAAACAGTATTACATCAACGATTTAGATGCACCTTTTTTTTAAAAAAAATTTAACCTTTTTTTTTTTTGAAATGAAAATAAACGAAAATAAAAAAAACACTTTTGAGTGAGTTTGGATTTTTTTTTAATCTTTCTTTATTTTTTTTTTTGCTTATTTTTTTCTTATATTCCTATTGTTGATACTGTAATTCTTAACAATATAGATATAATATAATATTAAAAGAACAAGGAAAGAGAAAAAAACAAAAAAACTCGTAAAACTGTGAGAAGGAAGGAAAAAGAGAACTAATGGAAAAAAAAGAGAGAAATCTTTTCTTTTTTTCATTCCTCTGTGTTCCTATTTCTTTGACACAATTTTTTTTTTTTTGCTTCAATAATTCTTTCTTTTTCGATAGAGAACGAGACCCTTTTTAGTTCTTGGTCGCATCAATGATGGTGAGGAACTCAGGCTTGAGGGAGGCACCACCTACCAGGAAACCGTTGATATCCTTCTTCTTGTAGAGCGTGGCGGCGTTCTTGCCGTTGACCGATCCGCCGTAAAGAATGCGGAGACCAGCAGCGACATCCGCACCGACCTTCTCCTTGATGTACTTGCGGATAATAGCGTGCACCTCCTGCGCCTGCTCCGGGGTCGCCACCTTACCGGTACCAATAGCCCACACAGGCTCATAGGCAAGGACGATCTTGCTCCACGCCTCCTTGGGGAGCTTGTTGATGATGGCCTGGATCTGAGTGAGGACCACCTTGGCGGTCTGGCCAGCCTCCCGCTGCTGGAGGGTCTCACCGATGCAGGCGATGACGTGGAAGCCCTGCTTGTAGGCATCGAGGGTCTTTTGAGAGACGATCTCATCAGTCTCTCCGTAGTAGGTGCGGCGCTCGGAGTGGCCGAGGATCACCCACTGGATACCGAGGTCCTTGAGGATGGGCATGGAGACCTCCCCGGTGAAGGCACCGCTCTTGGCGATGGCGTTCTCGGCAGAAATCACGAACTTTGGGTTAGTGAGGGTCTGCTGGACGAGGGGGATGTGGACAAAGGTGGGGGCGACAACGCACTGGACATCGTGGTTGATGGCGTGGCCGTTGAAGACGTTCACCAGCTCCTTGACGGAGGCGAGGGTGCCGTTGCACTTCCAGTTAGCGGCGGCGATAGGCTGAGGCTTGGACATTTTTGAGGAGAGAGTAATAAGTGGTGGATTTCGGTAGGAAAAGAAACTAGCAGTAAAGAGAATAGGGAGAAAGAAAAAAGAAGACGATGAAGATATAAATATTGAAAGTCAAGCACTCCTATCACAGGAGTCGATCTTTTTTTTTTTGTTGGATAAAAATGGGTTCAATACACCTCAAGAGAGGATACTGTAGATTGGTATATTTATATATAGATACATTAAACTGTTTTTTTTTTCTGTTTTCCCCCCAACTTAAGATTTAGTCGGGTTCACGACAGTCTGAAGGTTCGAGGAAAGGGTCTCGTACGTGCGACGGAAGAAGGCGACCTCCTCGGCGTGCTTGTGCTCCTCCTCCTCCCTCTTATTCCTCTCTTCTTCTTCTATCCGATCGCACTCCATCTCCAACTCACTCACCTGTCGCTGCAGTTCCTCTTTTTCTCTTTCTAGCGCCCGCACCCGTGCCTCTAGCTCCACCTTACTCTGCTCCTCCTGCAGCGCCTTCCGCATCCCGTAGGCGGCACTACTTTCATAGAGAGAACGGTACGCATCGAGCGTCATTCGCAGTTCATCTCTCACTCGCAGTAACAATAAACCCCTCTCCGCGCAGTTTACCGTCACCTGCCGAATAAGCTCATCAAAGGCCTGGCCGTAGAGTTCCTCGCGGATAGGGCAGACACCCGTCTCCCTCGCCTGACGCTCCACTAGCAGCTGATCCAAACGCTCCTGAAGGTTGATCACGTCCAGACGGGTGGCCGGGCTGCTGGAGGGGTACTGTACCCATCGCTTCCCTTTGTCCTCATACTCTCTCGGGGGAACAATACTATATAAAATGTCGTCTGCAGTGACGGTGGTGGGGCGGCCGACGGCGGTGGAGCCTTTCTTGGTACTCTCCTTGAGTGGTTTTTTGGTCTGAACTTCATTCAGTAACACCGGCGTCTCGTACTTGACGAGAGAGGGGGCTGCGGTGGTCATGAAAGAAAGTTGTGAGATTTATTAGGAATGAATAGTACCAAAAAGAGGTAAATACAGTAGAAAAATAAAAAAGTCTATTTTTTTTTTTCCTTTCTAATTATTTTATTTTTCTATTTTTGCTATTCAACGAGTACAGATAAGAAAAAGTGTGAAAGAAAAAAAAAGAAGAGAAAAGAGAGAGAAAGTGAAAAATAAAAATAAGAAACATCAGTTTTAAAGTCCAAACCTTCCGCTTTACTTCAAGCACTTTAAAAATAAACCTTTTTTTTTTTTTAAATAATGATTATAAAAATGTGTGGTGACGTATTACTATACTTGTACTACTATCGTCTTACGATATACATGTCTCTCTCTCTTTCTCACTTCTTTTTACCCTTTTCGTTTTCTTTACCAGTCAATGACAGAGAGAGAGCAACACTACCTTAATACGGTCCGCTCACCTTATACTTGTTCTGCTTCTGCACGTCGTGGTAGTCCCAGCGAGTGGGCTTACGGAAGTTATGACGTCCAGGGAATATCTCTGGCATGGGGCCGGCGTAGGTCATATCATACGAAGGGTGCTGTCCTCTCGCGTACTGCTTATACTTGCGCTCCCACGGGTTCGGGAAGGCGGGGGGTTTCATGGGATTCTTCAAGTCTCTCCACTCGGAAGTATACCCTTTTCGGTGCTCTCCTTCCATAGGAGGGGCATAGTAGCCAGGACCTTTGGTAGGGGACCCGGGCCCTCCCGGTGCCCGCCACTGGCCGATATCGCCGTACTCATCTGGATAACCGGCATCACGGTCGGGGAAGGGGAGGGCGTGGCTGACATAATCGATCCAGGGATTGGGCAGCTCATTGACGGCGTCTCTGGCGATGCGCTTCTCCTCCACATCCCTGAACTGGAAGACGGCGAGTTCTCTAAACGTGCGCGTTTGGACTTGAATAATGTCGTAGTCGTCCTCTACCATTCGTCGGAAGGACTCCGAGACACGGACGTCGTAGCGGGCGCTCCACACCAGACTGCGCTTCGTCAACTCCGCCCACAGGTCCACACTCTCCTGCCGACGGTACTCTCCGTAGAGGGCTTCTAAAAATAGCGAATCCCACTGGAATTGTCTAATTACGTTTTTCACAAAGTATTCATTCGCCTTCATAGTCCCACAGTTCACCATGGTGCGAACGACGTAGAGATGCATCTCGGCGGACCACGTCACGTGCAGGTTGGCGGCGATTTCCTTCATGATTGGGGACAGCTGCTTCATGACACGGCGAGCGTCAAACCCGTCGCGGTACTGACACTGATTGGTCTTCTTATCGTAAAAGAAAAAGCTTTCATCCGCGAAGGCGTGGAGAATTTCTTGGTAGTTGGGTGCGGTGAGCATCTCCTTCTCCTTGTTCTTTCCCAGCTCCATCTTCCGCGTCAGGAAGGCGTTTGCGATTTGATGCAGTTCCTCTCCGCCCTTTCTACCGAGCACTCGGTGGGCGGCCAGGAGGTGGGTGAGGAGGGAGGAGGTCTGCAAGGCGTGGAGGCGGTCCCCCAGCACTTTCCACACCTCCTCCTCGATGGACAGACACAGTTTCAAGGCACTGTCGGCCTCCTCTTGCGCTGGTAGTGGCAGCACACCGTCCTTATTGCGGTAGTCCTCGGCGTGAAAGGTGGGGTAGTCTCGCTGGAATTTGGAGACGATCGTGGCCAGTATTTCTTTGGCACTGTGTACCAAGAACTGTTCATTAGAGAGGAAGCGACTTTGCATTTCATCCTCCACAGAGGTACGAGGTCCTAGCACCGACACCCGTTCATTATTCTGCACTCGCCACGGCGATGCGTGCACGGAGGGGAGATGCTCAAAGGGCTTCCAGCGGGGTCGACGGACGAGGTGAGGGTTCGGCGGCTCTGGTACAGGGGTCGGGGTCGACAGCATCGCCTCTTGCAGCGTTTTGTAAAAGTGCTGGAACAGCCGTTCCTCTCCGCTGGCGATCATACACTTTGCCATTCTCAGGTACACCTCTCGGGTGCGGTTAAATCGGTTGAGGTCCGCCACATCCAAATTGGGGTCGTGGTCAAAGTGTTTCTTCCACTTGGGGAGGTAGAGCAGCTCATCGCGGTTGAGGGAGAAGGGAGTGCGTGTGATGGGCTTCGGGTCGATTTCACCGGGCTGGAGGAAGCGCAGTTCGGTCCCGTAGCGGTTCCAGGCCTCAATCGCCCACGTCTTCTCAGCGGCGTCGGTGCAAATATCCAGATAGGCGCAGAGGGTGTTGGTGTCGGGTAGTGTCTGCTGTCGCTCCATGATCTTCCATACATCTCTCGCCATGTCCAGCTCCCCGGCGTCCTGTAGGGTCTTCATGGCGGCGATGTAGTGGACGTGTTGGGGGTTGAAGTTGTCAACAATCATGCGCAGTAGCCAATGCAACGCCTCCTGGGGAAGAGACTCCCTGCTGCTAGCTCCTTTAATATTACCCAAGAAGCGGAGAAAGTGTTTCTTATACTCACTCGGAAACCGATTGATCATTAAATATCGTTGGTACTCGTAGCGACCTTGCTCGGTGTACTTCACCGAGTAGGTGTCAGCGCCTCGGAACCACGGGGCGGTACCTTTATTACGTTTCGGCATATACATGGAGTACATGATGTTCTTTGTATTGTTCGATTGGTCCGAGTTCCCAAGGTCGTCATGGGAGAGGAGCGGCCAGGCGTGTTGGTATTGGTTATTGGCGTAGAAGTTGTCTACTTTCCTAAACCCCATACCACGGGAGGTGGGCACTCCGGCACGACGGAGCTGCTGGAATCCACTTCCTGCGCGTAGTAGCCGTAGGGAGGGGTCCCGGAAGACAAATGCTCTTGCTTTACCCGTACGGTGACGAGAGGGGTCGGTACGGCGAAGCATAAGGAAGAACTAAATGAATTATATATATATAAAAAAATTTTTACTAACCCTAAAAAAAAACAAAAATATAATTTATGTACTGTGAAGACTGTATTAAGAAAAATAAGAGGGGGGCAAAAAGATTATTCAGAAACGAAAAAAAAAAAACAAAAACAAAAAAAAGTCACATCAAGAGTTTTCCAACCTTATAAATATATTTCTTTTTTATTTTTTTAATCGCATTGGGTTGAAATAAAAGCAGTTTTTTTTTTTTCTTCCTCTTGTATATAGATAAATACCATTACCCCTCAAAAACAGTCATCTGCTCCCACTGTCGGCGTATTGCCATCCACGACTGTTGAGCCCTTTCCGCACTGCACCGCGAGCAGTGGAGGTGATTCAGTAGTTGCTCTAGCACTGTCATGGAGGAGGAAGAAGAGGGGGAGGGCTGCAGGAGGGGGCGAGGCAACCATAAATGTACCCCTTCACAGAGCTCTTTCACTTCCTCGGGTAGAAGTAAGTTCCAAACATCCCTTTTACTCTCTTTATTATCCTTACTATTATTATTATTATTAGTATTAGTATTGGTAAAGAGTTTAGGGTGTGGAGTCTTGATGGACTCCGCTGCTCGTTCCACCTCGTTTTCAAGAAATCGAAAGTATTGTTCTTCTTTGGAAAAGAACACGTCCAGAAAAGTACTCTTTTCGTTTTGTGGTACGACTGCCTTGGTGGGGTACAGTAAAGGCTCACAAAAGTGAAATCGGTTATTCGTTTCTGGTCTGTCCTTTCGATTTATTTTTCCCCTTTCCTCGTCAGGAAGGAGAGAAGTAAAAAAAGACTGGAAACGATCGATTAAACTATTCAACAGTGTGGCACCACCCTCTTTTCTTCCAACCAGGTTTTCTTTTTTGTTCCTGTGAAGCCGTCTTGTCTTTTTTACTTTTTGTTTGTGTTCCTCCTCCTTATCCCGTTGGGGTAGGGGAGGGTCCAGTGGTGACGGGGAGGAAGAGGGCGACAGTAGGTAGGATGTGTGGTCCTCGCAGGAGAAGGGAATTAGGTCACCCCGTTCGTTACAGCGTACCCCCGTGGAAGACAGCGGATCAGTTTCCTCCTTTTCCTCTTCCCTTAAAGAAGCGTGCACTCGGTCCCAGTCGGTCGATCGGCGGATGGGGATGTAGGCATCCATTAGAAAAAACGACACTCTCGAGGCCGCAAAGGTGAAGAAATCGTCGTAGAAAAGACACTTCCACTGATCCGAAAACTTGTTTTCATTGTTAATGTCAGAAGGGGGATAGACTGAATCGATCCCGTCGTCCACAAAAAGTGAAGCCTCCATCGCTTGCCACTCTGCTAGTTCCATTTCCAACTCCTCCATCACTAACGCGAATTCACTTTTACGGCCCTCCTCTCTGCCTTCCTTGTTATGTTTGGCGTTCCCATTACCTGAAGCGTAGCCACGATTATGACGACTAAACATTTGATGAAGGGGGTGGAAAAGTCTATTACAGTACTGTTGATGATGTTGATGGTGATGACTCTGATTGGGCCCTTCTTCATAGTCCGGGAGGTACTCTAGTACAAAGAAAGATAGATACACTTCCTCACAGGGCGTCAGTGACGTGAATGTTTTACTATTATTATTATTATTATTGTGGCTATCTTCCCCATCTGGGTCAAAACTCGTGATGGTGGGATGTTGGTGTTGATTGCCTCCCATGAGGTTGTATTTGATATCAAACAAACTCAAAGAAACGGATTGATTGTTATTACTACTAGAGTCACCGCTCCTGTTATTAGTTTTAATGGTTAAAAGTTTCCGAGTGAAGAAGGATGTTTTCGAAAATTCTTGAAATATAAACGAGTGAGAATCCCAATTAGAATTACCGTTATTTTCCGATATCGTTTCCCCCTTGAAGAAAGGGAGCGAGAGTAATACGTGTTGAAAGTAGTTGAACACAAACAATCCGTTAAACACATTGGCCCAAAACATTAAAGCTCCAAAGTAACTGTCCACGTTGGGAGTATCATTATTACTACTGTTGTTCCTTTTACCTTTACGAAGGAGATGCATTGGTGGCAGCAGTCCATGAAGGGTGTCAATCTCACCCGATAAAGCGGTCTCCAAGGGTAGAACAAACTGGCACAAGAGTGTCTTCACTGTCGTCTGCATCCTCTCTACCCACATGGCGTGTGTTTGGTAAAGGAAAGTAATTTCATTGAATTCAGTCAGTGCAGTTTCACAAAAGTGATACGCCAGTCGATGTATACTCACATTCTCTGATTCTCCTTTCCTGTTATGGTTATGACTAGGATGCATACGGCCGTAGTGCTGTTTTTCATAGAATAGAGAGAAGGTTAGGAGATTGCTATAGTAGTGATGCAGTGTGAATCGGAAGAGAATGGTTTGGTTCGACAGTAATGCCGTCCACCCATGAGCATGAGGATGCTGATGCTGATGAAGAGGGGTAGGACAGGTGTCACGGACTGGGATAATTAGTAGATAACGTATTAGAAACTGAACCACCTGATAGCACAATTCGTAGCGTCGCGTCATCCACACCACTTCTTCCTCCTTTTCCTTTCCTGCACGCTTTGGAGAAGTTTCCTCCATTACATTCCTTTCAGGACTGTCAAATAGGTAATACTTGTTCAAGTAAATGACCAGGTCACGCAGCGAAAAACTGTTGAGAATCACCTTTTGAGAGGGGTTGAAAGTAGAATAATTTTTATTTCGTCGATAGTCCGACACTTTCGAGGAAGAAGAAGACGAAAAATCAAAAGAGTCGACAGTCGTCTCAATGTCGTACCGTAGTAAGTGCTGTTTCCAGTGAATCGACTCTATAAAATACGGACGCCGCCGCTTGTTACCTTTCTCCCCCTTGTGAGGGGATGGAGAGTCATAGTAGGAGGGAGGGGTGGTCGTCCAGTCCCCCATCATACGCCTCAACCACGAAAGGAGAAATGGAAATGACATTGACTCGAGCGGTTCCCCTACTGCAGTATAGGGGTAGTTTAAAAAAGAGGATGAAGGTAAAGAAGAGGGGTTCTCCTCCACCTCCCATTCCTTTTTTACGTCTCTAATAGTCATATAAAGATGACGAAGGTCAAGAAATAGAGACGACGGCGATGAAACAGTGGTTGCGTCATAAGGATAAGGGAATGCGGTGTTTTCCTTTTCCGTTTGTTTTACCTCTGGTTGAGAACTATTCTGCAGCTGTTCTAGAGCACGAATAAACAACTGTAAGGTACTGGGTGACGAATGCCGAGGAGTGTACCTCTCGACTCTACATTGAAGAAAAGAAGACACGCTATCAATGTGCTCTGCTTCCAGGAAACTAAAAATGTCGTGTGATTTTGGTATCAAGAGATTCCTTTTCGTGTCCTTCTCTCGCGGTGTATACCGAATAAAAACATTCGGGATAATATATTGCACCAGGAATTCAAAACTCCAATTCAGTGGTGTCGTCGAAACGGTTTTGTACGCTTCACTGTTTTCCTCCCTGTTGGTGGAATGAGAGCGGTTGAACTGCTCCACATAATCTCTTATCAGCGACTCATAAACCGATATAATATCGTCCGATCTTTTTTTTCCGTTTTCGGCCCAAAGGAACATATTAAACGCCTCCATTGATCGTTCCCACTGACTCTCCTTTTTATAGAGATAGAAAAAGTAGTCTTTATTATCGATACAAGGGGGCGACTTCCACCTTTCCTGGCCTACCACACTATTATTATTATTATTATTATTGTAGTAGTAAAGGGAGGCATAACTAGTAAAGAGACTTGCTTCATCCTGCTCCATCTGATTTTGTGTAGAGGACAGTGTTGAAGAGGACTGTGCACCATTATTGTTGTCGTCGTTATTGCTGCTATCTTTATCGGTACTCTTTCTCAGGTAAAGACGGTCCTGCACACATTTCTCTGAGAGGTAATTGGAGTACTTTAGTGCTGGTAGTGTCTTTTCGTAGAAACAATCCACGCTATTATTATTATTATCCTCGTCGTGGCGGTTGAAATGGCGGAGTAAGTGTTCCTTCTCGAAAGAGGTTAGCAATCCGAGCAGAAACACACGAATAAAAAACTGCGAACTGCTACAGGGAAAGCTCCAACCCCCTTCTATTGGTTCTATCTTGTATACTACTGAATCCCCATCATCCTTATTATTGTTATAATAATAATTATTATTGCCACAGTTTGCGTTTTTAAGTTGACACCACTCATAATAATCTATCCAATACAGTAGCGAGTGTGTGTACGCGTTGCCAGTGTGGATCAAAGAAGCTTCTTTGAGGGCGGTGAGAGCACTGCGGTGATGGTAACCCTTAGCGATCTGTGTACAGTGGGTGAGTCGCTCCATATAGTAGTACGCCCTTGCAAGGTACTCAGTGGTGTCTGCAAGGGGGGACGCATTCAAGTAATAATGGTGAGATGAAACGTCGTCTTCTTCGTGTGTTTTGTTCTGGTAGAGTGGTATTTTTCTTTTCAACCCGTACACTGAACTCTGCAGCCTGTTTTCACGATAGGTTTTCAATGGTGCCTCCCACCATCGAGTCAAATCACAAAGAGGCGGGATAAAGGAGAAGGAGGAGGTCAATGGGTGTTGGTAGTACACTTGCTCCACTTCTTGCACGTTGGTGAGTAAGGGGAACGGTTTCCACGAGGGGGAAGCGACACGAAATAGGGTCGAGTTGTCTGTATTCGTATTAGCTTCACTCTGTAGACGGCGTCGTTGATAGTCGTAGATCAGAGAAGGCTGTACCAGGCCCAGGAACAGATGGAGGGATTCTTGCTTCGTCTTGTCAAACAGTAAGTTTTGATAGAATCGCTTCACATTCATTTTATTATCCCATGAGAGTAAATCTGTGGTGGTGGTCGTCGTGGAGGGGGTGGTGGTGTGGTGGATGCGTTCATGAACGCTTTCGGATTGCTTCTCCATAAGGGAGGTATCAGCCGTAGTTTGGTGTATCCTTTCCGTATTTGAGGGGTGGTTCTGGCGCTGCATCAGTCCAGAGACGCTGACGGTTTCACTTCCACCGTAGTGAAGCGCTATTACATCCCCCACGACGGTATACATCTCTCGCAGCAGTGTAGGGATGTCCTTGGTACTTTTCTTCTCTGTGAAGGGAGGGAGACGATCTCGTCCACACAGTAAATAGTCTACGGCGTGGTGCAATAGCGGTATCTCCTTCTCTACCGATCGACGATAGAGAAAAGGAGGGAGAGGACTATTCCATATACTGGCGGAGTCCGTACACCCTTCCTCCTCCTCTTCCTCCGATGGTGGGGAATTGAGGAAAGAAGAGAGCAATGCTTGGATTTGATATTTAAGCACAAAGTTACCGATGAGTTGCTGACCCGCGTTCGTGCGGTCGATACAGTCCAGACAGTTACTTCGCACTACACCCGTCTGCAGCTGCGTCACTTCAAAATAACCTCTTGTCGCCTTCGCCTCGTGTGGATCCTTTGACATTGGTGCGGTAACTTTTTTCCGGTTTGAATGTCTCGCTTGACATAAAAAGAACGGAATTTCGTTGTGAATTGACTCCAACTCGCTCTGCAAAAGGTTCAGGGAGTCTTCTTTCAACACCTTGAAGTTTATTTCCTTGTAGTGTAACAATAGCTGTGGCGATGGGGAAGGGGAGTTGGAGTTGCTGTGGTCCATTTCGTGACGATAAATATCATTGAGTATTTGAACGGATTGTTTAAAGGAATCACTCAGTGGAGTTTCACGTTTTACCTTTTCTGAGGAAGAGAATGGAAAAGAAAAGACGCGTTCAGCACTACTGCTGTCTCTGTTACTATTATTATTATTGTTGTTGTTGTTGAGAAGGTTTAACAACACGATAGGACCGCCATATTCGCTCAAGAGGGAACGAAAGTGCAGTACGGTTCGATTGAATGTATAGTTATTCTGATACGTACACAAGGAGGAGGAGGAGGGTGTCGGCGACCCCAAGGGAGAAGAGAGAAGGGGAGCGGCGCCCTTCTGCCGCAGCGGTAGAGTGACATTTAGTTTAATAGGCGGTTTAGGCAGGGTGTAGTAATTCGAGTAGGAGGCCCTAAGGAGACGGCTGAGGTCGGCGTCATTGCTCTGAGGAGGGAGGGGGTTACGTTCCCCTTCGTTAAGGGACACAGCAGTGGTGGTAGTGGTGGCGGAGGAGGGGTAGGGGTGGTACCACTGTACCGGTACCGACCCTCGGAGCTGCACGTAGCTAGACAGGGTAGTGGCGTAGTACGACCGCAACACCTTTTCCTTTTGCTGTATCGTGTGCCTGGAGTGGCGGAGAAGATGTCCGGTATCGTCTTGTGTGGTATCCTCCATAAAAGAAGGAAGAGGGGGATCGCGAACCGCCACAATCTGCTCCGTCTCCACTTCATTCGCGGCGTCTCCACAGCAATTCAGTCCACGGCAGTAGTACCGACTCCCGACATAGCGGGACCCCATACGGGCCATCAATACAAGAGAGAGGGTCTGTGGGCCCGTAGGAAGGAGAGAGGCGGGGCCGTCGGTGACCGCCACCTCTCGCTGCATCACACACCCTCGCATCAGATACGGCGCCAACCACTGTACCTCAGCATTACTCCAATCCACCTGCATACGGTGCCGGTGAAACCCACCGTCGTCGCCGTCGTCGTTGGAGGGGGGAGTGGGATCGTATGCCTCAGAAAATGGTTCAAGGAGAAAATCATTCCAGCTGAATCTTTTTCTGGACGGTTTTCCTTCCCTATTGCGGTTAATTCTAGAGCCCTGTTGAAACGGCGGGTGCAAGACACTTTCATTATCGGCGAAGAGAATGTTATTTTGAAGGGTATCGGTGATATCGTAGGTGAAGGCGTAGTAAAAGGAGGAGAAGTGGTCAGGGCTTTCTCTTGCCGTATCCCCTTCTTCTTTCTCTTTCTCCTTCTTATTATTACTACTACCTTGACCTTCATCGGTGCGGTGGTCGTCTCCTTTATTCTCGTGAAAAAGGGAGATAAATAACGTTTTATAGTACTGTTCATCCTTTGACGTCTTTGCGGAAAGGGTTTCCTTTACACGACGTGCCAAGGAGCTTAACGTGGACACAAAGCTATTATTATTATTATTATTATTGTTACTTGTATTATTACTTTCCTCACGATAAGTGTGGTACTCCTTTTCTTCCTCGTCAAATAACGGTATCAACTCTATCCGTTGAATTTTATAAATAAAGTGCACTTTCCCGATTTCACAAACCCTTTTTCTTTGTGTCACGCCGACAAGGTAGTACCCTTTTAGGAACCGCACCGCGCCCAAGATGGCTTTTAATTTTCCGTTTACCTTTTGACGGTGACGATGCCCTTTCAAGGGATTGGGGTTCTGCTGGTGGTGTGCTTCAACCGACTGCAGTATGGACTCCATCTCCGTTGTGGTAAACGTCTTTTCCTCATTATTGTTGTTATCCTGATGATGATGATTATTATTGTTTTTGTTGTTTTCACGGTAGGGACGGGTGGGTCGTATCTTTACTTGTGTACTGTTGGTGTCTATAAAGTCGGTTCTTTTATGGAACGGTACGACGGCGATGCGGTGAACAAAGTGATTGCGTCGTCTTTCTTCTTTTTCCTCTTCTCTACTAGTCCTTCCCTCCTTTCCACCACTGCCCTCTTCAGAACATGTCCTGTCACCAGTAGAAAATAAAAACGACTCATTAATATTATGGTCATTAGACGAGGGAAGTGGTTCATGTCGAATGAGCAGCAGGTACGAGTCGGTTCTAAAGTAGGAGATATCCTCCACATAGGGTTGGTCGATCACGTGCAGCAGGGCCTCTGAGGCGATGGAAGGGTGCTCCATCGGTAGGTCTCTATTACTATTATTATTATTATTAGTTTCTTCCGTCCTGCGAAACGATTTTTTGTTTTGATTCGCTTTACCACGATAAACAGAATATAAAAAGAAAAGAATCGAAAAGTTAAAAGGGAGGGAAGTAAACATTTTTTTAAAATGACGAAGGAAAACGTACTTGGGTAGCTTTTGGCGACTAACACATATATAAAAAGTTTCAGCGAAGACCACACACACCCACACACAAAAGGAGAAATAAAAATAATATAATACTGATAATTATATTAAAAAGCTATCTCTTTCCCTGTCTTGCGGTCAACTGCTTTTAGTATGTATTCGAGAGACAGTTGACCTTTAGCTTCTTTGCTTGGCGATTCATTATTATTATCCTTCTTCCCACTGTCCTTCTTCTCTCCTGAAGTTAGTATCACACCGTTATCGCTCTCATACAGACGCACCCCATCGCGGATGCACTTCTCTACATCCAACCACAAGAACAGTTCCACGTCACTTCGCATGCCACTAATAACTTTTTGATCGTCACCAGCAGCCGCACTGTCCGTGTCTTTCGGAGCGTGAGGAAAGGAGACATTCGTGCCTTTGGCAAAGTGAATGTGTTGACGACCCATCGAGCTAAGATACCCACACGCTTGAATCGACTTCCATGCGGTGTGGTAGGTGCCATGGACCCCAACCACCGGCTGCCCTGCCTCCTTCCGACGTGCCACCTCCTCTGGGGTGACCTCCTTCATGGCGATGTGCACGCCGGTAATACTGTGTCCTTGTGTCGCACAAATGAACAACTCATCCTTCTTATTATCATTATCATTATCATTATCATTATCATTATCATTATCATTATCGTGTCCTTTAGTGCTCCCGAACACTAGTTTGAAACGTTGCTTGGGACAGGTATGGACGATGGTGGCCAAATGACGAACGGTAAAGTTATTCTTTTCCTTTTCAATCGGTTTATAATAGGCCATCATTTCCTTCACTCCGACAAACCCATTTTTGGAGAAATGAATCGGTTGAAGAAAGCTCTTTTGACTCTTCGCACTTTCCTGTTCCTTTACTCCATGACGTAGCAAATAGGTCAACGACTTGGACAGCTGTTTTACTTGAGGCGGCGAGTATAGTTGGTCGAGTGGGTCCGTCTGCGTGCGGCCGGAGAGGGTGATATCGTAAGGACCAGGCGATGGAGACTGTAATACCTCTTCCACTGCGGACCGCGAGGTATCCACCGATACAAGGTACTCCTCCACCACATTTCTGGGAGGAGAGGACGCAGAGGGCGGAGGCGATCCGTCCACGGCAGCGTGCTGCTGCTGCTGCTGGGGTGGATGGCGGTTGCGTTTATTCTTGTTTTTATGATTGCTGAACTCCATTGAGGAAGGAAAGGCCCGACCAAAAAGAATGGGTAAAGTAACAAAGCGAAACAGCGCTGAAGGGTTGAAGGAAACCGTACAAAATAATAATAATAAAAATTGATGTGAAGCTAAAAATGAGATTAAAAATAAAATAAAATGAGCAATATTGTAATTTTTTCTTTTTAAAATGAGTAAAAGTTATTAGAATGAGGGAGATATATATTCGGGTTCCGATTCGATTGGATATAACCGAGGAATAAAAGTCAAAAATAAAAAAATGCTTGTCTTTTTCCTTTTTTTAAAGTCTTTTTGAAAGAAAAGAAGAAGGGGGCAAAAAGAGGAGGGAAACAAAATTAATTGTTGTAGAATATGTGACCCATCAAAGGTGTAATAAAAAGAAAATAATTAATAGTCAGAAAGAAAAATAATACACTTTATCGATAGGATAAAAATAAAATAAAATCAAATCAAATCAAACCAAAAAAAGCAATAATAGTAATAATGAAAAGAAAAATGAGATTAAAAACAAGAAAGCGGACCTTCCGGTAATCATTCCAGTGCAGTATAATACCGTCAGTGAAGATCGACATGTTTTTTTTTTTTTATCATTTTCATGCGTGTTCATCCCTTTTCAGCACCTCTTTCCAATCCCATAGATTCTGATAAAGAGGATCGCGATCGATATACATTCCAAGTTCGTCTTTTTTTTCCTGGATCGCCTTTTCAATTGCTTCCCTCCTCCCTCCCTCCTGGTCTAATTCACTGGAGAGGGAAAGGGTCGCCGTACGGTGCTGCTCCAGGTCGGTGTAATACTTTGCGTAATCCAAGATGTAGGTCGGAAAGGGAAATACATTGTGACGCTTCATCAGGCACAGCATCACACGGCTAATGTTTCGCACGTCGTCGATACCGCTGTGATGCATACCGATATGCGGGAGGCCGCAGATATCCAGCAAGTCCATCATGCCGTTCACCCTGAGCCTAGCGTTCCCCGCAGTGAGTCTTTGAAATAAAGACGGATCATGGAGGGAGAGGTAGTTCTTGAAGAAGATTTTAATGTTGCACCAGTAGTAAAAGTAGGCCGGTATTGGGTAGGTGTGGTGTGTAGTGGAGCCCTGCTGGACGCCAGCACCAGCCCTTCCAGCCTCCTCGTCCTGGCGAAGAATGTCCATCTGACTCGGTAACATTTTCCTCAAGTCCCAGTCCCCACACGTCACCACACATATCTTCAGAGGGCCCTGTGGCCCACCCCCTTGAGTCTCTTGTTGCTGTTGGTGTAGCACCGGCACCGTTTCCGCCAAAAACTGTAATACACCTTTCCACACGGTAGAGAACGGCTCACTCCTAGCGACTGTCTCTGTGGTGATGCCGGTCAGTGAAGTACAGAAAGGAGTGAGGGTCACCGGGGGATAAGGAGAGGGGGAGGAAGCGTGTTGTTGCGGTTGCTGTGGTGTTTCTGTGGGTTGAGTATGCAGAGGACGTACATACCGCTGATACTCGCACACCACCCTCTTTTCCCTGGTGGAGAGGAGTAGGAAAGGGAATTCAATTATTTCCGAAACAAAGTTTTTATTTTCGTTGTTTTCTTGACACGTCGCTTCGAAATCTAACACCATGTAATAGTCAAAGTAAGGGGCGTGGATGTCGTAGGAAGGGACGGAGCCGTCTGGTGGTGCCATAGGAGACAGTTGACCTTTCCGAGGGCTTTTCTTTCCCTTTTTTGGGCGACGGTGATTAGTAAATTCCATTTCTTTTTTGTGGTTCCCTGAATGGTTAGAATTGTTTTGGTAGTGTTGTTTTTTATCCCATAAAACACAATTCCACGAAACAAACACACTCACAAACTGCAAATGACGTTGAATGGACCTCACTTTTCCTCTTTTTTCTGTTTTGATTGTCACTGGTGAAAAATAGAAAAAAAAAGAGGAGGGAAAGAAAAAATATAGAAAGTAAAGAGAGAGAGAGAGAGAGACACACACACACACACACACATAAGGAAACTGAATCGGTTATTATTTAAAAATAAGAATAAAGGGAGCAAAATCGTCCTTCACTAGTGTACCACCCCCCCCAAGACTACTTTAAGTATTGCCGCACTTCGCGAAGGGTCAGTCCACTAGGGACTTTTCCGTTTGCCGGCGGATGATTCATTTGCATGAGATCCCGAAAGGATTGAAAAGAAGTGTCTCGCGGAGAGGACGACAGTGCCGTCGGATGCTCCTTCCTACGTGTGGGAGAGGCATCCCGAGGGTCGTGACTCTGCAGAACTGTAGGACTGAGCAGCTCCGGCGCCGGACTAGGGAAATCACTCCAAGGCGCCGCTACTGAACTCCTCCCTCCTCCTTGACGGGGAGGGGTGGTGGTGGACTGCTGGGATAGCTCGTTGCGGATGAGCCATCGGGTAGGAACGGGGGAGTGTTTCCGTGATGGAGAGGAGAAGGCGGAGGAGTGGTGCTTGGAATCCGGCGACGTCATCCCTGTCCTTTCCTTTTCCCTCCCTGAGAGGTGGGACGCGGTGGTGCGGCGGTACTCCTCGTTAGGAAGGGTCCACTGCTGGGGTACACGAGGGGAAGGAAGCGGATAGAGAGGGGTGGGGTCGATGTAGAGCGACGCGCTGGGAGAGGTTGGAGTGAGTAGGTTTCCTTTTTGTTCTTTGGCTATTTTTCGCATTTCATAATAGCAACTCTTTAAAAGGTGAGAGGGAGGGGTGGTAGCGTCCACCGAGGGTGAATAACTATCCGACACGGAAGACTTCTTCATCCCCTCCACTTTTCGTTCGTTTCCTCTCTCCGGCAACAGTCGTTTATAAAGAATGGGATGATTATGGCTACTATTATAAGGACGATACGCCTCGGTAAAGGAAAGGGTATGGTTGGTTTCCTCGGAGGAGCTCACCACACTCTGTTTGTCCTCCTCCTCCTCTTCATTAAGGGAGTGCGGTGTAGCACGGACAGAGGGCACTTTAACAACTTCCTCCTCCTTATAAGGCTGACTGCTTCCTTTTATATCTTTCTGAGGCTTCATCAACTCCATCCCCCCCTCCTCCTCTTCCTCTTTACGACGTCGATCGTGCTCTAGTTCGCGTTGGTATTGCTCCACCATTTCTTTAAGCTTCTCCGACTCCTTCTCTAGAATAGACTCTAGAAACTGAACCTTTTTTAGTTGACGTTCAAGAGGATCCATTTCCTCCTCCTCTTCTTCTTCAGCTTCCTTTTCTCCCACTTTAGTGGTGGTACGATTCCTCCTCGATTCACTTCTTCCACCGCCCTCCTCGAGAGAAGTCGATAGCAATTGGGAAAATTTTTTCCGACGCTCTTCTTCTGCTTCTTCTCCCTTCGCAGTGGTGGAGCGACCCCCATACAGTGGGAGCTTACCGTCCATGGAGTGGTGCTTCTGCATTTCTCTCCAAAGCGCTTCCTGCGGGCTCTGAAACAAGTTGATCGTGTCGCGGTGATGAGAAGAGGAAAATTCACCGACCGAGGGATCGAGGGCTACTTTCTTAAACGTATGAAAGTTATTTTGTTGAGGGTGGTTTTGGTGATAGAGGTAAAACTGCTCCCGATGGACGTCCACGGAGGCACTATTACGACTCTGTTTCGCCGGGAATCCAAACTTTTCGATCCGTTCTTGAAAAGTGTTGCTGTTTAGCTTTTTGTCTTTTCTTCTTCTTTGCGTTGGTGTAGTGGCCTCGTAGGAGGAAGAGAGCGCCGGTCGAGGACTGGGCCTTTCCTCCTCCACCGAGTACCACCCCAGTTCACTGCTCGTCGTGTTGTTTCGATCTGGAAATACTTTCCTTCCCCTCTGCCGAGGAGGAGAGCGGTCGTGAAGCGCGCTAGGGAGAGGGAGCGAGTTTTGAAAGGGGGGATACTCTCTACTATGACTGGGACTGTCGTCACCGGCGAGGAGGAGGGACAACCCTGGTCGAGCAGCATCACTGTTCTTTTTTGGACGAGCAGGGCGGTAGGTGATATCCTGTGACATGTCAAACTAACTAATAATAACAATAATAAATCTTGAGAATCTAGTAGTAATAATGGTAGTAATAATAATAAGTCTAAAATAAAAGATAATCTAACGAGTAGATCGAAGCGACTGATAAGTGTCCCCTCTCTTCCACTTTTCTATATATGTATATCGCTTTTTTTTTTTCTTTACACCTTCTTTAGAGGGAAACATAAATGAAAGAAACAGTGAAGAAAGGAAGTTCAAATAACAATACACCCATATGATAACGATGACAGTGTTATATCAATAACGATTATATACTCCAACATTTTTTTTTTATTTCCTTTACCCCTCCCCTCTCAACTGTGGAAAGAGCTAAAAGTAGGACTCACCACAGGGTGTACATGTAGTACGGAGAAGTATCGGTCGAAAAGCAATAGAACAACAACAAATAATAATTATAATTATAAATAAAAATAAGCCCGAACCAGTTTCGTTGTAATAAGAGTAAGACAGCACCCATTGCGTAGAAGAAGGGCATTCACAAAGTTCACGACCACATCAATTGTCACCATTATTTCTTCTCTTCCGTATAAAACAAGCAGAGCGCTTCGGGAGGAATCTTAAAAGTATTTCCCTCCGTCGTGTCGTTTAGTTTTTTGACCTCCACCGCCACAAACTCGCCCGTTTCTGCGCTCTTGACGCGGCCGACGACGACCACCATCGTTCCCTTCACCAGTGTGTCCGAGTAGGGGTGAGTGTCCAACACCACAATACCTCGCTGTCCTTTCTTGGGTAATACCGTTTCCACCCATTCGATTCCTTTTATTTCAATCACTTCTTCTTTATGCGTTGCTGGCGTAGGAGAAGCAGCCGAGGACTCGTCAGGGAGCAATTTTACCTTTATGGTATTGTTTTGTTTCGAAAAAGAGAGGACGACAGCCTTTCGTCCATTATACTGATCTTGTACGGCCGTTGTTGGCCCTTGTACCGCGTCCTCCACACGAATCCGTACTGCTAAACGGGGCAGCACCCACCATGGAAGAGCCTCCACCCCTGCTGGATTATTAATAACAGTATTATTATTATTATTATTGTGTGTACTGGTAGACTCGCCTCCTCCTATCGATCGTAGAGGTCGTGTTTCTGGTTTTCGCTTCCACTGAAGAAATAATTCTCGGTCCTTAAATCCAGCAGGTCGGATCGCTCGAAACGTCAGTTTCTCCCGTCGGTCTGGTATGCCATGTGGGGAGAGGAACAGCACCTCCACCGTATTAGCATCACGATCCACACGGGATACCTCCCCTAGCTGTTCCATCCACTCTACGTGAACTTTGCGTCCGTATAACTTTTCTTCCTCGGTGAGTTCGTTCATACTTTTAAATTTTCGTTTCTTTATGATTGGCTTCTTTTCTTCCCCTTCTTCTGTTGTTTCCGGACTGCTATTATTATTATTATTATTATTATTTTTGTTAATATTCTTGGGGTTGGTGCCGTTGTTGTTGTTGTTGTTGTTGTTGTTCTTACACACTACATCCCCCACCTTTAAAGTCTGTATCATCCACTCCTGTTGTGCCTTCTCCTCTTCTATCGTTCTACCATGTTGGGCCTGAGACTCCATGAAACTACCAGTGGATAGCGGCGCGTAGGCCTCCACTTTCTTTAGCAAATTAGTATTTGAAGAAGAGGAAGAAAAAGAGGATGTATTATTATTATTATTATTATTATTTGTGTGGTTCTGCATACCCATTAGTAGGTGTATCCCTACTCGCTTGGTAGTGGCTTTAGAGCTTTGGTGTCCGCGGTCAGAAGGACTTGGACCAGGATGGCCGAAGAGCACTCCGCTAAATGTTTCTTCTTCCTCTAATAAACTAGGAGAATGATTATTATGGTGGACCCCTTCGTTATTGTGGTTGTTGTGATGGTTGTTTTCATCGTCGTCGTCTTTGGGGAAATTTTCTAGTTGTAGCAGAAATGTTTCTCTCGCTGAGGAATAACGTTGAGAGGGAGCAGTACGACGAGTATGATTATTATTATTATTATTATTATTTCTAGTGTTTTCCTCCTCTCTCGGTCTTTTGGTAGACTGTAGGCGATAATGGGGTTGTTTGTCTCCTGCAGTCGATTCAGTGGAATTACTCATGAGGAGTAGTAGTAATGACTAATATTGGTGATAATAAGGATGAGGCGTTTCTGGTAATAAATCAATATATAAAGTAGAGGGAGAGAGTGTAAGGTAGTGAAACACAACATAAAGCGCTAAATAAATAAATAATAATAATTAAAAAACAAACAAACAAACAACCATCAAAGAAAAAAAACAAAACAAAACAGGAAATAACAGCGGTAAGGGGGAAGTAAATAACTCCATAAGTAAACCATAGTGCATATATGTTGGCATACCACGTTTTTTTTAACCAACAAAGAAAAAATAGTATTTTTTTCTCAATTTCCCTCCTCCGTCGGTCTCCTCCGTTTTTGAGGGCCCTCCTCGCGTGGAGGAGCACGTTGGTGTGGCCCTCTCCTGTTATTATTATTATAATGCTGATGATGGTGATTATTATTATTACTATTATTATTATTATTGTTATACCGATTATTGGAAGCCGAAAACGTACCGCGATGGTGATGGGGGTGGTGCTGCTGAGGGTTATTCCACAATTTATTGGTGCTGCGGTAATGCAGAGTAGGCCCACCACCTGTATTACTACTATTATTGTTATTTCCTCCTGCCGCCGTGCGGTGCTCTACGGACCGATCGATCAACATACTCTGTTGAGTTTTGGGGTCTATTTCTATTAACGCGTTTCTTACCGTTTGATAGTTTTTTCTCCTTATGAGATCTTTATTATTATTATTATTATTATTATTCTTACTATTCTTATTCACAGGAGGAGCAGGCGCAGTCTCGACCAATATGGGGGGACGGTAGTAATAGTTATTTCGATTGAACTCTTCCTCTTTGGAAGGTATTGTAGAGGACTGAACAGGAGGACTACTACCTTTATCTGTATTATTATTATCCTCTTTTTTTTTTTTCTGCTCTAGTTCGCGCTTTAGGAGGGCTAACTTTTCGTTTCTTTCTACTTCATAGGCGGTCAAACGCTGTACCGAATTATTATTATTATTATTGTTACTGTCCTTTTCTTTGTTTCCCTCTCGAACAGATTTAGGAATATATTCAATATTTAAAAAGTCTTCTTCTTCTTCGGACATTAATGTATACTTGTATATATATGTGAATGTACTTTCTGTGTTGTATTTTACTACTATATACACATGAATAGATTAAAACATTTCCATTCAAACATTAAAGTTCGTTTTCAGAGGGTACATAAAAGTCAGTGAGAGAGAGAGAAAGGAAGGGATGAGAATAGAAAGAACAAAAAAAAAAGGGGATAATCATACTAGTAATGTGATCTCGCAGCTCAGCTGTAAAGGCAGTAAAACAATACTTGAAAATAAATAGTTTTTTTTTTTTTTTGAATCACGATACACGAAACATAAATATTAGTGATAATAATAAAATAAAACCAATTTTTCTACGAGGAAAATAATAACAATAATAATATTGGAAAAAACAAATAGTCTCGGGAAAAAATAATAAATATATATTTTTTATCGTCCCATTCTTTTTTTATTATTATTATTATTATTATTATTTTCAATGCATACATTTATGTTTCGATTTTTTTTTTTTGAATAATGAAAATAAAGGGGAAGGTGAGCGAAAATTGCTTTTGAAGGTTTTTTGATTTGAAATAAACCATAAATGATATTACTTTTTTTTTTCTTGTGTCGTAATTAATTAATAATAATATTAATATTTTGAAGTACTGTCAATGAAAATGACGAATACGTACAAAAAAAAAAAGTAATCAAAAAACTCTAAAAATATCTTTTTTTTTCAAGAAATAAACATAAATTTGCTCAAATATATTTTTGCCTTTTGAAAATATATTCTATTATTAGTTTCTTACACCAAATAGAAGAATGCGAGCATAGTTCATAATACCTTTTTCACTTTTTTCGTTTGCTTCCTTATTTACTGAATGCTGTGACCGACTTCCTCATCGTTATCGTAGGTGGAGACGAGGGGTTCGTTGGGCTGAAGCTTCAGGTTGAGATAGAAGCTCTCATCCTTGTACTCGGGCTCATACATTCTCTTGCGGGCCAACTTGATAAGGTCCGGAATGTTATCAGGGAGGTCAGGGCGGGTGGCGATGCCCATTTGCTGCATCTTGAAGATGCACGCGGCGGCGATCTCAGCCGACACACGACGAATGTTCTCCAGGGAAGGGTAGAGCAGACCTAGCTCGCGGTCGTGGGCGGTGGGGAGCGTACTGAGGCACTCCGCCGCCGCCACCAGGATATCTTGAGGAATGCAGTCGGGCTGGGCAATCACCGAGGCGAGACCTACACCAGGGAAGATGTAGAGGTTGTTACCCTGAGAAGGAATGCACTCCTTTCCGTTCACAGAGGTGGCAGGGAAAGGACTGCCGCTAGCGACGATGGCCTTTCCGTCAGTCCACTTGTACGCATTGGTGGGGTTCACCTCTGCCTTGCTGGAGGGGTTGGACAGGGGGAAGATGATGGGCTGCTGGCAGTAGGAGGCCATGAAGGTGCAAATCTCCTTGGAGAAGACACCACCAGTGGCACCGAGACCAATCAGCGCGGTGGGCTTCACGAAGCGAACGACGTCCTCGAGGGTCTTGAGGGTGGCCACGGTATCCTCGGGTACGTCATCGCGAGCCCAGGCAACCTTGTGAGGGGCCAGCTTGTCCCCACGGTTGCTGGCGACCAGACCCTTGCTGTCCACCATGAAGACCGACTTGCGGATCTCGTCCTTGGGGACGTTGTAAGCCTGGGAGATGACATCGACGATACTCTGAGCGACACCAGCGGCGGCACTGCCGGCACCGAAGAAGACAATCTTGGTCTTGGAAACATCCGTCACCCCAGCGGCCTTGAGGGCGGAGAGGTAACCCGCGGAGACGACGGCACCGGTACCTTGAATATCATCGTTGAAGCAGCGGTACTGGTCCTTGTAGCGCTCCAGCATATCGAAGCAGTGGTTGTTACTGAAGTCTTCGAACTGGATGACGGCTTGGGGCCAGGCGGCCTTGGCCTCGGCCATGAACTCGTCCAGCAGGGCGTAGAACTGCTCGTCGGTGCAGCGGGGCTTGCGGGTACCGAGGTAGAGCGGGTTATTACGGAGCTCCAGGTTGTTGGTACCGACGTCGAGGACGACGGGGAGGACACGGCTGGGGCGGATACCACCGGCGGCGACGTACAGGGAGGTCTTACCGATACTGATACCAATACCGTTTACACCCAAGTCACCGAGACCGAGAATACGGGAACCATCGGTGAGGACGATCACTTCAATGTTCTTCTTACGCATGTTCTGAATGACTTGGCGGACACTGCCAGTGTTCTGGACGCCGACGTACAGACCATAGTCGTTGGTGTAGAGGTTACCATACCGCTTGCAGGCCTCTCCGACAGTGGGGGTGTAGATGATGGGAAGGGTCTCGCTGAGGTGGCGGAGCACAAAAGCGTAGTAGAGGGTGACGTTAATGCTGAGGATGTTACGGAGAAGCTGGTAGCGGTTGATGGGCTCCTTCAGCAGGCAGAACTGCTCCCAGTGGCGGTCGAGTTGATCCTCGAGGGTCTCGACGGCGGGGGGAAGGTGGCCGTCCACCTGCAGGTGATTCCTCTCCTTCAGGGTAAAGGCGGTGCCCTTGTTGGTAAAGCGGTTCCGGACGTACTCAACACCACGAGGAGTGCGGCAGCATCGTAAAAGGGTACGAGAGAACATTCGATAGTTAGTAAATAAACACGGTAAATGAATAAATAAATGATAAAAAAAAAGTGAGATGTGTGTATGAGAGAATACTAATACGCAAATGAAAGTGTAAATAAACTTGAAAAGCAAAAATGAGAGAAGGGAGATGGTGTAAGTAAGTGAGAGTAAAGTAGCTTCTTTTTTTTGTTGTTGTTGTTCTATATTTTCAAGATATCATTCTGTTTCATTTACACAGTTTTTTTTTTTTTTGCTGTTTACTTCCATCGTTATTCGTATTCGATTCATTTCTTTACGTGAAGAAAAAAAAAGTGCTCAGATGGAATAAACAAAAAATAATAAAAGAAACGTAATAAAACGTAAAAAAATGAAAAGAAAAAAAAATTCTTTTGAACAATCCCCGTTTATTTTTCCTTTCTTTCATCTTTTCTGCTCAATTATTGTCTGCGCAGTAAAGTGCCTATTAGAGGGAGGAGGGAACGAACACCAATGTGTCAAGAATATATATATTTTTTGCTGTATTTCATTCATCCAATTCAGAACGTTCCATGAATAATAATAGTAACAAATAAAATAAATAAATAAAATGAACTGGTATTCATCTCAACAATAATAATAATAATAATAATAATACACAATTTGTGTGGGTATGCGTGTATATATATGTGTATGTATTAATCGTTAAGGTGAATTTCCACGTCGTCGGGGTAGTACGGTACCCACTGGGCCTTCTTCACGTACTCGAGGATAGCGTTACGCTCGGTAGGAAGCTCGGTGTTGGTGTTGATCCCCAACTTTTGGGCTTCCAGAATGACATCCGTGGCGATGGTGGCGGAAATGGCGTGAATGTCGGTCAAGGGAGGGTACAGCCATCCCTTCTCGAGGTGCTCTGGGAGGGTCATCGCGTTAAGACTGGCAGAGGCGGCGATGAGGAGTTCATCGGGGATGTGGTCCGGGCGGCTGAGCGCACAGCCAAGACCGATACCAGGGAACACGTAGAGGTTGTTACCCTGAGAGGGCTTGATCGACTTACCGTTGATCTCCGTGGCAGGGAAAGGGCTACCACTGGCGATGAGGGCTCTGCCTTCGGTCCACTTGTAGGCGTCGTCAGGGACACACTCGGACTTGCTGGTGGGGTTGGAGAGAGGGAAGATGATGGGGCGCTCCGTTTGACTGGCCGTGATCTTCACAATCTCCTCCGTAAAGACGGGACCGACGCCACCAAGACCGAGGAGGGCAGTGGGCTTCACGAACTTGGCGACGGAGAGAAGGTCGGTGAGGGTCTTGCTGTCGGCTTCCGAGACGTCCGTGCGAGCGAAGGGGATCTTGTGGCGGGGCAGCTTGTCCCCACGGGTGGTGGTGACCAGACCTTTGGTGTCGACGAGGTAAAAGATTTTCATGACTTCTTCTACGGTAGTGTTGTAGAGACGAGCGCCCAACTTGGCAATGTTGGTACACACACCGACAGCGGCACTGCCGGCACCGAATACCACCACACGCTGCTGTGTCGGGGGAACCCCAGAGATCTTGATGGCGTTCAAGAAACCAGCCGCGACGACGGCACCGGTACCTTGAATATCATCGTTGAAGCAGCGGTATTTGTTCTGGTAGCGCTCCAGCATATCGAAGCAGTGGTTGTTGCTGAAGTCTTCAAACTGGATGACAGCGGTAGGCCAGGTGTCCTTCACGGCTTCCATGAACTCGTCCAGCAGGCTGTAGAACTGCTCGTCGTCGAGGCGCTTCTCGCGGGTGCCGAGGTAGTTGTGGTCGGTGAGGAACTTCTCCGTGTTGGTACCCACATCTAGGACCACAGGAAGGGCTCGCATGGGGTGGATGCCAGCTCCGGCGACGTACAGGGAGGTCTTACCGATACTGATACCAATACCGTTAGACCCCAAGTCACCGAGACCGAGAATACGGGAACCATCGGTGATGACGATGATCTCCACGTCGTGGTACTTGGTTTCGCTGAGCACCTCTCTGAAGCGACCCTTGAGGAACTTGTTGAGGTAGATACCACGTTCGCGCACATAGTAGGTACTGAAGTTCATGCAGGCCTCTCCGACAGTGGGGGTGTAAATGACAGGGAGGAGCTCCTCCAGATGGGCGAGCACCACACCGTAGTAGACGGTGGTGTTGGTGGCGTGCACCACGGCAAGGTGTTGGTACTTGTTGATGGGCTTTTCATACTTGCAGAGTTGGTTCCAGACGCGATCGACTTGTTCATCGAGGGTCTCCACCACAGGGGGAAGGCGACCGAGAATGTGTAACTTCTCTCGTTGTTCTTCCGTGAAGGCGGTACCCCTGTTGAGGTAGCGGTTCGTAAGAATGGTGGTACCACTGGTGTTGTGGACGACGGGTACACGATAGTGATGGGGAGGGAGAGACATTGGTAATAATTTTTTTTGGAAAAGAAAAAAAAACGATATATAGAATATAATATATATATGACTATAAAAAAGCGAAAGTAATAATAATGAACGGAGCAGTGGAGAGGAAGAGTATAATTGAGTTTTATTTTAGAAAGCACATAATGGTAAACAGCAGCAAAAATCCGAACGGATATTTATTCAAAAAGGGGGAAAAGATAAAATAGTAAAAATTGAACAAAAAACAAAAACAAAACAACGCAATTTATTACCTGTTGACAAATAGATTTCTGATCAGTGTGTTTAACAACACAAATAGTCTTCCACCGTTGTGCGTGTACGCATCGTATATTCTGACACAATCTATGCGAAAATATATAAGAAAAGAAAAAAAGAAGAACGAAAGTAAAAAATGAGAGACAGTATTGCGGAGCCTGTATTATTTTTTTCATTTTTCTTTCTTTCTTTCTTTCTTTCTTTCTTATTTTTTCTTTTTTTTAGTCGCCTTCTGATGTATCTCCAGAGACTAATACACTAGAGGAGTCTCCGCTGCTGTCTTCATCCTCATCAGAGCCATCCGAGACGATTTCAATTTCCAGCTGACTTTCGTGTTCCTGAAGTGCCGCCTGACTTGCACAGTAGATCGAGTCCTCATCCTTTTCGAAGAGGTGTTCGGTTTCTACCTTGATGTCCGACGCGGCGGTCTGCTTCCCCTTGCCACTCTTGGATGCCTCCTCCTTTATCGCCTTCACGGGTGTCTTGTCCTTGGTGTTATCCCGTTCATCGGCAAAGATAAAGCTGACAAGGGAGGGCGCTGCCTTGGCCATGACTTGTAGTACTTTATCCAGTGAGAAGGAGGTGATATCGCTGATGTGGCGCCAAGCCTTCAGCTCGTCCATACGGGGTCCACTCTTTTTCTTTTCCCCGCTCGTCACCTTTCGGAATTTGAGCGTCTTTGCGTCCTCCACCTTGGCCTTACGCAATCGCTCCGGGATACCCATGCTCACCGCGGCCTCACACTCGGTACAGTCCAGGAGGTCGTGCGTTTCACTGAGGGTGTTGGATTTGTACTTGAAGAGCGCCTTGAGCTCGTCGAGGGTGAAGTGCTGCTTACTATCCTCCTGCATATCGACCACATTGGCGGAGAGTCCTTGCTTACTCACCTGACGCTGATAAATCTTTTCCTCAATCGACCCAGTACTGAGCAGACGGTAGATGAAGACTCGTTTCTGCTGTCCGTCACGCCACACGCGCCCCATTGCCTGGGCATCGTTGGCGGGGTTCCAGTCGGGGTCAAAGAGAATGAGTCGGTTAGCCCCAATAAGATTCAGTCCCACACCACCCGCCTTGGAGGAGAGCAAAAAGACCGTTTCTTGAGAGAAGGGAACGTTGAAGTAATCGACGAGCTCCTGACGCTTCTTGATGGGTGTGCTGCCGTCGAGCTGAAAGTAGGCGACCCGTTTCTGCTTACAGAGGTTGGCAATAATGCTGAGGGTTTGGGTAAAGTTGGAAACAATCACCAACTTATCCCTCTCCCCATTCCGGCGAAGCTCATCTAGTAAAAGGGATACAAAGTGCATCTTGCTACCACAGTCGATCGACAGGTTTCCTGTTTTGAATTTGGGTGGTAGGACGGAGAAGGGAATACCAGTTCCGGTTCGCCCCTTCTTACGAGGGGTCTCGTCCTCCTTTGCGGCTCCTTTCGCCCCACTCTCATGGGAGAGCTGCACGGCCTCGTAGAACAAATCCATATGATTACAGAGTTTACGGAGGGCGGAGATTAACACTAATGGAGTGCAGCCGCAGGTGTCCACAATGTCGGCCAGTTTTTCGTACGTCTTTTGCTGTTGTTCCCCGAGACGTACAAAGACGGTGACGTCAACCTTGGGCGGGAGGTAGGACTCATTGATGGCCTGTGTACGTCGTAGAATAAACCGTTGGGTGAGGGCGGAGAGGTAGTGGGCACGGTCGCGGCCGAGGGCACGAAGGTACTCCTCACTCTCTGGATCGCGACCAATGTCGATGGGCTCTGCGAAGACACGATTGAAAAGATCACGGTTGCCGAGGATACCAGGGTTGACGAACCCCACCATCGCATGAAACTCGGAGAGGTCGTTCTGGACTGGTGTACCGGAGAGGATGATACGATTACGGGTGGGGAGCATGTCGACGGCTTTAGTGGTCTTCACCTCGGAGTTTTTCAGACGGTGGCCTTCATCACACACGACGAGCTCGATACATTTGAGTCCACTGAGTCGGGTCACATACTTTCGCAGCTGATCGTACGAGATCACCAACACATCTCCCTCTCCGTCAAAACGGGAAATGATGCGGTCCCCTTTTGGGGTGGACTCGGAGATGGCAAAGTGCTTCACCGCCCCCTCGCCTAACCACTTGTCAAACTCATTACACCAGTTCTTTACCAGAGAGGAGGGAGTCACGACGAGACACTTCCGGGCGGTGGGGTAGCCCCGCTTGCCTTGACGGAGACAGGTATAGATGGTGGCTACTGTTTGAATGGTCTTACCCAGTCCCATCTCATCGGCAAGAATCGCCCCGTGGTACCCCGGCATGCGCTCCCCATTGATACAGTCAAACAGAAACTTGACGCCCTGCCGCTGATGGGGCCGCAGCTTATCGCCAATGATGGGGTCCACCACGACAGAGACTTGCCGTCTACCGTGCATGTCGCGCTTGTAGTCGGCGCGGAAGAGCACTACCGCGTTCGGCCGGTCGGGGTCATGCAGCGGCTTCAGGTCCTCCAGTAGGCCATTCTTGCCCACCTTGGGTCGACCTGCCAGAGGCACAATAAACCCAGTGGAGCCCTCTGTAGGACGCTTCCGCAGTCGGAGAGGGGTAAAGAGGGAACTGAGCGAACTTCCAAAGGACATCTTGGGCTGTGCCTTGACCTCGGCCTCGGCGGCTTCGGTCTCTGCCTTTTTTTTGTCCTCCTTGATCCTCAAATCATGCTCGGAGCGTAGGAAAAACTCTCCGCTCCGGAAGGCCTCCTCGAGCAGTGCCGTGATCACCAGTACGCTTTTGGTTCCCACCTTGAGGGTCTCTCCTGCCTTTACGTTTTCGATGTCCTCTGGTTTTAAGGGGTATCCTGGCTCAATGCGGTTCCCATACTGTCGACCCAGTCGGTCGTACATCATCACGCCTAGCTCCTCCACATCAATAATGACAATTCCCACCGAGTCGTGACGATTGCCACCGTCTGTCATGACCTGGAAGTAGAGTTTCCCATGAGGGCTGACAGGGTAGCGGGAGACGACCTGCACCTCGTCCTCCTCCTCGTCCGCCTCCTTCTTCTTGGCCTCTTCGGTGCCGTTCGTGGTGGTGCCCTCGGTAGTGGTACCGTCGCCATCCTTACCGTCGCCCTCGGTAGTTTCTTTGTCTTCCTCTGCCCCTACTTCCTCTGCTTCTCCGTTTTCTAGTTTCTTCTTCTTCTGCACTGGACCGGCAGGCTCCTCCTGATGGTAGTCAATATCCTTTCGACGCTCCATCCGTCTTTGTATAATTTCGTCGTGCGTGGAGCCCCTGCACTCGGGGTAGTACACCACCCTCTTCCCCCCTGCGGTCTCCTCCTCTCCAGTGGTGTCGGTGGGGAGGGCGTGTGGCCGGGGTAGACGGGAGGAAGAAAGGGCTTGAGTGACCGCGCGCCCACGGAGGAAGTGAGGCACACGATCGGTAGAACGGAAGGACGGATTGCTGTCGTGGAGGGTCCGGGTGGGGCCGGTACTTCCCTTCTTCATGAAGGGCATTTTTGAAGCTGTTTTTTTTTTTTAATGAAAAAAAAAGAAAAGAAAAAAGTAATCAATAATAATAAAAATAAAAAAAAATCAATAAATAATGTGTTTTCCTATTTTCCTGTTACTCTCGAGTAAAGGTACTTTTTTTTGTTGTTGTTGTCGAGTATAATAGCGTATTGTTGAAGGTTAAACTATACAGATGTGTATTTCACAAAGGAAAAGTACATTCATCGAACAGATTAACAGTAACTAATTCCAAAGATAACACTATCGAAACTTGACATGTACAGTAAATATATATATATATATATGTATACAATCCATCCATCTACCAATCTAAAGAATACAAGCAATAATAATAATAATAGTAGTAAAAAAGGGTACAGTTGTTATTTCTCATTCTTTATTAATAATGACAATAATAACAATTTTTTTTTTCTGGACCACCGCACGGATAGTTCGTAAACTTCAAAAAGGCTGAGAATAGCACTTTCCCCCCTCCTTCCTTCTCTACTCCTGTGCCTGCTGACGTGCCTTCTTCGCCTCCTTGGCTATTTTCTTTTCTAATTCCTTCTTGCTGCGTAAATGAGTGATAAGTGTCTTGATACACTCATTCATTTCCTTTCTCTGCGGCCCTGACATCTTTTCGCACATCTCCACCGCCTGTCGTAGCACTTCGTGGCGTTTACTGAAGTCGTAGACCGCTAGTCGGTAACTAACATCCTCTAACTGACGCTCTTTTTCTTTCCTCTCTTTTTCGTTTTCCTTGTTGGTTTCTCTCAGCTTTTCCAACTGTTCTTCGGCCTCCTTCCACTGCTTCTTGAACCTTTCCGCCTCGTCCGTTTTTCGCTCCAGAAGCACTTTTAAAATTTCTATTTCTTCATTTTTGATAACAGGATCGGACAGCGCCTTCCAGGCCAGTACATGGGCCTCCTCTTTCGAAGGGAACTTCCCGATGGTCTCGATCGCCTCCTTGACGTTTTCCTCCGTCATGCCGACATCTGTGGTGGTGTGGAGAAAGTGTCCCTTCATACGATCGTCCACGTCCAGTTTCATGTCGTCAATCGCGATCCAGCGACCAGCGATGGCCTCGGGGTGGTCCTCCACGTGGACGTGCAGCCACCGCATAATTTCATCCACCCGGTCCCGCACCAGACGTTGCTCGGTGGGGTCCTCGGCGTAGTAGTCCACCTTGGTGACCAGCACGGTGCTCTTATCCGTGCCACCCCCCACCTTGGGAACGGTGTCGGGCGCGTGCTTCTCAAAAAATTGATTGAGTCGCTCGATCTGCTCTGGAAAGTTTCGCCAGGTGGAGGAAAGAATAATCGTAACGTTGTCTTTTCCTCCCATCTCGGTGATGATGTCTCCCAATCGCTTCACACACTCCTCCGTGAGTTCGCCTCCACCAAAAGTGAACTTTGGGACCGGTAATAGGACTCCGTCAATGTCCAAGAAGATCACATAGCGACCACAGAGCGAGAGGTCGATGGGGTTCTCCATTCTAGTAAATAATTATAGAAGTGTAGTGATGTTTTTCTGTAGAGGTTTAACTAGTTTCTTTGTGAGTTACAGAACAACAACAAAAGAAATAATAATAATCAAAAAAAGAACAAGGAAGAGAAGGGGAAAGTAGTAGTACTACATTATGGATGGTACGTTGCATTGCGATGCGATATTTCATTGATATCTGTATTATTCTTTTTTTTTTTTCTACACATATATAAATAATTAAAAGGAAAAATCTATATTGATATCTAGAGAAAATGAAAAGTAAATATTTTTTATTTTTTTTCTATATGTATTGATAATACTCCCATGAGTAGCGAAAATAAACATCTTTTTTTTTTTTACCTGAGTTTTATTTGTATGAGTGGAGTGAGTGAATGATGAAAATGGAATAGGAATATATATATATTTGTTTTTTTATCTTGAATCAATTTTAAAAACTAGAAAAATTAATCTTTCACTCTATATTCATTAACCCCCCCACCCCCTCTACAATCTCCTCCTTTTATCGGTCGAAACGCTTGTTCTTCTCTGGACCCCTTTCCACAACTTCGTCAAGACCTACAATATCGTCAATGGATGGGGGCGGGGGAGCACGTTTTGGGGGTTGTATCAGTTTCTGCTTAGGAGACCGAAGGACCTCTCGAGCCCTCAGGCGGTGCTGCGGCGACTCCTTTTCTCCTTCCCGACCTACCCTCCTCGGCCTTAGGATAGCGGTGTAGTTAATATACGTCGGCTTGTGAGGATTTTCGTTGTCGTCGTCGTACTTGCGGTACGCCCGAGGGATACGAGGGCTGTTGGAGATGGGAGGGAGAGTGCCGTCCCCGTTGGCGGAGTGGCGACGACTGCTGGTGAGGGAGGTGGTATTGCTGTGACTGTATTCCGAGGGAGAGGAGGTGTCCTCGGCGGCCCGGGGTTGGGTCGGGGTGGTGAGTTCCTTTTCCTTGAGGACGGCGATGGTCATGGGTCCGAGTCGGGATTCATTGTCCCCACTCGTCCGTCGACTCTGGGAGGCGGAGTGGAGGTCTTGGAGGGGTATGGTGTCGGCCAACGCGGGTGCGCCGAGAGGCCGGGGCTTCCGTGCCAGTGGTGGGACCTCCTTCACAGTGGTGCCGGCTTTGTAAAAGTTTTGGTGGTCAAAGCCTTTGCTGTAAAACCCATTGACGCTCTTTTTCTCCTTTCTTCGAACCAGTTTGCGGTTCCCCACTTGTCCCGACGATTCGGCGGATGGCGTACGGGAGGCACTAGGGGAGTGGTGGTGGGAGTTGACCTCAGTAGTCTCTTTTCCACCCTCCACCGCCGTCTTCACTGCAGTAGCCTCCACTTTTGGTTGGTCGTCTTCCTTCGTATTTTCTTCCTCTTCCTGGTGCGTCGAGGGACTAGGATCGGCGACCACAGGGCCCTCGTGGCTCACCCTCACCGCCAACTCCAGGGGATCGGTGTCCTCCTCCGTCTTCTCGACAAGACTCTCCAGTGTATGGTCGGTGACACTTTTGGTCTCGGAAGGGGAACTGTGCGTGGCCTGAACGACACAGTCGGAGGTGTCACAGTCGCTTTGGTATGGCTTCATGGGCTTAGGGGGTCGCCCCTCCTGGCCGCCCTCCTTGCTAGTGTACGGTCCAGAGGACTGCATCACGAGAGAGGACTGGTAGGTGGTGGAGCTGCTTCGGGTGACAGGGGTGCTGCCATCGCTGTTGGACAGAGACGCCCTCGCCTTCCGCCGCGCGAAGTGGTCACTGATGTGATCGCTAATGGAATTATTCTTTTTTGCGATCTTTTCGACCGCCACGAGGGAACCACTGGGGGAGATGAAGGACTGTCGAGAGTGACTAGGACTGCCATGGCGGACGATTAAAGGCTGTCTCTTTTTCTCCCTCAACAGTGGAGAGGAGACCCTCCCCCCGTCTTCTGAACTACAGATTGGAACGGCTACTTTCGGGGCTTTGGAGGTGGCGTCTGAACTTTCCTTCACCTCCGCCTCCAGGGGAGAGATGCGGTGACTGTGGGGTTCCTTCGATGGCTTTTCATTGCTAATGAGTCCCTTTTTAACCGCACGGAGGGAGGCCATGAACTTCTCCTTCCGCTGCTCCCGCTTCAAAAATTTGAGGTACTTGGGGGAAGTGAGCGTGAAGTTTTCAATTTGGTGTCGAATAAAAAGATCGCGCTCCATGCATAGCAGACGACGGTGTTGCGTTTCTAGCATTCGCATTCCGGGAATGGCCACCATCATAAGATAGGTGAAATCAAACAAAACGTGTTGAACGGCAAGTTCGTGCTCCCGTATTTTGTGGTTAAAGTACAACTCCACTAGCAAAGAGGAGGTGATGGAGCTCGGATACACCTCACCCCTCTTGCGGTACATCGCTTCTCGACGCTCCTGTGTGAGGAAGAGGGAGAATAACAGAGAAATAGGGGCAGGACCGGCGTAGTTGTTTCTTAGTAAAGCATGTCTTTCCTTTCGTTCCTCGATCTCCCAGTCTTCGATCCAAAACGGTCCGTTGAGCTTCTCCGCTGCCGTGGATGGGGAGGCCTCTTCCAACGTGACCTTCTCCTCTCCAAAGTGGTCTTGCGATTTCATTGTACGGGCGGTGAGGGAGAAGGACAGGGAGGCCGTTGACTGGACAGAGAGTGGACGTGGGGAGGCGGCACTGGTCTTACTCGTGGAAGGGACAGTGGGAGAGCACGGACTGGCCGGTGGTCGTGCCGCTTTCCTGCTCTTAATCTGAGGTGCGTACATCCGTTCCCAGCCCCGTTGCATGCTTTCGGCGATGGTCACCAGTGAGCAGGCATGTACGTAAAGGATCTGTTTGTACTCCTCCTCAATCACGGTAAGACAGGCGTCCACCAAGGTTTGAGGGTAGGGGGCGGCGGAAGGGGCCATCTCCACCGCATCCTCCTCCCACTCCTCCCCACTCTCGTCGTCGATGAACTGCCGTTCTAAAATACGAATAGAGCTGATGTCCACGACAGCACTGTCCTCGTGTAAACTGAGAGTTTCCTGGGGCGTATAAAGACGCATCCCCATCGAAGCGCTTTTGGCGTTGCTGGCGGAGGAGTAGCCCGTGGGACTGCGCACCTCGCTGTAGCCGTTACTGCTGCTGTTTTGATGAAACTCCGAGTTCTTGGATCCCACAGAGCAGTCCTTCTTCTCGATCCGTCGGGGCTCCGGGGAGCGACCTCCCTCAAAGAGCTGCCGTTTTGTTTCCGACATGGCAAAGTGGAAGAAGGAAGCGGGGTCCTCGCTGGGCGCGGGGATGTTTTCCTCGCCGTAGCGGGAGGAGGAGATGCTCTGCTTCACCGGGGTGCGGTAGTCGGCTTCGGCGACAGCGGCATCCTCCCCGGATGGTGGGGGTAACGTACCACGGCGAGCCCTTTCCTCCTTGGACGGTAAGGTGGGGGTGGAGTCGGTCTGTGGGAGCACAGGCGCGGTGTTCCCATCCTGGGTCAAGGTGGACAGCACCACCGCATCCTCGATTACCCGAGAGGAATGATTCGATACCACACTACTCTCTTTTACGGGTTGGGTGAAGGCGGCGTCGTTGGGGGAGGAGGTGAACCGCTCCGTGACGAACTCGGCATGGCAGTGGAGTACCTCCACAGGGGTGTGACCCACCTCCCCGAGGCGCTCGTTCTCGAGGTAGTGGCCACCCGTCCGGTTAGGGGAGCAGGCGCGGTGACGGGCATCGACAGAGGTGAGGGGGGAGGCATGAAGCGTCTCTCCACTGGTAAACCGCCGCTCGCGGTAGTGGGTCTCAAACAGCACCTCTTTTGGTTGGGTCGGTTCATGAGGAATGAGCTCCAGCGGCCGCCGGACCCCTGTGGTGGTAGTAGGCACACTGCGGGTCGGGGTAGAGGAGAGGGTCAGCAACGGGTTTGGCGTACGTTGCACCATCTTGAGAGCGGAAAGGGTTAAGTTTTCCTCATCCAATAGATTACTATCCTCGGCGGTGGGACTGTCGTCCTGGAGCGGGCGGACGGTGCGGTGGATGGTAGGGGTGCAGTACAGCTCTACGGGCGGGGCGGCCACACGAAGGAAAGGTACCTCCGACCGCATCCCTCTCTCCGGGGTGACAGGGGCCGGCATCTTCACATCCAGTAAGCTGTCCTCATCCGAGTCGGGTGAGGAATCCGTAGAGACGTCGACGAGAGCAGCAGCAGCACCGGGGGCGGTGGGAAGGCTCTGAGGGTGAGGGGTACGGTTCTGACCAGAGGAAGAGTAGCCACAGCGCCGTGGAGCACCACCTCTAGGAGGACCGGCGCGTAGGGGGGTCTTGGCCACTAAAGCAACAGCTTCCGTTTCTGCTGGATGACTCATTTCTATTGTTCTATAAAAATGTTATTATTATTGTTATTATTATTATTATTTCTTTTTTTTTTTTTAATAATGAAGGTTTTTTTACCGGTAATGATTCTAAATAGTGATGTAGGAATAAAATCTAAAAATAATAAAAAAGAAAAAAAAAGATATAAACTAAAAAAAAAAAATTGCCACAAAAAAAGCTCTAAAAAAAGAGGACCGAAAGGAAAGAAAAAAAAATACTAATAAGATTCAAATCACTAGATTATTCTCTTCGTTAAAGATCCATAAAAAAAGAATGTCGTCATTATTTTTTTTTTTACTTTTTGGTTAGGTTTAAATAAATATATATCATTAGTTATTCAGCACACCCTCGTAAACGACGGAGGATTCTAGGGAAGTCTTTTTTGTTATTATTATAATTATTATTCTCATGGGTTACTCTTCTCATAACCACTTTGACGTTATCTTCTTCCCCGTCCACGCCCCCCGGCGCCGCCCATCGACTTCATCATGTTCTGCAAGGCCGCCATGTCTGGCATTCCCCCAGCGCCTCCCGCCCCCGCGCCTCCCATCCCCTGGAGCTGTCGCATCATGTTCTGCAGACCACCCGCTCCACCGATTTGACGCATAACGTTGGGATTTAACATGTTTGCCATCTGCTGCATTTGCTGGTTCATCTGCTGTTGCCCGCCACGCCCAGGAGCGGAGAGTCCTCCTTCACCCATCATATTCTTGAAATTCATCTTCCCCATCGTCTTGACCACTTCCTCGTAGCGGGTGTAGTTAATGATCAGGTTCTGCACCTCTACTACATGGTGTCCGCTCCCTCGGGCGATGCGGTGGACGCGAGATGGGGTCATCATTTTCTTTACCTTTGCCTCGTCCAACTCCGCGGCCGTCATGCTATCCATCATGTGAATAAAACTATGCAACACCATATCCCCAGTATCCCCCGCCGCTCCAGAAAGACCCGACATACCGGGAATCATCTCCATAAGACGACCGACAGAGCCCATTTTAATAATACTCTGCAGGAGCTCGTACATATCTCGCATGGTGAAGTTGCCGTCCTGCACTCTCTTGTACACCTCCCCGTCCTCCAGTTTAGCGTCCTTCATCGTTTCCAGAAGGGTCCCGATATCGCCCATGCCTAACATTTTTTGTACAAAGTTTTTGGGGCGGAAGAGCTCAAAGTCGTAAAAGTGCTCCCCTGTGCCGACAAAGACGATGGGGGACTGGGTGGCCGCCACCGCAGAGAGGGCGCCACCGCCTTTCGTCTGGCTAGAGTCTAGCTTGGTCACAATAACAGAGCCCACCTTCACCTTTTCCTTAAAGTTACGCGCCTGCTCCTCCACTCCTTGTCCGTCCGTCGCGGACATGACAAAGACAATATCATTGGGGTTCACCGCCTCGGCGACTTGAAGCATCTCCTCGAAGAGGGCCGCCTCTTGCTTATGCCGACCACTGGTGTCGACGATGATAAGGTCATACTTTTCCTTTTTCAGCTCCGCGACACCCTCCGCGGCGATGGTGACGGGGTCCGCCTCCGTAAGGGAGCCGTAGAATCTTAATTTGGCTTTTGTAGCGTTCTGCCGGAGTTGGTCGTACGCCCCGGCACGAAAAGTATCCGCACACACCAACGCCACCTTGAACCCTTTCCGCTGGTAATACGCCCCATACTTGGTACAGGACGTGGTCTTACCGGAGCCCTGCAGCCCCACGAACATAACCACGTTCGTCTTTCCCTTGGTAGGGTAGAAGGGCTCTACGCCGGGGTCGAGCATCTTGGTGATCCCATTAAATACCGCGTTTTGTAGGAGTCTTCGTTTGTTCAGACCAGAGGCCTCATCGGCTAACGCCATCTCCGCCTTGATGCTGACCTGCAGTTTCTTTACCACGTTAACATTCACATCGGCCTGTAGAAGGGCACGGGCTATCTCGTTTAACAGTTCCTTAATGTCATCGTCGTTGAGAACCGATTTGGTGGATATTTTGTGGAGCGCTGCGCCAATCTTTTGTCCCAACTCTGCTAACACCATTTTGCCTGTGAGTGTGGAAACACTAAAGTGAGGTTATAAATAAAAATAATATTAATAATAAGTATACTACTGCTTCTTCTCTGTTTCAAGGTAACAAATAATAATAATTAAATAAAAAAAAAGAAGAATGACAGAGAAAAGAAGGGTATTCAGTTTGTGAAAGAGGTACCGTAATACAATAGAATTATGAGATTATGAAGGTGGTGACAACACACACAAAAAAAAAAGGGGAAAAGTATAGCGTGTTTATTGGTTAGTATTAAACAATTTATTATTATTATTATTATTTTTATAGTTTAGTTTGTTTGAGAAATGATTTCTCCTATAGGGTAATGTGTGTGATAAGACGGTCTTTTTCAATACCGTTCTGCTTTTTTTTTTTTTTTGCTTTTCTTCGGTTATTGTTTTTTTTTTTTTTTATTATTATTATTATTTAATTGCGATTATTTTTTCCCTTTCATTTCTTCAAATTTTCCGTAATTGATGTTTGTAATCACCGTGGTCTGGTTGATTTTATCTAGACAGTTTTTCATGCACTTTTTTTCATTCCAGTAAAGATGGTTAAGCCAGTAGTTATGAATACATCTCTCATGACAGTTCATGGCCGCATGAAACGCCATTCGGTCCTCTTGCATAGTCTGCAGTACCTCATACTCCTCCTGCGCCTTTTTCTTAAACATTTCGTATCAAAGGAAATAATATTAATAATAATAATAATAATATATACGTATATATATACTTTAATAGGTTAAAAGGGCTTGTCAATGGAGATGTATCTGTATACAGGATGAATGAAACTACTAATAGTGAAATCAAGGAGGAGAAGAAAGAAGAAGAGAAAGGAGGTCGTACACTGAAGGATACAAGGAGAGGGTTTCACATTCTGTCGTCTCAAATGTAGGTATACATACAGAAAAAACTATACATGTCTTTTTTTTTTTAATTTTAATCGTTGTGAAAGCGGTTTATCGGCGGGCTTCATGGTTCAAACACACCTTATGAAGAAATTCTTTTACGGAAATACGTTCCCGACGAACCGTGACCTTCGTTCGGACCGGTTTTACTCCCTCGGAGAGTGTTAAGTCCTTCTCTGAAGCGATCGGGACCACTCTGTTTCTCTTTTTGAATTCCTGTTCGAGCAGTTGGGTGAAAAAACCATTCGTGTGGGTGTAAGTGGCCGAGGAGGAAAGGAAAGAAGCAGTCCCCTTCTGCGGTTCATACAGTCGTGCGTCCCCTACCCCGCAGCTAGGAGAGCGGGACTTTAGTATCACCCCATCTACTGTATCGAGCAACGCCCCCCACTCGCCTGTGAGGCGTCGTGAGTGTTCCGGGTGTAACGAGAGATGCTCCATGTCGATGGTCTTTTCCTCGTACGATAAGAGCCCCTTTCCTTGAGGGTCGGGTCCTCTCAGCTCTACGGTGGTGGAGGAGCGTCGCTCTAGGTGGAGAGGAGGGCGGGGGACGGCGAGCCCCAGCAGCTGCACCTCGGGGCAGACAGGAACCAGTTCAAGTAGCTGGTGCTCCCTCCACAGCCATTCCCTGATAAAGTGGAAGGCGGTCTTTCGCGGTTTAGCGTGCTGCCTACCGTGGTAGGCGACCGGGTAGTCCAGCAGACAGGCACTACAGAGGAGGAGGGGCCTTGACCGGAGGGTGGTGGAGTCTTTTTTTTCTTGAATAGGGGAGCTGGGGAGCGGTAAGGCAGACCGGTGCAAGTGGTCTTGTCTCTCGGGACTGTCTACGTGACGGAGAAAATCATTCAGGAGAGGGTCTAACGCAGGAAAGGGGAAGCCGTGTGGTGGGTGCCGAGGAGGGGAACCAGCGGAGGCCCAACAGCGCCGACACAGGGAGTAGTAGAGAGGCACGAAGAGAGGAAGGGGAAGGGGGAGTAGTACTTTACCGTAGAGAGTCGGGATAATGAAGTGGAGGGAGCAATACTATATAACCGTACTAGAGAGGTAAGGGGAGGGTAAGTGGGAGTCCGTTAAGAATCAAAATATAGACCCGTTTTTTTTTTGTTGTTGTTTTAAACAAGTACTAACAATAAAAACCATGATAAATAAAGAATGAGAAATGGTGTTTTCAAAAACAACAACAACGACTCAATAGGGGTACCGAAATACAGCTTTAACCCACTAAAGTGCTTGTTTTCCATTCTCATGTTGAACTGCTAGCTGTTTTTTCCCCCTTTTCCATTCCCTTCTTCCGACTCTCTCCCTCTTTCTTTCTAGCAGCATCCGCCACATTGTGGTGGTGCTCCTTTTCAGGAAATAGCACCAAATCCCAGTTATCGTACAGCACCTTGGCCACAATAATAATCAAAGGCCCCACCACAATTCCCTGCATCCCAAAGCGTACAAATCCCAACACAATCGCCGTCGTAACCACAAAGGGCTGAAACACTTCCTTTTCAAATCCAATGGCATCACTTACATAGGTGCCTTGAAATCCACGGTAGACGCATAACAGCCACTCGTCATTGTAGTCGAGATAACAACCAAGAAGGAGCATTAATGACTTTGCCATCTTTAGTCCTTCTTCTGGATTCAAGAGGGAGACCTCCGCGTTGGAGGCCCACTCCCTCGAGACATGTTGACCCTTTTGCATGAAACTAATCACCACGGCGAGGGTAAGTGGGTTCGCCACCTTGGGAAGTACAGGGAACAAAGTGAGAAGGACGGCGAGGACACCGGCGAGAAAGGGGAAGGCGATGTCGGCCATGGAAAAGGCAATGTAGGTGAGCGTAAAGTGATACCACACCATGTGCCAGAAGGACAGGAGGAGCGTGGTGAAGGAGGTGGTGATGTCGGTCTCGACCAGACGGGCGTGTCGCTCCCCCACCGTGGGTTGTATTACCGAGAGCAGTTTGGAAAGAAGATAGTACAGAACGGTGTGCTCTAGACTGATCAGGTATCGGAGTATGACGATAAAGAGAAGGGCTCCATACATGGTATTGTTAAACTGAAGCACAGCAGGGACCACCCAAGTGAGAAATGTAGGCGTTGTATCGGTTTCCTTTTTTCTGGAGGGAGATTGACCAGAGGGGTGTCCGAAAGAAAAGAGGGTACTTTTTACTGATGTAACCGCATGCTGAAAGGAGGACTGTACAAAACCCGTCAGTCTCTCCCACGTCTGTTTCTCTTCCTTCTGTCCCTTGTCAAGGAAAGTGAAATCTAAGAACTGAAGCGGAATACCCTTTGAGACGATAAAGTTGTTCATTTCATTTAAAAGGCCCTTTTTCTCCTTTTCTCCAAATTTACCGGCGTAGTCAATCGCGTAGGTCAGCAGAGATAACTCCTGTGTACACTGTACGAGTAGGCCCGCTAGAATAAGCAAAAAAACAACCGACCGCCAGAGTCGACTCGTGTAGGTGAGAAAAGTTTTTTCCGTCGTGCAGCTCCGTACGATAACGAGGAGGGGTAGCACGACACAGAGGTGCACCGACCAGAACCACCCGCTACCGACGGAGTAGTGTCCGAGGAGGGCGAGGAGTAGGAGGGTGAGGCCACGCAGAAGGTGTCGACCCCCTTTAGTGGAGACGAACCGCTGACGCTCCCTCCTAGCACCGTGCCCTCTCGTCCTCGTCATTGGAGAGGGCTCCCTGCGGCGTGGGAGAGGGTGAAAGGCCACACTGGCGGCCCTTCCTCCCTGACGAACCTTTCGTGCCACAGACAGTCTCCTTTTACCTTCCTTCTCCGCTTCGTTCTGCTTCTCCTCCACCTGCACCCAATGCTCTGCTTTATTAAGTCCTAGAAAAAAGACCCACTGCATCAGTACAAAGCTGCAAAAAGGGAGGAGGGACCCCCAGCGCCCTAGCATCCGGGTAACACAATTCTTACCCCACCAACCCCTACTGAACTGCCTCATTCGACGTAAACAGGTGCCGTGATCTAGACTAGTGTGCAATCGACTTTTAGGGTGCAAGACGATCGACAGCACCGCCGCAGAGGCAATAAAATAAAAGTAGGGTGAGATCAAACCGTACAGGCCGTATACAACCGTCGATACAATCAGAAAAAAAATGATGGAGGTGGTTCCCCGCACCACCTTGCCCCAATTCTCTCTGTACTGTCGTACTTCCTCGTCCGTGGAGGCAGAGTTGTGAAAGAGAACATTTTGTAGTGCTTGAAGCGCGGAGGGATCGGGTGGGGAGGAGGGAGTCGCCTCGTCCTGGTGAAACCCTCTGTCCAGTCGGATACTACAGCGGAGAGGAATGGCAGCCCCGTCCGAGAAAAGTTCATTGACTTCCGACTTTGTAACCGGTGTACTGAATTCCTCCTCGTCAGTGTCGTCATCACGGTCTGCTTTGGTTCTACCGCTGGAGAGGTCTTCTTCTTCTTCTTTTTCTTCCCCCCTTTTATTATTATTAGCGGTGCTTCCCTCACGTTGGGGGGTATAGGTATAGGGTAACGTAGAAGCGTTTTGGGAAGAAATGGAATCCTTAAGATTTTCCCTTTCCTCTCCAGCCGATGTCATTAACGATAAATTTTTTTTTGTTTTGTTTTGCCTTTTTTGTTTACGTTTGTACCTTCTTAATGTGGTAGAAGAGAGGGGAATTGAGAGATTGAGAGTTTTTTCTTTTCTGTGTTGGTAAGGCTCAAAAACAATCATAACAGCAAGTCCTATAATACCATCTCTTTTTTTTTCTTTTTTTAACGTGTACATGTATATATTGCTCCAGCAAGCTAGGACTACCCTTCTTCTTCCTCCACCAAGTCCCCCTCCTCTTCGATAGGCCCCTCCCCGTCCACCGCCGCCGAATCCTCTTCATCGCCGTCTAGTTGATTAAAGTACTCCTTGTGGGCGTCTACAACGGGTTTACCAATAAAGTAAACGTAAGTGAGAAGAAACAAACCGACGCCTAGAGCTGTGGTGGTAGCGGCGAGGATGGATCCGCTAAAAGGCTTGGAGCTAAAGTAACCCGACTTCACATAAGAGTCACCGAATTCATGACGCATTCGTTTTCCGTGGTCGTACTCTAATACAAATTGATACAGGTATTGATCTACGATATCTTTCCCGCTCAAGGCAGCAGGACGAAGATTGGACTCCCCTTCCTTGACCTCGTATTCATGCTGGCGTAGTACCGTGATGAGATCAGGACTGGGACTGTTGTCTGGAAAAAGAATCAGCAACGGTCTCGTAATGCGCCACATATATTCTACGTAGATTTTAATAGTGGAAGAGGTTGTGAGTGTATCTCACGAATTGCCAATCGAAACACTAAAACTGGCAAGACACAATGTGCTTGAAAATAAAAAAGAAAAATAAAACGAGTGTAGATGGAAAAGTAAAAATATTACCAGCAGTAGAACACACCACCACTATACCGATATTAGAAACTATATATATGCAAACATACGCCATTAACTTATTTTACAATATCTCGTTGCTCCACCAGCACAAATGTGTGTCCTCGTCACCCTCGACGCCCATATACCGTCGCAGGTTCTGAATCACCTCCAACTGCTGACGAGACAATAGTGGCTCGTTCTCTTCGGAAGGGTTCAAGTCTTCCTGTTCCTGTGCCCACACACTACGAAAATACAGAACAGCACAGTTGTAGTTGCCCTGAATATGAGCTGGGTTGCTACTACGAACGAGGGTGGAGTACCCTTGAGCGAGCCCGTACATCAACAGCAAATCAAAGGTGGAGGTGGCCTCGGTGAAGTACGTTTCCTTTACCTTCAGTAGCCCACTGTGGTTCACCAGGGTTACATCCCCCTTCCCTAACGGACTATACTGCTGTAACTGAATACCCTTCTCCTTGCAGTACACTGCCACCTCTTCTTGAACGCACAACGGGTGGAGTTCAATCTGATTTAAAATGGGCTCCATCACCCCATTTTCTGTAGACACTCTTTTCACCTCCTTTATAGTCGCCTCAATTTCAGAAAAGTGACGCGGAAGAAAGTTGGAAACTCCCATAAAGCGAACTTTTCCTTCTTTCTGCAGCTGGAGAAGCACCTCCCAGCAGTCGCGCCGGGCGGTGCGGTGGGCCTCCGCTTCCTCCGGCTTCTTACCCCCGCAGCCCGGCCAGTGCAGCAACACACAATCCGCGTACTCCAGTTGGAGCTGCGAGAGACTGTCGAGGATTCCTTTCCGTATAGAGGCCTGACTGCCCATGGACTTCATCGCGATCTTCACGACAATGAAAAGGTCCGATCGGGGCACCCCACTGGCTACCACCCCTTCTCCAACCTCTTTTTCATTCCGGTACACGGCGGCGGTGTCTAGGAGACGATAGCCAGCCTGCAGGGCTACCCGCACGGCCTCCACAGCGGCAGGACCTTTGAGCTGGTACGTGCCGAACCCCAAGGCAGGGATTTGATGAGGCCCCAACCTAGGAATCATATTTTTCTACTTTCGTAGTTGTTGTTGTACTGAGGACGAAAATAAAGAAAAAAAAAAGGGTAGGAGGGGAAACGGTGGACGGTGGGGGGTGAAAGAGATGGTAAAAGGAAAAAAAAAGGGGTCAAGGGATGGGTGGGCTTGAAACTAAGAGATATAGGAATACTTCACATTTACCTCTGAGGTGAGGTTTTTAGAAACAAAAAAAAAATTAACCGTGGAGGCGTTTTTGGTGTATATAAAAGTATATTTAATTTTTATTCTAATTTTTCAGAGTCATTCTATTTTAAGTGCTCCAGGAAAAGATTAAAAATTAACCCTCAGAGCATTTCACGATCTATTCCCTTTTTCCTTTGGAAGCCGACTGTTTAGCTTTGCTTCCTTTACTTCCCTTACTTGCCTCACTAAACTTATCCGACGCGACCTTTCCCGTGACATCAAGGTCCTGGTCATCCACCAAGGCCGCGAGTCCGTCCTTGCTAGGCGTTCCCTCCACAGCCCCTTTGGTGGTTCCATGATCATTCTTTTGACTTCCCATCTCATTGCCTTGATACTCATTGATGCCCAATTTGCGTTCTTCAGCTCTCTCTGCGGCGTCGACGTCATCCAGGCTGTTGATATCGTCGAGGTCGTCGTAAATGGGCTCCAGGCCGGCACGTTTGCGGAACATGTTGTCGATTTGCTCCAGTACCAGACCTTTCGTCTCCACCATAAAGAACCATAAAAAGATAAAACTCAACAACAGCAAACCGCAGATGATAGCAAAGGTGCCGCCGACACCGATGGCGCCCAACAGGAGGGGGAATACTTGGGAGACGAGGGCGTTGGAGGCCCAGTTGGTCATGGTCGCGACGGAGGCGGCGGTGGTACGAAGATGTGTTGGAAATATTTCTCCCATCACCACCCATGGGATACACCCCAAACCGGGTGCATAACAGGCAAGAAAGACGGCCAAGAGCGCCAGAAACAACCACCCTCCGATTGAGTAGGGAATTTGCTTGTCGAGTAGAAATCCAACAATGGTGACCACCACCGTAACGATGAAGCAACCACCACAGGAGTAAATCATCAGTGTTCTACGACCGAAACGATCTACTGTGAAGATTGCAAAGACCGTGAAAATGGCGTTCATGAGCGCCAAAGGAACCGACAGAATGACTGGCATCTTGGGGTCGTCGAACCCCGCGTCCTGCAGAATGACCGCACTGTAGTACATAATCGTATTAATACCCGAAAACTGCTGAATGAGCTGCAGCATACAGCCCAGGAAGACGCGAAAGCGCATGTCTCGGGCGATGAGGGCCATATAATTCATATTTACGGCCCGTACATCTTCTTTCGTTAGGTCGGCGAGATCCACATCGTAGCGTTCTGCGACCAGTTTGGCCTTTTCTTCGTCTCCTCGGCAGTGCAGCCATCGAGGGCTTTCCGGAAGCCAAATCACGATACCGATCAGTTGAACGATGGCGGGAAGGGCACCAATTCCAATCGCCACACGCCACCCCACATTCTTCCCGGTAAAGATCACCAGAATACAGCCCAATCCAGAGGCGATGAATTGGGCAAACGTAAGAAATAGAGTATTCGTGACAATCGCCGCGCCTCGGTGCTTGGGAGAAGTGACCTCCGCCAGATACACAGGAATAGTGGCAGAACTAATACCAATGGCCAACCCCACAATGACTCGACTTACGAGGACTACTGCGGGGTTGGGGGCAGCTGCCATCAGAACGGAACCAACAATAAAGAGAACGTCCGCAATTGCTATACAAGGACGACGGCCAAAACGGGCAGAGATGAAGCCCGCTGCGAAAGCTCCAATAAAGGCCCCAATCAGGGCGATGGCGACAATAAGGGCATAAAGCCAGGAGTGCTCGGAGAATCCAAAGTGGTCCTTCATTTGAAATAAAGCAGCATTAACGACAGAGGTATCGTATCCAAACAGAAAACCACCCAAAGCGGCACATGACATCACCGAAAACTTCATCTTTGAGAGGAAAGATTTTGATCTTTCGTTTCTGATTTAGTTTTCGCGGATTAAGTGAGGAGAAATAATAATAATAATAATAATAATAATAATAATAAAATGAGAGAAAAGAGAACCTGCTAGAAGAAGTGAACAGACACGTCCATCATTTTTCACAATTATCAACTATTGTAGTATTTAATCAGTTTTGAGGCACAAAAAATTTGATCTAACATACACATTCGCATTTGTCGAGATTTTTTTTTAAAAAAAACTACAATGGTAATAATATTAATTTAAGGGTAAAACAGATCTAAATACGTTCAAGAATCTAAAAAAAAAAATTAATGAAAAAAGGTGCATGCTTTACTAAGACTTTATCTACTTTCGCTAGTGTTCAATACCGAAGGGCCAGATTTATCTACTTCCAGACTAGGCGTACAATGTCGCTGTGGTTGGCGGTAAGATGCGAAAAGTTGAAATGCATTGGGTACACTGGGATCCGCACAATTTTGTAACTCCGGACCCCAGTTAATGTCCAAGTCATTTAATAGAAGCCTTCTTCGTTTCGGATTTCCATCCACGTCTGGAGATAAAGAGGCTGTCGCTACAGAAAGTGGAATTGGCATGGGCGGTGGGGCGTAGGAGATGTTAGCCGTTGCTGAAATTGCAGAAACTCCCGATACGTTAGGGGAAGCACTCGACGGTGAAAAACATCTGAAAAACTCCTCAGGGGTAGCGTTTCTCGTAGAGCAGCAAGATCGTAACTGCACCTCACTTTTAGGCGAAGGTGAATGGTACTCTAAAAGTGGAGGTGACATGTTGTGATGATCACTATTTTTGGATCCGCTCTGGTTGATCCGTAGAAGAGAGTGATTTAACGCGTTACCTCCGCTAGACGGCAATGGGGAGTCAAAATTCAGTAATTTTCTAATATTAGGGACGGGGGACTTTATTACAGAGTTGGAATGCTGTTCCCCTCTCGTGGTGGTATCCTGATACGAGTCGGATGAGAAAAGGAGTGCTCCCCGTTCGGCAGTATGACTTTTGGACAAAGTTCCCATGCTATCGCTTCGTCTACTATCGGATGGCGAATGCCGGGTCCCACTAGTTAAGCCGTCCACACCTGTTTTTCTGCTGCCTAAAGTCACAAAATTTCCATTTAGTCGACGCCCAGTGGTCCCCTTAGCAGGAAGGGAGAGTAAGGGTATTTGAGACGTGGAGCTCTTCATATCTTTCGACTTTCTCCCATCTACGAGAAGTGACACCGTTTCGTGACTGTGATCTGAGGAAGATTCTCGAAGAGTTTTAGAGGACCTACCCAGTAGCGTAAGTGAGGAAACACAGTGCTTATTTCGAATACTCTTGTCTGGACTGCCTCGGGAACCATCGGTTGCTTCGTTAATCTGGCTCCAATGAATGCTGCCATCTTCACTCATGAACGAGCTATATTCCGTGGCTACAGTTTCATTTAAATTTTGTCTTTCGCGTTTTAGAGGAGTAGAAGCGATTCGACGAAAAACAACCCCTGCTTGCTCTTCATAACGCCCTCGTGCGTAGATTGTCTTGAATGGAATCACTAAGCTGGCTTGGTAAAAATTAGTACCCTTTTGTTTCAGGGCGTGTCGGATTCGATTGAAAAAGGGGTGTGCAATAGCCTCTCTGGCAGTAAATCGTTCTACCGGATCTAGAACCAGAATACCTTTTAACAGATCTTTCATCTGGTCTGGTAGCTGAAATTGGTCAAGAAACGAGGTATCTTTTTCCTGCAAAGGGAATTTATCAAAACTACTTCCAAAACTGGAAAGCACGTTCATACAAACACCCATTTCTGTAGTTCCAGGGAACACTATCTTTCCCGTTACAATCTCTAAAATAGTACACCCAAAAGCCCACATGTCGCATGCGGTATAATTATCCACTTGTCTACCCAAGAGTTGTTCAGGAGATTTATAATACAATGTACCCCGCGCACCCATACCAGGCGCCACCGTAACGGAATGAGAGACACTAAAATCTCCTAAAAACGCCTTGGTATACCCACTATTAGTCTCGAGGGTAGGTTTGGGGTAGACAAGGTCACCTTCTGTAATTTCTTCAGGAGTTACATTTTTTAGTAGTATATTCCCCGGCTTAATGTCCCCATGTACGATTCCCTTTTCGTGGATGAATATTAAGGCTTCCAATACGCTAAAAGCTATGGCTTCGCAATTGTTTTCGTCTTGAATAGCCTTATTCTTCTTTTTTAGCTCATGCCCTATATCGCTATTCATTAATTCCATTGCAAAGTACGAAACGCTTCTAGTTGAACTGTAACTATCGAGGCAAGATATGATGTGAGGATGTCTACCTATGTAACGTAATACTTCCCATTCGTTGGTTGGAACCTCAGTCAACAAATCCCTCTTTCCCACAAAAAGACTGTATCCGGTAGTGCTTAAGTCCTTTTCAGTAGGAAACAATGAAGCGTAATTATTTTCTTTAAATAAACGAAGGGCTTCTTTGCTCTGAGCGTTATTGAAGGAACGTTTAATAGCCACATATTTTTTGTTGATCAAATTTCGAGCTAAAAATACAGCACCACTTCCTCCCCTGCCGAGCAGCAAATTGCTACACTCGTAAGGAAATTTCTGGTCATTCATAAATCTACAGGCTATAATGGAAAAATAGAAATCTACTAGTTGGAGGATGAGAGTGTACTTTGAGATTTTTTTTTATTATTATTTTAAATATTACTTGAAAATAAAAAGATAAAAAGGAATATATAATACACAGATTTCGTTGTTTTTGTTAATATGAATAAAATAAATAAATATATAATTTTTTTTTCCTTTTTTGAAGGGGTAAAATTTTGACGCGTCCTAGAAGTATTACATATCTTTTAATAGATCAGGGTCCATTTCACTTTTTAACAGTCGTAGTAGATCTGCACTGTCGCTGTCGGATAATTTACCCCGTTTAATGAGTGCAGAGAGAAGAGTACACAGCGTTGTATCTGTGGTTGCATTAGATGCAATGGCGGCAACAAGCTCGGCAGTAAAGTCCTCTTTTATTAACTCTTCTGTTCGTTTATCTATAGTGCTGTGATTTCCTTTTAGTATAGCTTCTCTTTTCACTGGTTCCATAAAAATTTCGGCAGCCAATAATGATAGCTCCTTCGGTGTATTTGAACTTTTGGCTAATCTCCAGAGGGCTAGCTGTTTGCTTCGGTTCGCAGTTACTGCCGTAAACGCACTTCTTTTCCCGGATGTATACTTTTTTTCTTTATAATCGTAAGTGTCCTCATTTACGCAACACAAGCGGATTAAATCCATACACTCTGCGGCCTTTTCCGAAGGAAAACTTTCTTCTAACACTTTTTTGATGTGCGTAAAAGGAGCACCAGAATTAGCACACAACGTGCCTAGCAGCACACAACGCGTTTCGGTCGGACTATTAGATTTATTCAACGTCTTCCAAAGGGCGAGCAGTTTGTTACCTATCCATTTATTACGCTTCAAATACCCCTCCGATAAGGTTTTGCAGAGGGTATTTATGCATGTATCAATGAGATCAGGATTTTTTTCGAAAACCTGACGCACAGTTACTTCCTCAGATGTGAGATGATTTAAAATTATAACAGAAGCCAAGTCGTGTCTATTTTGTTGACACAAAGATTTTATTAACCTGGATATGCGATCACCTGATTTGGGGGAAATTCGGGTAGAATGAGTAGACAGCAAGTAAATAGTATATAGATAGGTGGGCGAAAGTTGAAGTTCTTTGGCTACGCGTGGATTTCTCAGAAGCTCCATAGCTACTATTTTGTTAATTACTTGGTCGTTATCGCGGAGCAAATTAATGACAGCATTACGGGCGTTTCTTCGGGTCTCGTCGGTTAATGACACACTCGAACACTTTAAACGAACAAAAAGGTTGTTTTGTTCTACACTATCGACAATTGGTGATTTCTTACTGAACTGACTTAAAAATTTGTTCCACTCGTCTTCTTCTGACATAAGGGGAATAGTCCATTTCTCTAAAATATATTCCGCATCCGTCTTAGATAGCTGTAGAATATGAAAGAGGTCATAGCGAGACGGATGAATAAATCCGGACGGTAGTTTAGGGCTCACTTGACTAAGAAGATCATCCGAGTAAGACGGACTTTGTTCGACAGTGTCATGAAAGAGTTCTTGAATACGAAAAGGTACCACATAAGTTGTCCGTCCTTCCTTCTTTTCAACATTAGATCTCTTGGCACAGCGGTCTACTAGTGTGATTTTTTCAATGAGTGAAACATGGGACTCCTCTAGAAGGAGAAGTTTTTCTACTGCATCATAAAAGAGTAGTTTAAGCCGTTTCGGTCCTAAGCAATGCAGTAGCCTATACTGACAAGAGCGAGAAGTTCTACCCACGTATGTACTTTTTAACCTTGCTATACTTTCCGCAACAGCACCATCTAGAACGTTAACTGCAAACCGCAGGGATTCAATATCTTTTAGATCAAACAGCACCTTTAATGACGCAGACATTTTTTCCTGCACTTCCTTTTTGTCCGCTAATGTAATGTGTGTTGTATTGCCACCCCAGAAGGATGATTGTTGAGAAAATTCATTTAGTTTACCATCAGCCAGGGCAGCCGCAGCAGAGAGGGACGCTGTCACAAAATCCTGCTTGGGAATAAAACTGTGTCGTTTTCTACCTCCCGATTTATTACCAGTGACGAGGGAGTTTTGCAGTGCTTGCCAGTTTTTAGTTCTTTCGTAAGTTTCATTGGTTTCGGAGAGAAGATTAGCGGTTGGAGACGAGAGTTTTTTATGGTCAGTGTTTTCTAATTTTTTCTTGGGCTTGAAAACTTCCGCCCTACTTCCAATGACCTTTGTCAGCTTTTTACCTGTTTCCAGAACTACGGGTTTGTGCATGAAATTAGTTGATCATGTAACTTCTTTTTTAAAAAAACTTTTCTTATCTAAGATGAAGGGAAGGGAACGTTAGACAAATCAGAACAACAGAAACTCTAAAGTTCATAATAGTAATAAAAACAAGGGAGTGGTGGGGTTGGCTTTTTTCGTTGCTTGGGGGGAGGCCTGGCTGTTGCCTCTTCGGCCACCGCTCAGCGCCTTTGCCGTGGGTGGCCACGGGGCTCGGCGGTGGGGCGGCCGTTGAGGCACCCCACCCATGTGTGTGTGGTTTCCAACTATGAGGGCCTATTGGCTTGGGGGATGGGCGAAGCGCCCCTTCCCCTCCTCCTAAAAAAGAAGGGTGAAATGTGGGGCCCTTCTTAGCCTAGGTCGAATAGGCCACCCTCTGCCCTGCCTTCTTCAGTAGGGTTGTGCCTGAATGGGGCTCGTCGGGTCGTTAGGGGGGAGTTCTTTTGTAGGGAACGTAAAGCGGCATTCTAAACGCTTGGTAAAGTGAAAAACAGTAAAGAGAGAAGGGGTATTCTGTTTAAAATAGTATTTTGCGAAGCTACTACTTGTTTTTATTGTTTGTCAAACTACTGTGTGAATGACGCAAAATCCAGGTGAAAAAGAGTGAAACAGACAATACAAATAAATATATAAATATATATAGTGATACATTGGGGGTAAATACGCTTCTACTCTTTCATTTGTTAGGAGTATCTTTTTCTGTATTTTCGAAGTGTCGAATACTGTCCTCCTTCATACTGCTCTCTTTGCTGGAGTGGGAGGGGGGAAAGGCGTGGCGGGCGAGAGGGGGTCGGCTCAGGGAGGCTGGCGTGGTGGGGGCCAGGGTCGTGGTCTTGTTTGTCTTTGGAGGGGTCGCACCGGTGGAATGGAGAAGGTCCTCGTTGAGAGAGTTTCGCCTCTCCACCGGCTTTTTGTTGCTCATGTACTCAATGATGGAGTAGGTGCGGGGACGAACTTGTTCCAGCGGGGTGCTACTCGGAAGAGTTTCCCCCACCACCCTCTCCTCGGACTTGAGAGGAAGGAGAGGGGAGACTACTTGAGGGGGTTTGTCGTTGGTGGCGGGGAGGGGCAGCAGTCGCGGGGGTTTCGATTTGCTGGATTTGGTAGGACTCGAGAATTCGTTCAGGGAGCCGCGGCGAACGTTCAAAGAGGAAGGGGGCTTGCTGCTCACAGCGTTGGCCTCAGTGGCGGAGAGGGGAACGGGAGGCAGCTCTGGTAGTGGATGGAGAGAGGTGCTACTATTCTGCTTAATTTCCTCTACAATGGCGTCCGAGTTGCGGGATTTGACGGAGCTGGAGGTGGACAAGGTGTCGTCTACGTGGTGGTTGTTCTCCTGACTTTTCTTTTCCTTGTCCTTCTTGGAGTACTTGCTGATGCTTCTACTGAGGGCGACAGGGGCAATGATGAAGGTTCCTACCGGTCCTGCCTGACGCGGGTTCGGCTCAAATGGTGCGTCGCTGATCTCACTCACCGTACGAATGTGACCGTGGTCGACGTACTCTTCATACACCGTCAACTCCCCTTGGCTCATGCTTCCGAGGGTGACGTCGTCCAGAGCGACTTCGTCGTTTCTTTCGACGTTCTCCACGTCAGTACCGCCCTCCTCCATGCTGATGGACTCGAATACGGGAAGGGAAGGCTGCTTGGTGACTCCCATGAATTTGGAGCGATTCCGCGTTACCGAAACTTCTGGCGTATTGGGTTCCTCCTCCTCCTCTGTCTCCAGCGGCTCCTCCTCCTCCTCCAGCGGTTCTGCCTCCACCTCCGTCTTTGTCGCCTCTTTCTGGTTCACCTTCCGAACGGGTTCCTCCGCCGCCACGGATCGCGGTGGGGGACGTTTGGGAGGTTTCGGGACGGGGAGGGAATTGCTGTCTCGGGACCGCTCCAGTGACTTTCGGCGATCCCCACGACTGGAGCGCGACCCGGTGCCCTTTTCCACTGAGACCAAAGGCCGCATGGGACTGCTCCCGTCTCGCGACGAGCGTCGGGCCGACTGCCGCTGGGAGAACCACGACTCCTCGGTGGTGGGCTCGTACCCGGGGGGCGGGGCGTAACCGCGGGAGGAGCGGGAGGACACGCTACTGGACCGACTGGAGAGCGTTCGGCGCCGACTTCCACTCTGTCGAGAGGCGGAGCGCTTCGGCAGTGGACGAACATACCGGGGCGGCTGGTACACCTTCGGGTGAAGGTACCACTTGGCGGGTATCACCGACTCGGGTACTTCGTTGATGTTCGACGTCGGCTCCGGGGCGCTGGCCTTGGGGGGTTCGTCGTCCATCATGCGTTGTACTTTGGTGGCGAGCCGACGAGGGATAAGTCGATCCCCCACCCGTGCCGCACGGTTGCACCACGAGGGGACCTCTAATTTCTCCACGGTGGAGAGCAGGTCGCACAGCCGCTGGGCAAAGTGGTTGCAGTTGTGGTGAAGAATGTGATAGTCACAACTCCGCCACTCGTTCTCCAGGCGGTGTAGGATGGTGTCCACCTGCATAGGGGACCGGGTGGTGTTGCCCACCTGCACGGTACGGTAGAGGTCCCCTGCCGCTTGTCCAGGTGGAACACAAAAGAGCCCAGACGCGTTAGGGTTGTCCAACACCTCCCCGTACCCCCACTCTATTCCATAGACCACTACCCCAGAGTGAAAGACGCCCATCCCTAACTTGATCAGACGCTTATTCCCTTCTACTAGACTGTATACATTGATGTACACAGGGACGGAGACCTCCTCATGAAACATGGTGGGTGGGTTATCGCGCTTAATTCCCAGTTGCTTCAACGACCCAAATTCTAATTCTCGTTCTGCGACTGTGTTGTTGTTGTTGCAGCAACACAATGACATACAGCGGGTTTATTGGGGGGCTACGTGTGGATTCCTCTACTCTCTGATGAAGTGTCGAAGGCGTCCCGGGGTGTTTCGTTAGAAAAGGGCTTATTAGTGTTTTTTTTTTTCCTTTAATATATATTTTTTGTTTTTGTGAAATAGCAGGAGGAACTTTGCAGAGCAACAACAGCAAATAATACAGAGTAGATAAATAATTCTACGGAGAGTACAATGGTGTAAAGATATACAAGTAAAAATAAAATAAAACAATAATGACGGCGAAAAAAAAAGTTTAATATCCAAACTTATTTTTCTTTTCTATTTAAGCACTTTGACAGTAGTAGAAAGAATAGAGAGAAGGCGATGACAAATACTTAAACGAAGAAAGCTACCAGCAACAGGGGGGAACACCAGAATAAACAGTTCAATGGAAGAAACGAAAAAACTGTTTTTGAATCTGAATACAAAAGGTCTACTTATGGTATTCTAATATTTTACATGAGAGATATTACAGACAATAATAATGAATATATATATAAATCGGACATGACTTTGAAAATAAATAAATATATAAAAGTCTCTCATAAATGAGAACACCTTTTTTCTTTTTTTTTTTTATTGTAAAGCGGTTTACCACCGTTTTATCGTCTGGGAGCTCGAGAAGAATTCAGCGTGTGAGAGAGGTCTTCTTCATCCTTCAACATTCCACTGATAGAGCTCAACATGGTGAGGATTTGTTTCATATCATCCATCTGTTTCTCCAACAGACCACGCACCTTGGTTACGTAATCGTCCACAGAGTCGGATTCCTCAAAGTTATGAATCGCCTTGATTTCTTCCTTAATCCCAGTCATCTTGGAGTCGATGTGCCGACGGTGGAGGGCAACTAGCTTCTCTTCTGCCTTGGTAATTTCGTCCACCACATAAGCGTGCACCTTGCGCACCTGACGCTCCTCTTCGCGAGGGAGAAGAGAAGCGGGCATCCCCTCATCGTCCTCTTCATCCTCCTCCTCCTCGTCGTCGTTGTTGTCTTCAGGCACCTCTAGCGCCTTGATGTGATTCTTCACAATCGTGGCGATCTTTGGATCGGACACCTTCACCTCCGCCTTAGCCGACTTCTTCGGCTTTGCTGCCTTCTTTGGTTTCGGTTTTGCCACCTGCGGAAGGGAAGGGGTCGGGGGGGCACTGCCATCGTCGTCCTCTGCAAAGTCCGTCACCCACTCCGGGCGATTCTTCGGCACTGGCGCCGGCTGAAAATTGGACCTCTTGGGGGCCCGACGAGCCGGTGCCCCGTTGGAGATTTGCTCCGACTTGGCACCCCCACTCCCACCACCGAGGTCCTTCACCCGCTGCGTGTAACGCAAGGTGTTAAGGGTGTTGACGCAGTGGGCGGCGGAGGGGGAGATGGTGGCAATCATCGTCGTTCGACTGTTCCCAGTGAAGGAGTCGCGCAGTACCTCGGTGAGGATAGAGCCCCGGAAAGGGACGTGATTCCTCCCCATCCCCAGTGCCCGAATACACTCTTTGAGCGCGAGGAGCGACTTGTTGATTTCTGCGCCTTCCATACGGGTTTTGCGGTCACACTCATACGTGTCGGCTCCCCGTTCATTACCGGCCAGATCAATAAAGGAGATACGACCAATCGTTTTCGGTCCCTTTTTCTGCCCCGTGTTCGCCTCTCTTACTTCGATTTGCAGCACCGCATGGGATCGACTGCTTTCGGCGTTAGCGCTGGTCTGTCCTGCTGCCCGGTACGCACTACCCGCACTGATCACATCAAAGATATCCTCAATCGTCTTTACCGGGTGCTCACTCAGTCCACAAATGTTGATTACCTTATCGGCGTCCTCCCGGGCTACCAACCGTTCTCTATGATTGAGAAGATCGAATATCTTTCTTCCGTAAATTTCGTAAAAGGAGACGAATACTTCCGCGTTGAGTTTATTCGCTCGGGAGAAGATCTCCCTGGCGGAGATGGCGTACAGCCCAGGCTCCCTGTCGTTCCCCAGCATGGTATGGGTTTTACCACTTCCCGTCTGCCCGTACGCAAAGCACGTCGCGTTACCATTGTTAAAGACCGTATCTATAAGGGGAAGACAGCACTCCCGGTAGAGGTCCGCGTTGGCGTCGGTGTCGGAGAAGACTCTATCATAGGTGAAGGTGTGACGTTCGGTGTAAGGGGTGAGATCGTACTTAATTTTGGGTTCGTTAACGATACAGTTGGGGGAAGGGGTCTCTACCACATCCTCTCCTTCCTTGATGGGCCTTTTTCGGACCGCCACACAAATTCTACTGTTCATGGATGTTATGGGAGAAATATTAGTGATAATAATAATAATAATAATAAAGGACTATTCCAAAGAGAAAGAGAAAAGAAAGGGGTGAAAGTTTCCATTTTGAGCATTTCAAAAATTCCTTTTTTTTCTTTCATTATAAAGAGCACCACGCAACACTATCCGTACTATGTATATATATATATATATATATAT